>OZ037960.1:1560940-1936764 GCA_964035675.1 Fomitopsis pulvina
GACGATCGTCCCAGTGGGTGCAGGTAGTGCTACGCAGCGATCGCTCCCCCAGCCGCTCTCCTTCTGCACGGTAAATTAATTAATCGCGCATTCAAACTTGAGGCGTTCTAGCTGGCCGATCGTGCCATTGAGCGTTGGCCGGTCGTTAAACTCGCGTCAATATTGCGCGCGGAAGCCTCGTGTCGACTCCACACGCCGTGCCGCGTCCGGGCACCTCTCTCCCTCGGTGCTGCAGGCCCTCTCTGCTGGCGCTGAACGTCCACGTCCGGGACGTCCGCGAGGCTCGCAGGCACGCGGAAATTGGAATCCGCGACGCGTCCACGGTCCACCGATCGAAGTCGCGGTCAGGTCGTTGCGCCCGTGCACGTCCGACTCGGATTCGACGCCGGCCACACACCTCAAACCTTCGAGGTCCGTGTGCACCTCGAGTGGTCCGCACCACGCTCACGTCCGCCTCGCTGGCAGTTATCGCATCGAACGGTCTCAGGCGTTCAGGCGTTGTGGGCGGTGTCCTCGCAATCAGTGACCGCCAGCCGTGCGTGGACGGGCACTGGCACGACTGTGGCCAGAGCGTCGCCTCCGGATCTAATCAGTACAGGGTACTGCCCCGGTGTGGCGTTGGTCGGATATGGGGCGGTGCGACTCCGCACTTCGGCTGGGCACGAGACCACACACCTGGTGACAAGATCCAGTCTTGCCAAGTGATATCGGCGGGGAACTCTGGATTGACGGGCGCAAAGGGGTGGTGACCATGGACACGCATCTCCTGGATGGGAGTAATTGATGAATATGAACTTTTGAATCTGGTCTCTGATCAATGAATATGTTCAAGTAAAGAGGAAGAAATGCACCTCGGGGATGTATCGTATGAAATACAAATAAGCATCAAAAGCGCGATGATGATGAGCACACATAAGCAGGCCGTTGCGCGGTTCATGTTCCACGAAATGTTTGGCTGGCGGGGGTATCCAACCCCGACGTCGTAGGTCGCGCCACTGTCTCACATTGGTCTCAGGAGGGATGCAGATACAACATCAACTCACGACTCCCGGTTCTGATTTCCGTACAATGTGGCAATGCTGCACTAGCTCGGCAGTCGCAATTCCGCAGACTCCAACACAGCATCTCTCCGCTAGAAAGGTGTATTCTAGTATCGAAAGCGGTGGTCGTCGACCAATCTGACACGGAGCGTTGTTCCCATACAAATCCTTGCGGAACTGCATTCGTCAGAGGAAGGGGAAACTGCGGAAGAGGTGGCATAATATATAGCGGTAAGGGGTGAACAGGATTTCCCGGTCTTATATGCTACCTACTGTATAACTCTCCAGGGAGACAAGAGACGAGTTCAACGGTATTACAAACCCGTCGAGAAATATGCAGTAGTTGTCGAGATGCGAGCATTCTGCGTGCAAGTTTGGGCCTGTTTGGCCGCGCGACTTGATTTTTGGAATCAGCTATAACTAGCGGGGGAGTGACCGGTGCTGAGTCGGGCACGACTGGTTCGTCCCCTTGATTCCTCGTCTGTCTTTCCCGCCTTGCCTGTTCTCGGTCCATTCTGTGAATTGCTCGCACGTAATCTGCGCACGATCACACTTGAACCTCCGACCTCAGCATGCACCTCAAGTTCCTATTCCTCATCTTTCCATGTCTTGCCGCCCTGATTCAGGCGATACCTGCTCCGGTAAGTGTCTTTGCAGTTGGATGTGAGTGTCCTCTTGAGCTTATCATGCACGCATGTAGGGTTTTAGTGCCCCCATCTCGAAGCGTCAGGCTGGACCTCTACACTATTACCGACGAGATCAGCTGCCAGTGGATTGTCCGCTAGGGGAGCGTGAGTGCACTGTTCCCATCTGGTTTCTTGGTCTCACATGTCCATCCTTCCACAACACAGCACTACGAGTCACATTCAAATTCGACGACGCACGCAAATTAACGACGAACTTATTCCCGTTTGCGGACAAATTCAAGATTGAGACCCGCGAATACCAGAGTCATATTGTGTATGCTGTGAGGCCAGACCAGGCATCAGAGTTCAAAGGCAAGGCACAGAAAGGAGTATGCATGTTTGTCCTTATCACTCCATGAGTCTCTGATCATTTTTCTTTGCAAATAGCACATTCAAGCAGAGGGCAAGTTGGATAATAAAGTGTACTTTCTGACTAGCGAGACCATCGAACGTTCAGAAGTCACGCTTCATGACTTCAAGGGTGAGAGGGTTGCAAATACTGTCACCTTGATCCCGATGTCCCCCATGGATAAGGCTACCGGTGTGCAATGCTTTGAGGTCTCTCGGGGTCAATATGAACACCGCATTGTGTTTGGTGTGAAAAAAGACAAGGGAACAGAGTTATTTCTAGACACAACAGTAAGCACTATTGTTTCTCTATTCTGTGGTGTCTTGATGATCATTTCTGTGCAGCCATATGAAGCAAAAAGCTTTGATGATGGTACCATGGAATACTACCTGACTAAAGAGATTATCCTAAGGCCATCAGTCTACTTCACACTTATGGGAGCCCCAAACAAGAAGTACAGATGCCCATTGTGGCCAATTTCTCCTGAAAAAGGTGCAAAACGCTTCAAGGTCCTTCAGGGTTTATTTAAAGACCACATTGTGTATGCTGCAAAGCGACCCGAGATATCTGATGTTGAGAAGCTGCTGAAACTAGAAATAGTATGCATGCCTTTGCTCTCTTTTCTATGGTTTCCTAATGGTCTCTTGTCTGTAGGGCTATGTGGCCACTGGCAAGGATCATCACATGGATTACTTTTTGACTGAACAGAAGCTGACTGGGGATCAGAAGTAGGGGTGGACTGGTCTGCAGACCTATGGGTAGATTCCGAATACACAAAGATCAATGTGATACATCATACATGCAGCTGTCTATGAGTTATGGTAATTCCGTGTAGGTGCTCACAGCATTGTCTGAATTTTCGCTGTCCATACCTCCTATGGGTCTTGCTGCCCCCAGAGGAGCAGACACAAGGGCCTATCATGCCAGCACACAGGTTCCATGGCCACGTGTGGTGGCGGGCAATGATCGTCCGAGTGAGTACAGGTAGTACTAGTGCTTTGTAGCGATCGTGCGCACCGGCGCACCACTCTTTTTTATTTATTTATTTAAATCTGCTTGTTTAGACTCTGTATGACATAGGTACATGTAGAGTATGGAACGCAAACGATGTGGGACCGATAGTCTTAAGAGCCCTGTATACTGGGGAAGAAGCCGGGCGGTGGGGGGCCGTCCAATCTGTGCACAAACATGGGTGGCACTTGGGATGACTGGTAGGGAGTCGGGAAGGGAGCCAGCCCGCCTGGGTCAGGTGGGAAGCTCGGCGCCTGAGGTGTTGGATCTGGGTCTGTGCCATCCTCCGGATCCGGGTCGTCATGGTCGCTGCTGTCCGAGTCTTCGTCATGGGAAGACTCGTTGTCAGGATGGAGGTTGCCAGCCTCGTGATCCTCGCTGTGCCACGTTTCATAGAGTTCGGTGGTGAACTTCTCCAAGCCACCATTGTCGTGCAGGGACCGGATCCACGCTCTGGTGGGGGCCCCGCTCTCAAGGATCTCGCCAACCGCATCCGTTTGGGGGTGGGGCTGTGCACTGAACATCGGCATGTGCCACCCTGTGAAATCATGCTTCGGTTTTATGGTCAAGACCCGCACTTTTGTGTGGTCTTCTAGCGCTCGCCACCACTGTTTCTTCCAGGTGGTGTGAGCTTCGAGCCGGGCATGAGCGTGGGAATGCTCATTGCCCGTGTTTCGGTCCGCAATCACTTGCGTCACCAGGTCTGCCCATGCAAATGTTCCCACCATGGGGTTCATATGGATGAACTCGAGTACGTCAAGGGGCGTCCAGCCCCCCTGCATCCGGCTGTACCACGAGTGCCACTCATCGTCTTCGTTGGGTGGCCCCACATGTATGCGGGGTTTGGCGTGCTTAACCCTGATCCAGTAGGGGCACTCAAACAGCATGTGCTCACGTGTGTCTGGGAAGGGCACCAGATCGTCACACGGGCAGTCTTGCGGTCCCAGCAAGTGGAACCGTTCTCAGAATTCCCCACAAGGGAAGTGATTGGTCAGAATGTGCACCCAATGGGCAGCCTTGGACTTATCATTCCAGCTGTCAACGCCGAAGGCTTTGAACAGCTGGTTGTTCGCACGGACATGGTTTGGTTTCAGTTGTTTGTGCCACCAGAACCTCCTGCCGATGTAAGGGTTTGGTCCGCTCTTGGTGCCTGCATTGCACCAGGCATTCCATGCAGTGTTCATGCGCTCCAGGCCCTTGGACCGGGCATAGGAGTACGACACGAAGTCAGGTTGGGGCGCATGTTCCATGGCCTCCTTGGCGAGTTCATCGACTTTGTCATTGAACTCAACGCCCATGTGGGATGGGACCCACATAAAGACAACATTCCGATCCAGGCGGTCCCGGAGGAAGTCGGTCAGGTGCCTTCCAGCGAGTAGGGACGCAATCTGTCCCAGCCCTATGGTTGGCTTGAGCGCCTTCATCATGGCTCCCGTGTTGTCAGCCAAGATGACAAGTGTACGGTCGGACGGTTCAGCGGCCCGGACAGCATGATGCAGTCCAGACACCAAGGCCATCATTTCGGCGTCCGAGTTAAGCGCTTTGCCCACCCCGAATTTGCCGGATTTGAGTGTGTCCTTGTGATGGGAGACAATCCAAGCAGCACCGGTACGGATGGTATCGAGCTGTCGGTTTTCCATCTTGGCAGACCCATCGGTCCGCAAGACAACAGTATTGGGGTCGCCCATCAGCTGATCAGCCTTGGGTTGCCACTCAGAGCAGAACCACTCCCGGAACTCTGAAGAGTGCTTGGGTGGGTGGGTCTTGGTGGGATCTTTATCATCATGCTTCCCAGTCTGAAAGTACCAGGACTCGATCTGGTGGGCTGGTCGCACAGTCGGTTGCCAGGCCGGGCTGCCGCGTTGAGAACGTTGAAGTCCTTGTTGCTGGCGTTGCCTAAGGCGTCAATGTAGCCCACTGGCGTCTCAGCGATCTTCTTCCGCCCATGCCGGTTGCGTAGGGGAAAAGTCACATTGTACTCACTGGTGGCCCACCTCTCGGGGAGGATGGCCCACAGCGGGTGTCGTTTGGATACAAGATGGGCCCGTAGGGCTGCTCGTTCCATGTAGTGGTCTATGTTGATGCAAACCGGCACGAGTCCGGCCAGCATCTCCATTGCCCCGATGGGGGTGGTCTTGAAGGCACCCGTGATCCATCGAGCGGTTCGTGATTGGGCACATTGTAGCTCGCCCGCGATCCACTTGACGTGTTTCCACCCAGGTCGCCACCAGAGCTGAGCTCCATAGCACATGAGCGGTATGATGTGGGCAACATACAGTTGTCGCTTCTGGGCGGGTGTAAACCCATGCACGGAGTTGCCGAGCGCTCCCATCGCCACCATGGAACTGGCCGCTTTCGCGGCATAGAAATGCACGTGGCTTTTTCACGATAATTTGGGGTCTAGGAAAAATCCCAAGTATCGCATGTTGATGCTGGCCGGTATCTCAAGGTATTGGGCCCCATCATCCAGCCAGATGTGCGGGCCGTGGGGCCGGTTGGGGGCTCACAGTCGGCGTTTGTTCCAGAAGTGGATGAAGTCCGTCTTCGCCGCTTCCGTAACAAGCCCAATGCGTGCCAAGTCAGCATTGAGCGCTCTGAATTCGTCCGCTAGAACTGCCACGTTGCGGTCCAGCTGGGACTCCTCAGACTGTCCCTGTTCTTTGGGACAGGCAGCCATCAGCATGCCATCATCAATGTAGAATTGGGAGGCAAGGTGACGTGTAGTGAGGTCGGGTATCAGCGGTGGCAGACCGGGGCCAGATAGAGCCCGGACAGCATTTGGGACAGGGAGGACCCTTGGCCGAGGCCAATGGAGAGCTCCGCAAAGTCGGTCAGGGTTCCATTGAAGAGGTAGCGTGTCATGCGCCCTCTCAGATAGGACTTCATGAGGTCGCACAGGCTTCGGTGGAACCCCTGCTTCTTCATGATGGCTTCCATCATGTCATAGTTGACAGATGGGTAAAATGAGGCAATGTCAACTAGAAGGGCTGATGCCACGAGGTTGTTGTCCCACGCCGCATGGACGTAATGGGACAGCTGAATGCCAGCGTCGGTGGTGCTATGTTGCATAGCGCCGCCGAACTGGCATGGGTGTAGGATGCCCCATTTCTGGGCATCGAACTGCAGCCGCTTGGCTACCATCTTTTCCCACAGTTTGCCAAAGACGTTAAGCAGGCAGATGGGCCTGTATGACTTGGCAACCGTGTAATCAGTCTTTCCTGGCTTCGGCAAAACTACCATTGTCAAGCACTTAAAGGCGCTTGGGTAGACCCCGAAGTGCATGATGGCATTGTACAGGCAGCAGAGGAACTCCATCATCTGTTTGCCCCAGAAGATCGTGTCCGTCACGTTGCCATTCCGGTCGCGCACTTCCTCGACCCAGTAGGCCATGTGTTTTGTCCATTCCCAATTCACATGATCAGGCCCCAGGGCCGACGTGTTGGAAGTGGACTGCAGATTCTCGTGCACTTCTTCAGTGCTGAATTCAGGGAATGAACGCTCGGGGAGTGGTGTCATCTCCTCGGCGAACATCATGTCTACCGGCCGTGTAGTGGCTGGTGAGAATTGGTTGTGGAATGCAGATTGCAGATCTGTCTTACTTTCCACAGGGGACCCGTCCGCCATCTTCAGTTGATGGCTGGCCTGGGTGTGTCGCGGCCTGGTCCACTGGACAAAGTCTGAGATCAGGGCGTGATGCGACTTCTCGAGGATGGAGTCAAAGAAGGCGCGTTTAGCGGCCCAGGCGGCACACCTGAGTGCACCGTGGGCCTGTTTTTCGTACAGGTGGAGATCTGAGATCTCTGCCCGTAGGATGCCTATCGCCGGTGTCTCCGGAGGGCAAGACCCATCGGGTAGACGCCTGGCTAGGTTTCGGAACTGTTTCTGTTTCGGTCACAGTTCGGAGCGGATGTTGTGCAGGCTAGAAGCTGCATTGGAACAATCTGAGTTCCACCATGATTTAGATTGCTTGGTGGGCTTGGGGGCTGCTGCTGTCGATTTCCAGATGGTGGAAATGACAGTGTCGAGTTGGTCGCATCGCTCCTCTACTTCAGCCGGGGAGCGGAAGGTGTGGGGGAGTTGGGCAATCGCTCTCGCCAATCCTTGACAGAATTTGGTGGAGAGGGGGCCAACCTGGGGGATACGCAGCTCAGGGTCAGATGCCTGGTCCGCGATCTCCATGGTCCAGACCAGTGGCGCATGATCACTCTTGTGCTGATGGCCTGGTTTGACTGCAAACTTACTGGGTTCCCGGTGCCACGGGGTCCACAGTAAGTCTAGTGTTCATGGGATCGCTCCGGTGTTGTTCGGCACCCAGGTTGCCGGGCCATCAGTAGCGTTAACGAGATCGAGGTCTAATGTTGCCATCAGATCACAAAGTCAGTCTACTTCAGTGATGTGTGGCGGTTGTCGCCCCCACTTCGCTGTGTCTCTGTCCCACCGGGCATGGTGCAGATTGAAGTCTCCCACAATGAATGCAAGTTCAGGCAGGTTAAATAAGGCTAGCAGCACATCACGGTGCATGACTGCTGATGTAAGCAGCTGCGGGTTAGCCGGGCCCCATCGCTTGTGGATGTAGACTGCGACTCGTGAATTTGCTGATGCCCCGAAGCATCGGAAATTACGGTGTCCTACGGTTTCCTTGTAGGAGTCCCCGTGTTTGGATTTGGAAGACGTGACCATTTTGATCCGTCCCCAGAAGATTTCCTGCATGCAGACGATGTCGGCGTCCCGGTATTTCTCCAGCAGCATGTGTGTGTTCTCCGAAGAATGCTGCACATTAGCGCTGACACATTGGATTTCCCATGCCGGCTGGGATGCAGCGGGCGGTGGGGAGTAGCTCACTGGCTTGCCCAAGGGTGGTTTGTTCTCAAGTGTCCAATGCACGATTCCATTCAAATTATGTTTTAAATATACATCATCGTATGGCTGGTCATAGGGTGGCACACGCATCCCCCATTGAGTCAAGTCCCGTATAGCGAAGTATACATACTCATTGGCGGCACTGTTGAAGTACCGCTTGTAATAATGGCCGCTGAAACCCTCTGGGTACAATGGTCCGTCGGCTGGCCTCCCTGCAAACGACTCGCGCTCTGTGGGGGGATGGTGGATGTCAGGGAGGTTACTAATTAAGGCAACTATCTCACCATCATAAGACCTCGGAGGGCACTTCGCTGGCAGAACGGGGAACCGGCGTTGCCGATCCGCGCTCGTTGCCGCTCAGGAACTCGCCCTCTTCGTCGCTGTAGGACACCATGCTGGCGCTCCTTTCGGGCGCTCGGGAGGTGTCAGACGCCTCGCCCTCTTCTACAGGGAGTCCGGCTGCTTTCACCTTCGCTTCTTTGGTGAAAATGGGTGCGTTCTTTGGCCCTTTGCTGAGGGGCCGCCTTAGTGGCTGCCTGGCACGACACCTTCAGAGGGTGCGCCGCAAGCCATTTCAAGAAGTCCTTGTCGCCGCACCGTCACCATTATGGGCACTTCTCCCGGTTGTCTGCCCGGTGTTTGCCACTGCAGTTAGGACATGTATCATGGGTGTCTGGGCACCACGCGGTGGCCACCTTGAGGTCTAGTCGCCTGCATATGCAGCAGGACGACAGCTCCTCGTGGTGCTCAAGCAGGTGGGGTTCACCACTGCATGCACCTCGCTGCAACGTGACCCCAGCACCAACAGCGCGTGCAGGGCCTGGCCTTGTCCTGGTAGTCGACTACCTGGAGTGAGAATTTCCACCCCCACATCTCGACCGGCTGGCGGGCGAGACGGAAGGTGTTGCTGCCACTGCGTGAATCGTGCATGTAACACTGGATGATCCCGGAGCCGCCGCGGCCCGAGATTGAAGCACCGGGGGTGTTGCTGAAGGGCACGGCCGCTTTAATGAACCCGAGGGTCGCTTTATCGGACTTGGCAGAGCGTAGCAGCTCTTGCCAGTAGTCCACCTTTGAGTACTCCGCACCTTGGCGAGCGCCGATGGCAGGAGTGCGGTAGAGGGGCACCCCCTTGATGCACATTATCGTGAGGTGCTGGGCCCGCTCGAGGACCCACTCGGTAGTGGCATCAGCCATCTTGCCCGGTAGGTCCGCTGTGAGGGACTCCGCGATCTTCTTGACCTTGGAGTCAGTAGGGTGCGTGAACAGCCGGATCCAGTAGTCCGAGCATGAGTTGTTGTGGCCGACCTCGACCACATGGTTGGTGGACGACGCGAGGCGCAGTCCATCCATGGCAGCCTTTGAGACGAACGCAGGCGTGATTAATTCATCCATGTCCCGCTCGAAGTGAAGCATCAGGGTCCGTGTGAGATTCACGGCCGGACCCTGATACACATGCTTGGGTGCGGGCCGCTTCAACTGCACCTTGGAGGGGGTAGGAGTGGCTGCAGCCAATTGCAGAACCGTCCCGAAGCCCGCGCTGAATGGGTTCGAGAGGTTTGCGATGGGGGCCTGCATAGGAGCAGGTGGGGGAGCAGCCTTGCTGGCACCGGGGCGGGCCCTGGGGTTGGTTGCCTTAGTGGCAACTGGTCCGGGTGTGGTGACGGTGGGGTGGGGAGGGCCAACCTCTACCACACCAAACTGTTCGAGGCCTTTCATGATTGCAAGCGCGTCAGTCAGGGTGATGTGCGGTGCCATTGACCTGATGGTCAAGGTGCGTTGGAGTTTCGCCCAGTCCTCTACGCTCTGGGGAGCAGCAAAGGTGGGGCCGGCGGAGGCCGTCGAGCCGGGGGGAGACGTGCGGGCCTTCTTCCCAGCCGATGGGGTGCTGGAGGGGGTGCGGCGGCCGTCAGACACGGTGTCGGTGGCTCGCTTCTTTCCCTTGGGGTCGGCGGGTGCCGGATCTTCGATCCGCACCTGCTTCTTCTGCTTCTCCACCGATGAGGCCGTTGCCTTCGCGAAGGAAGGGGCCACTGAGGAGGTAAGCGAGGTGTCGAGGCGGCTGGAAACCGCCACCGTTGTGCTCGTATTCTGGGTGACCGCACGCTTCATAGCGTCGACGCAGGTCATGAGTTTGTTGCACGCTTGCTCAATGAGCTCATGTGCCTGTGAGTATGCATTCTCGTGGAATGCACGGTGTCGGGCGAGGGCCATGGCCTCATCGCGCTCTTTGGTCAACAGGAGGATCTGTTGCTGCATGTCTGCCTGCAGGGGGGTCATGACCACAGCCTGTGAGTAGCCGAAGATTTCGACGGTCCGCGAGCGCATTGTCGAATGTGCACCAGGGGTGCTCCCAAAGTGTAGGGGTGTCGGCGTCCTCGCTGTGACCATCGAGGTCCCACACGACTACCCGCCGAATGGCATCTTTGCCTTGCTGGAGGAAGGCATGAATGCCGGCGAGAGATTGAGCGGCGACCATAACCACGTTGCTCTCCTGCCAGTCATCATGTTCCATAGCGTAAGCGAGAGTGTCCCGGAAAACCTGGGGCTTGGCCTCGAAGAAGTCCTCCGGGCGGTACAAGGGCGCCGGGAGGTTCTGGGAAGTAGGCTGTGGGAACGGCGTTACATTAGCGCCGCCCGCAGGCAAACATGAGGCCATAGGTGCAGCACTCACCTGGGTGGGCGGTGCACTGTCTGGCACAAATTGCGTCCCCTCTGGCACACTGGCAAGACGGTAGTCAAGTGCAGTGTCCATGGTGGACTCATTGGTAGGCTCAGCGTGCCCGCCCGAAGGGGGGTAGCCGGCTGAAGAGGCAGGCACTGCAGCGCTCCCAGTGGGAGGCTCAGGCCCTTGGGTGCCCGATAGCGGGGCATCGAAATCGTACAATCCCAGCGACGACTCTCGAGAGAGTGCCCGGGACGGCAGTTTGTTGGTGTATTCGCCACCTGTGGCAGCGACTACAGGAGAGTCGCGACCTTTAGTGGCAGAGGTGCCCTGAGTAGATTGAGGAGTAGAGGATGGAGGCATGAGCACTAACGGGAGATGGTGGTGGTTCAGGGTCAAGGAGCGGTGACCGGCGCACCACTCCCCAACCGCTCTTCTTCTGCACTTAAATTAATCAATCGTGCATTCAAACTTGAGATGTTCTAGCTGGCCGATCGTGCCATTGAGCGTTGGCCGGTTGTTAAACTTGCGTCAATATTGCGCGCGGAAGCCTCGTGTCGGTCGAGGTCATGGTCATGGACGTTTGGACGCTGCGCATGTGCCAGTGCGTGATGCGCGGAAGTCTCGTGTCGGCCACACCCCCGTTCCCCGCGCCGTGCCGTGTCCAGGCACCTCTCCCTCAGTGCTGCAGGCCCTATCTGCTGGCGCTGAACGCCCATGTCCGGACGTTCACACGGCGCCGTGTGGAGCTCGCAGGCACGTGGAAATTGGAATCCGCGATGTGTCCACGGATGGTCCACCGATCGAAGTTGCGGTCAAGTACTAGTCATCTTTGCACGTCGTTCCGTCCGTGCACGTCCAACTTGGAATCAACGCCAGCCACACACCTCAAAGCTTTGAGTTCCGCGTGCACTTCGAGTGGTCCGCACCGCGCACACGTCCGCCTCGCTGGCAGGTATTGCATAGAACAGTTTCAGGACTTCAGGCGTTCTGGGCGGTGTCGCAATCAGTGACCGCCAGCTGTACGTGCCGGGCCACTGGCACCACCGTGGCCAGAGCGTCGCCTCCGGATCTAATCAGTACAGGGTACTGCCCCGGTGTGGCGTCGGTCGGATATGGGGCGCTGTGTGATGTCGCAGGCCAGTACGCCACTGTGACGTGTGGAGACTGGTGCCCACGGTACCCTGCCCCGGACTCCAGGAGGGTGTCCCTTCGATGTGAAGTGTGGGGTGCGGCAGACTCGAACTCGAACTCGCGCTGCGTGGGGCGTCCCATGGGGTGTGCCAATGCATCGTGGATCATCAGCGGGGCAACTGGGGTTGCGAGGGGCCCGTGCCGCAGGGTCTGGTGGGTCAGTCGCTGTTCATGGAATACACGAACACTGGAATGTCGAAGCCTCATCAACATCTCACCAGTCACGCTGCGCCAGCGCTACCCCCCGGGATGCAGGTCAGGGGTCTCCTCTTGTTCATTGTGCACTGTCCGCGCCTGCAGGTGCTCGGGCTCCCACAGCAGGTGGAGGAGACCATGAAGTGAATGAGACCAGTATAATATCTGAGTCGATATCTCTCTCCTTCCAAGATTGTTACATTTATGTGGGCCATTATTTTAACATGCGGATGTTGCGTGCAAATGATCAATGCGTGCTTACTTCGACAAGAAATGATTACCGGTTCGAACTATCCGTAATCCGGGCCTGGGCTGCTAACCAAGTGCGAGCTCGCGACTAGAGCAAACAACGTTATTGGATAGAGACATCGACATCCGACCTAAAAATACATGGGTGGTATGTACCGCGAGTCTCTACGGTGCCAGCTATGGGTCTTTACTACTGAATCAAACCGCATTGTCAGGCTCTTGCGTGCCAATCAAGGTGACATATTTCCGTATGTTGTCCTCCGCTGTGCCATCCCAGCTTATACCCTCCATCTGACAGGCCCTCCACGACGGCATGGCATGCATGGCGGCAAGATTGTCAGCGATGACATCTTCATTCAGTGCTAACGAGCATCCAGTGCAAGATGATTCGGCTGCATTCGCCGTTGGCAACTGAGGCAGCAGCTGTGACGCCACTGCGTCATTGGAGCTGTCATCTTTGGGGAGGTCGCTCTCGAAGAGATGCGACCCATCACGGCTCAATATGCCTAGTGACAAGATCCAGTCTTGCCAAGTGATATCGGCAGGGATGTCTGGATTGACGGGCGCAAAGGGGTGGCGACCACGGACACGCATCTCCTGGATGATGAACAGAGAGGCAAAAGGTGCATGCTTGTGTTGAATGTCAAGGGCGATAGCTTTGCCGTGGAATGGCCGGTTCAATTCGGAATTGGAATAGTTGACGAGTATGAACTTTCAAATCTGTCTCCGATCAATAAATACGTTGAAGTAAAGATGAAGACTCACCTCGGGGACGTATCGCATGAAATACGAACAAGCATCAAAAGCAAGATGATGATGAGCACACATAAGCAGGCCGTTGCGCGGTTCATGTTCCACGGACCGTTTGGCCTGTGGGGGTATCCAACCCCGACATCATAGGTCACCCCACTGTGTCACGTTGGTCTCAGGAGGGACACAGATACAACATCAGCTCACAACTCCAGGTTTAGACTTGCGTACAATGTGGCAATGCTGCACCAGCTCGTCACCCACAATTCCACAGACAACACAGTGCTTCTTCCCTAGAAAGGTGTCGCATTGGTTTATTCTAGTATTGAAAGCGGTGGTCGTCGACCAATCTGACACGGAGCATTGTTCCCATGCAAATCCTTGCGGAACTGCATTCGTCAGGGGAAGGGGAATCTGCGGAAGAGGTGGCATGATATATAGTGGTAAGGGGTGAACAGGAGGTTCCTGTATAGAACAGAATAATCTCAGTCTGTATTCACAGGACTGACTAGACAATATAAAGTACCTATAGAACGGAATAATCTAGGTACTAATCAGTAAGACGTCACGTAACGAAGTCCTTAACAATTAAGCTCACCTCAGTCTGTATTCACAGGACTGAGGTGTTCGGGCGCGTTTCGGAGTGTATAAGTACAACACGAGACAAAAAACATATCTTACACAAAAGAGACAAGACCGGGGATCGGGGCCCGCAGACAGATAGGGGGAAAACAATAAAATGTCCGATCAAGACAAGGTGAACAACGAACCGATCGAACATCGCGTGACGCACACTGTTGCGAGCTCGCGCACGGCTTGCTCGCATCACCCATGACCTCCAACATCCTGGTCTTATATGCTAGCTGCTGTATAACGCGCCAGGGGAGACGAGACGAGTTCAATGGTATAAAAAACCCATCGAGAAATAGGCAGTAGTTGTCGAGATACGGCCGCCGAGTGTTCTGCGTTCAAGTTTGGGCCTGTTTGGCCGTGCGACTTGATTTTTGGAATCAGCTATAACTGGCGGGGGAGTGGCCGGTGCAGAGTCCGGCACGGCTGGTTCGTCCCCTTGATTCCTCGTCTGACTTTCCTGCCTTGCCTGTTCTCGGTCCATTCTGTGAATTGCTTGCACGTAATCTGCGGACCATCACACTTGAACCTCCGACCTCAGCATGCACCTCAAGTTCCTATTCCTCATCTTTCCATGTCTTGCTGCCCTGATTCAGGCGATACCTGCTCCGGTAAGTGTCTTTGCAGTTGGATGTGAGTGTCCTCTTGAGCTTATCATGCACACATCTAGGGTTTTGGTGCCCCCATCTCGAAGCGTCAGGCTGGACCTCTACGCTATTACCGACGAGATCAGCTGACAGTGGATTGTCCGCTAGGGGAGCGTGAGTGCACTGTTCCCATCTGGTTTCTTGGTCTCACATGTCCATCCTTCCACAAAACAGCACTACGAGTCACATTCAAATTCGACGACGGACACACATTAACGACGAATGTAATCCCATTTGCGGACTACTTCAAGATTGAGACCCCCAGATACCCCAGTCATATTGTGCATGCTGTGAGGTCAGACCAGGGATCAGAGTTCATAGGCAAGGCACCAAAAGGAGTATGCATGTTTGTCCTTATCACTCCATGAATATCTGATCATCTTTCTTTGCAAATAGCTCATTGCAGCAAAGGGCGAGTTGGACAACAAAGTGTACTTTCTGACTACTGAGTCCATCCCACATCGACAAGTCCACTTTCGAGACTTCAAGGACAAGAGTGAGAAGGCACGCTTGTTCAATTTACTACCAATGTCCCCCATGGATGAGACCACTGGTGTGCAATGCTTTGAGGTCTCTCGGGGTCAATACGAACACCACATTGTGGTTGGTGTGCGAAAACCCAACAGAAAAGAGTTATTTAAAGACACAACAGTATGCACTATTGTTTCTCTATTCTGTGGTGTCTTGATGATCATCTATGTGTAGTCATATGAAGCAAAAAGCATTGATATTCAGACAGAATACTACCTGACTACAGTGACTATTCTAAGGCCGTCAATCACCTTCACAGTTCATGAAGAGGGGTATCTGGGCCGATTCCAGTTGTGGCCAATTCCCTCTGAAAATGGTGTACAACGCCTCAAGGTTGTTGATGGTTTATTTAAAGACCACATTGTGTATGCTACAAGGCAACCCAAGAAATCTGATGTTGAGAAGCTGGACAAACCACCAATAGTATGCACACCTTTGTTCTCTTTTCTATGGTTTCCTAATGGTCTCCTGTCTGTAGGATTATGTGGCCACTGGCAAGGATCGTCACATGAATTACTTTTTGACCTAACACAAACTGGCTGGGGATCAGAAGTAGGGGTGGCCTGGTCTGCAGACTGATGGGTAGATTCTGAATACACCAAGATCAATGTGATACATCATACATGCAGCTGTCTACAAGTTATGGCAATTCTGCATAGGTGCTCACAGCATTGTCTGACTTCTTGCTGTCCATACCTCCTATGGGTCTTCTGGTCCCTAGAGGAGCAGACACAAGGGCCTATCATGCCAGCATGCAGGTTCCGTGGCCATGTGCGTGGTATTACCTCCATCGCCATTATCTCGAACGGCGGTAACTTGGTGTCGGCGACCAAGGATAGAACTGTGTGTTTGTGAGATGTCCCCTCTGAGTCACAAATTAGTGCGTACCTGTATTGTCACCGTCAATTGGCAGGGGGATCTTGGACGACGCGGCGACGAGAATCACACCGAAGAAACAGACCCTGCAGGCATTGACCCGCGGGAGGTTGACACTGAGTATAAGCTGGCATTCGCTGCACTAAAGGACAGGGCATTTGACACCTTTGACCTATGCACAAGTGCGGTGTTTTCCGTTCCACTTGGAGACCCAGCTCGAGTGCACTCAGGGCATTTGCATGGACGCCGACCGGTTCAGCCAGCGTCATGGTTACAGTACGACACCCGCGCGGTCGCGACACCCCTGACAGCGTTCAAGCATAATACCGCGTCCATCGAAGACCTTCCCTTTCTCTCGCTTGACCCAACATCCTTCATGACCAGAGCTGTCCTACCTGGAGTTGCCGTCCAGATTATTTTGGATATTCTTGGATGCACTAAGGGGCTACAAAAACACATTTTGGATTAGATATTGCAGACGCAGGCATGGCGACTCACTGCAGAGGAAACAGTCAGCGGAACATTATGATGCAAGTTGAGGGGGCACATATGGTCGTGTCTTAATTCAGGATATAGTGTGGGGTGGCGACTCTGTGGAGGCGACTCAATGAGGCCGCATAAGACAATCCAGTGCCAGGTTGGTAATTTCATCCCGCACGTCGCATCGTGATCGCATGTTTGGAGTAGATTCCTGAATCCAAGTGTAAAAGGTCGTGGATGGGCAACACAAGAACATATAGATTTATAGCACGGAGACATGCTACGAGGACACGCGATCCGGATTAGTAAAACCTCCGCAAGTCTACAAATCAGATACAGCGGACCACTCAGAGCCTTGCCCGGAGGTGCTGCCGCGCTTGTTCATAGCCGTCCTGCAGAACACGCCGGAGGACCTTGCCAGTAGGCGACTTGGGAATCTGCAACGCGGAGGGTGAGATCACCGAAACACATATCAACCTGGACGCGCAGACTCACTTCGTCGACGGTATCGATGCCGCCCCGCAGCCATTTGTATTTGCTCAAGTTCGACCTTGTCCACTCCTCTAGCTTCTGCAGAGCTTCTCTCTGGCCCTCCTCGTTTAGGACAACCCACGCACGCGGCACCTTCTCATCCGACGTGCGTCCGCCGGAGACACCACCAACGCATGCATCCACAATGAGACCATCTGGATGTGCCAAGAGGAGGGTCTCAATCTCGCTCGGGGAGACTTGTACACCAGATACTTTTAATGTGTCCTACACGCCCATATGAGCATTAGGAACAACACGTCCCTGCGCATTACGCTCACCTTCGCTCGATCGACAAAGCTGCCACATGGAGAAAAATGGCGTAAAGCTGGAAACGAGAGCGAACCATGGTCTGTGCACTTACAACAGCCTGCCTAGCTCATCTACTCTGAGCTGATCGCCTGTCTTCAGCCACCCATCCGAGAAAATCTTTCTGGTCAATTCCTCGTCATTCCAATAGCCGGGAACCACATTCTCTCCCTTCAACCACAACTCGCCCCCCTCACCCACGCCCGCTTCCGAGCCTCTTGGGGGTATCGAGTCGGGAATGGACTGACACATATACGACAATGACTGTCGCGCAGCGCCAATGGTCTAGGACAATTGAGCACCTGGGAGAGAAAGCAATCATTGACAACTTACTACCCCAGACATGCCATACATAGCCTGTGGGGAAAGAGTGAGTACAGACACGCAATGAACATGCAATCGGTGCGTACCGTTCGAGACAGAGAACTCGGGCGACGCTTTGATGAGGTTCCTCAACTTCTCAACCAAGCTGGGGGATAGATGCGCAGCAACGCACCCGATTTCCATGACCGTGCGGAGCGTCTCTGGCCGTAGTCGCTTGTGGTGAACGAGCTAGTGCAATGCAGAGGGGACAAGGTACAGGATGATCATGCGAAATCTTCACGGTAACATTGGGATGGCGATGTACGTCAGGGGTGCCTAGAATCCACGGAAAATTGTCATATGCAGGCCATAGGCATGGTAAACTGGTAGGAAAGCCAGCCCCGTTGGCGCGGCTGCCTACACTACGTGAGCACGTAGATCAAATACGAGGATTGGTATATGTGACCATTACAGCTAGAAAATCCCCAGGTATAAGCTGGGAAAGCGGGAGAATGTATAAACGGGCGGCTTCGTGTTGTTGCACTGCGACGTCCGCAGGCTCGGGCTTCCGATGTGCGTCCCCACGCATCGGTGTCCATCCATCGCAATGGGTGGATTGCCGAGCGCGCGCAGGCACGGATTGTTGGAACCGGAGACTCGCGCAACGTGCGTGCGTGTGCACTTGGAGATTGGGGATGAAGCTTCCAAGTCTTCGCGATACGAATTCAAGCGGCCACTCAAGTACTCGATATCAACGCGCGACACGGATGGAAGCGTTCCTAGTCCACGCGCACGCGCACGCTGCCCATCGACATCGACGCATCTCGGCCTCCAACACATCCGCCTGCGCTCGGACGCGGAGAAAGTGTGCATGTCGCGTTTCCGTCCGGCGTGCCTTCGAATCTCGAATCCCGGTGCCCGTCTAGGCGTTCAAACACTCAAACATCCAAACGTTCATGCATCGTGGAGGCTGGTAGTGGTGCTCACCCCGTGCGCGCCCGCTTCGAACCCTGGTCGCCCCCGTCGAGAGGCACCGCACGCGCGCAGAAGGCGGAAGCAAGAGGGAGAGCAGCCACGCGCGGTCGCGCGCCGCTGATTGATTAAGGGCGCGTCCCGTGTTCCGAGGCGGCTCGGGGACGGTTAGCGTGTTGAACGTGTTGAGCCGTCGTGTCCGACGCTCGCCACCCACCACCCCCCTCCGTGCGCGCGGTGCCGGTGACCGGATGGCTGGTGGTGACCCCCGTCCGTCGATACAACTCGGTGTGTGGTCGTTCGCGTTCGGACTCTGCCGGTCGGCATTGCTCACAACTTGCTTACTTGCTTATGTGCGGCGGCTCGGTGCGCGGCCCAGGAGACGCTGCGGACGTTGCGCGTATCTCTCTGGTTCTCTCTCTCTTTCGGGGCACGGAACCGGTCTTCGCTTTCGGGCGCAGCGCGGTTGATGACCGGGGGCATGCCGTGCCCGTGCCCGTGCGGGGGAAATACAGTACACTATCTCATACTGCATCAGGTTGGTCCGCGATATTCCTGATACATTATGAGCTATTATGCATTATCATATGTGAGCACCCATTCCTGTACCCACCTCTCTTGATGCAGTATGAGCTGTTATGCATTATGGGCTGATGCATTATGAGCAAGTGTACTGTACTCGATATGGGGCGCGGACGCGAGGATCGCGGGGGGATTGCACAAGCGAGGCGGGGATGGGGATGGGAGCTGGCACGGGCTGCGTGCGTGCGTCTCTTCGGGTCTTCCACTCGATCGCCGCGTGGCCTGGCTGTATTCCAGTTTAGTGGCGTGGCGCTGCGCCTGTCGCGCAGACGCTCGACGCTTGTCTGTCATTCACATTCACGTATTAGTACATTCATATTTCACGTTCCGATTGCTGATCATCACCTGATGCCTTGTATCGAACAACGCGTGCATTCGCTGGCATTTGCGTGTGTTTCAATCGAGGGTCATGTTAACGGCCATCCATGACTCGCCGTAGTGCACCTAGGCGGGATTTTGAATGAACACTACGTGTACCGGCTGGCCTCTCCACGCACTCGTGTGGATGAAGGACTTCATCGCTGCATTGCTTATCACTGGTTAATTCACTGCCCATTGACAGCCGCTGTCTCCCAGCCAAGAACCTTCCCCCAACTTCGCCACATCCTGTCAAGCACCCTCAGCTTCTCTGTGCGTCCCAGAGCTGGATCCTCCAGATCAACCACGTCCTCCAGGAATCCCTCTCGGAGCCTGGAGTTGGTAGGCAAATGCCTCTCCGCGTAAGCACGCAGATGGCTGACTGACAACAACAAGAGTCCAGCCGTAAGTGGCGGGATGGAAGTTGGCGGAACCGCGGAGTTGAAGGTGCGGTGCGATCTTGGCTGGGCGATAAGTAGGCGCTCGATGCGTCTGGATTTCATGCAAGAATCTCTTAAGAGACAGCATGCAAAAGTAAGCCTTTGGTCCGCTTACCTCATCTTCTGCCACACACTTGCCCGCCTCTTCTTCCCGCCATACTTGCCTTTCCCTCGTCCGCCAGTCCAGACAGCTCTTATGTAACCAGCAACCGCGTAAACGATAGCAAGAGCAGGCGCAACACCCACAAACGCAAAGGTCAGCTCTTGTGACTTCAGCAACTTGTCGATCCCTGCGATGGCCTGATCAATATCAACCTACATACAATATTAAATCAGCATGAAGGCATGCGAACGACATTGAAATTGACATATGAACCTTGGCTTTCTGAACCTGGATGAACAGTGTCCTGATAAGTGTCCCTGCCACCGCAGACTTCAGGGGCTTCTTGATATCTTCCTCGTAAATCTGCATGACAGGCGTCAAGTCGCCCATTTGGATCTGCCGCGACAAAACCTCTAGTTGCGGAACGTCGAAATGTAGCTTTTCCTGTGCTAATGCGAGAGCCATACGTTCCAAGCTCTGTCATGACACAGTGATTTTCATTTCAGCGGATCCTATTCAATGGCCACTCACATCTAGGTCAGCCTTCACACTTTCCCTACTAACGATTACACCGTACTCGCCGCCAGCCCTCACCGTTTTCACAACATCTTTCAATGGCTCCAGGAGCCACTGCTCCCAAAACCTTTTGACAGTGTCCAATGCTTCATTTGCCATATGCGCCATGGACGCATGCGAGGCATAAACCGTCTTGGCCGCATAGAGCGCCAGTGGGGGCAAAAGAAGAAGCTGCGGCCAAACCAAAGTAAGGCGCGAAGGCCGGACGAGGTTGCAGGTATGCAGTTCAGACATGCGAAGAGCAGATGAGTAGGAAGGGTCGTCAGACTGAAGGGCAACCGCAACGGCTTGCAGATACTGGACAACATTGTTGGGCGCATTAGGGGTAGCTAAGGATAAGCCGTTTAAAACGACGCGATGCATTTTGCAGGAGAAATCCGTCAGTCCGACCAAAGCGTCGTAACCGGATGGTGCTTCAAGCGCAGAAGCAAGAAGGTCGTGCATATTAGCAAGCGTGCCCAGCATCTCGGCCCTCTCGTCTCGGAGGCGCTTCAGTTCGCGTACTTTGTGATGACATTCTCCTCTAGTAAGGTCCAGAGGTAGAGAGATCAGTTGAGCTGCCGAACGTCCCAGGCCAACGAAAGTTGTAACAAGGGCGGAATAAGCGGAAGGGACACTGGTCCCGGGCGAGGAAACAAATGCAGAAGGCGAGGGAAAACGACCGATTGATAGTGCAATACTGTAGGGTTGAGAGTTCAGGTGTGGGAACAATGTGGCGGTCAATGCGTTGGGGTGAAGAACACCATGAGAGGGAAATAGTCTGCGCAAGGTGGACGGCGTAAAGAGAGAAGCGCGTAATGGAAGATTATGCTGGCGCAGAGTGACCGATACCGTGCGACCCAGATTGGCTATCCTCAAAGGAGTAGCTTAAAACAAGCATGTGAGTGACGTGCACATCCCCTAGGGCTGATGCGAGTCCCATATAAAGCTAAGACTCACTTTGTAGGAGGTATAATGCGACGCTTGTTTGAGACCGTTCGACATCTGCCCACCACTCTAGCTCGTCCTCCACCTGACGCGCGTCCTCAAGGACAATGTCCAATGCCTCTCCGTAGAGGTTGACGGCGACTCTGGAGATGACACCTCTATGTAGAACGGCCTCTTCTTCGTCATTGTCTGTGAAGACATCCGTGTCGATCTGTAGGGTCTGCAGAGTTTGAAGACCAAACATCGCCTCGGAGGCTGAGCTGCCATGCGTTAAGCGGAGGAACAACTCGCGCAGCGTTTCCTTGGATCGCGCATGAGATCCTGGTGGGCTTGGCGGTGTAGTCGTTGGGGGGAGGATTTTCTGAGATAGGCTATGCGTCAAGTGCGAAACAAATGTCGACATTGTAGCTTGACGCTAGGGCATCGGCTACGAGAAAGGTCCTGAGGCGGCGTTGAACATCTGGTCCGGGACGATGACGGTGTACTACGCGTTGTCCCTAGTGCCACCGCGTCATGTCAATGGCACAATGACCCCAGTAAGGCAGGTGACGTGGTTCGTCGTCCCTCATTGCAGCATCGTTTCAATTCTCAATCGTTGGCTTGAAATGGAATCCATGATTGTTTCAACGATATTGTGGTGGAAATGGAGAACGACACAGTAGAAATAATGATATTATTAAAGAAAGGTCCTGTTCATGCTTTGGGAAATAGTCATGGACCCCAGATAGCCTACCACCTGTTGCCAGCAGACTAGCCAGCAGCGCCGTCCCCCAACAATGTCCGTCTCCACCGTCTGACGACACAATGCATATCATCCAGGAGGTCCGCCGCCTCCGCGATAGCGTCCTCTGGCATCTGGGAGCCATTCTCCCTCATGACATCCCGTGCTTTCCTCAGCAGTTCAAGACGCTCCGACGTGGTGTGGGACCTACGTAGGTTTAGGGAGCTTTCAGGCTGTTCACGACCACTTGAAGACACGAGTAAACATTGAACTGTTTCGGACCGCGCGGGAGCAGGGCGGCAAGGTTGACTGAAAATATCATCGTCTTGACTCGATTGTACAACGTCCTGGCCAGCGGGTCCTGGAACGACGAGAGTATCTTCAAGATCTGGGCCACAGTACGATGTGAATGATACAAAAAGAAAAGAAGAAAGGCAGTAATACACCGACTTGCTGATCCTCCATGCACCGAAGGTAGGACCCTTGATCTCTGGGCGACTGGTGTGAGCTGCCAGTAAAGAGGGTTGTCGGCTATCTGCGAGCTCGTCATTTCCGCTTCATCGTCTGAATATGTGTTCGTCCAGATACTGGCCAGCAGCTACGCGTCAATAATACTTACCTGGTGGGGCGGGAGACCGATCCAATTCCTGCTGGATTCTTAGAGCCTCGTCGGGATCTATGTTGGCCTCCCAGGTATCATAGTCGCCGTACGAAGGATCGTCTTGGGCATATGGGCTCTTCTGATGCTCATAGCCTTCGGAGACATATGGAGAGCGGGGTAAAGATGTCTGTGGGGTTGCACCTCTCACGATCGCCCGCCAAGATTCAAGGTCTCTTAATCTCGGCACAACCACACCGTCGAAAACCAATCTCTCCTTCTTCGTCCTTCTTGTACTACGCTGATTCGGGCCTGCCTTTGGGGGTTGTGACTTGTGTGGAGTCGCATTGGGTGATGGCCCCGCGAGAGCGAGAGAAGTTTCCCGAGGGTTGGCTGGTGAGCTCGAGTCAACCTCAACTCTTGCTTTTTTGTGTGGCCGTGGGTCGAGGGTAAGTGATGATCGGTGCTTGCCGCTTGTGAGCGAGCTCGGCACAGAGAAGGAGGGCGACGGACCAGGAACTACATGGCTTGGTTCACTGTTCCCTCGACGAGACTGTGAGGGCATTCCGCCGCCCCGGTCTTTAGGCTGTGGGAGAAAGGGCACCTCTGGACTCACGACTGTGCTCGAAGCTCGGGCTATGTTAGTCGAGCTACGATTGGGGCTAGTGAACGAGCGATCCATCCGAACGGATTCTGTATTCCCGCCATACAGCACCCCCGGGCTCAACTTGTCATCATCGAACGATGACGTATTTGAGGTGGCCGTCCTGGCGCGCTCTGTCCTTTTGTCTCCGTCACCAGGGGAGCATGATGTGGGCAGGCTGGTTGCACGCCCTGGAACTCGCGAAGCAGTGTCTTTCGACGGGGTTAAGGGTCCGATGTCCGTCAACTCGTCCGCTACTGGCGGAGGCAAACAGAGGGGCATGAGATTCGGCTGAGACGATGGCGTCTCGGGTACAATGCTCTGCAAACATAATGTCAAGGGTGGACATCACTTAGGCGTGCCAGAGGCTCACCTCATCCTGTGATTGAGATTGAGACTGAGACTCGAAGTCGTGCGATAGATCTGAGGGAAGGGCACCGCCGTATAAGTCATGATTGAGCTTCAATGCTTGTTTGAAGTCGTCGGGAAAGGCGACCAATTGAAAGCTCAAGAAAGGGTGGATGTTATCCCAGAATGACTTGAAGGCAAGTGGTCCATGGGCTGGGTACACCATTCGCTTAAATGCAGAGGCGAGGAAAGGCGACATAGCCATTAGGGTATCAAGAGTGAATGAATAGGACGCAAGTCGGTCTAGGGTAGTCTGATACAAATGCATGATCTTAAAGGGATGTGAATTAGTCGCAGAGCCTGGATACAGCAGTGGACTTACAAATGTATTATATTCTTCTTCCAGTAGGACCTCAGCTTCGTCACGAATCCAGATACAGAGACCGTCGGACAATGCGGATACTAGCGATACAATTAAGTGTTGCGGGCACGTCTGCGAAAGAGTTGACAAGTTCTGGATGGCGTCCAGAGCTGGGTTTAGGTTCTCCGGTTTCGAGGCGTAGAGATCGAGCAAGAAGCTATTTACTAGCTTCAAGAACTGCTGTGGCAATTGAGGACCGTCGATCTGTCTGAAATGCAATAGGAGAGCGTTAGCTATGCATGGGCTATTGCTCAACCTGGCTGAGGTCATTAGTGGATGATCGATATGAAGCCTATACCGGCACGAACCTTTCTGACTGCTCTATAAATCGAGCTGCTACCGTGTCCAAGACTTGATCCAGTGGAACAGATGGAGGTGCTGAGCCGGTAACAACGTGGGCGAAGAGGTCTTCCCATAACTTCAAAACGTCATCACATAGAGGAAAGAGTCTGTATGTCAAGGCAAATTAGTGACACACAAACGCCAACGTTGATAGTGTATACCCAATCGGGAGTGTGAGCAGCGACGCAGCGATCTTCAAATTTGGCAACGGGTCGGATGAGGTCCACAGTTTCACAAGCACTGTCCAAAGATGATGCATCAATTGGATTTCTTGCCTGCTGCTACTGGCCACGACCAAACGGTGCAGCAGATCAGGTGCACCAGCAAGTACCAAGGCGCCACATACATCGGCCCAAACACGGACGATTCTCTCATCTGCGAGGTCGTACGTGTGCTGGAGAGTCACGCCAAGAACGCGTTCGGCAACCGTGCTCAACCACGAGGTGTTGAAAACAGCCCGGGCTACCTTCCACGCTTGGCTCACGAAGCCAAGGATGCGGCTTGCAGTCTCGTTGTTCGTTCGAGCTCCGGTGGCCAAATCACCCTGCAACGCTAGAATATCCTCGAAAGCGCGGACGACTCGGGATGCACATTCGGGCGCTGTTGTCAGATGGCGATACTCTTGTGTCAATTGAGCCTGTACGAGGAGCAGCGCTTGCCACGTCTCAAGCAGGTTGGGCTGCAGGACTCAATTAGAACACTAGTCAACGGGAGGGTATCTGATTGGCTTACTGTCGAGCACGTGGTGGTTTGCGTTTCGAGAATGAAATTCCGCACACAGATGCTCCATACGTCCACGAGCCTATCCCAGCCGCCCGTGATTTCCGCTTCGGAGAGCGGCCTGATTCCGTCTACGTTGTATCGATCCAAGCTAGGTAGCAGAGCAGAAAGCCCCGCGTCCCCTAACCTAAGAATTGTTCCGTCGAAGAGCTCTTTGATGAGGGCCCCCTGTACTCCGCGATCCGAGCTGAGGGTGGTTGGTGGACTACGAGCTGAGCCAACTCCGCTCGTCAAACGCGCGAGAATGGCTCGAGTCTCCGACTGTACGAACGAATCCTCGTCCTCAGCCATGTCCCGCATTATTGCCATCACCTCCGAGACATGTCGACACTCTGGAACATTATCTCCAGATGCGCTGGAGTGCGAAGGCGCAGAAGCCAGGATGGTGCCGATCAGCACTTTCCCCAATCCTCCCCTTCGTTCTTGTTTAATCATTGCTAGAGCGCGAGCTCTGGTATCCCAAACCTGATCACCGCGGGTGTCGTCGTGGGCCGTCCGGCTATTTTCAGCTTCATATTGCAGCTGAGACAATGCCCAGACAAGACATCTCCACACCAATGTATGCAGTGCGCGAACAACAGGCCGACGATGGTGCGCGGACTGATGTAAAGCCCTCATGATAAACTTGAGAGTTGCGCTATGAGTGAAGATGTCCTCGCCAAAGATGGTGACGATAGAGGCAAGCACGACTTGAGCCCAAACAGCTCGCTGACCAGGTTGCGACTTGTCATTGCATGCAAGCGCGTCCGTAACGAATGACACGAATCCTGTGTCGGAGGACTTGGACCGCTTCACAGCTGCCGCGTCAATGAAGTTCTTCAGACTACGTCTAATCGGGCCCGTCATTGCTTCCCGAGGGCTAGTGGGATGAAACACAAGCGTAGAGGCGTAGCTTCCGAGGGCGTATGCTGCCTCCATGCGGACAGTTTCCGATTCAGATGTAAGCTGTGCTAAGCTGGATGGAAAAGTGATCGTGCATGGCTGCGTGAAGAGTGTAGGGTGGAATTGCAGTAAGCTGCCCAAGGCCTACAATCTCAATCAGCACACTGAATGAAACATCGAAAAGAAAGGACTTGCCCTGAGGCTGTCAGATATAAGTATGTTCACGGTGCTATCTTTAATTGTTTCTCGTAGCACAGCAGCTATTTGGGTTCGCCTCGCTGCTACGGAAGTAGCAGGTAGTCTGCCGTTGGATAGCACCCAGATTGCCAACGCCCAAGTCTTTCTCTCATTTGGAGTGTAGAGCACTGGTGATTGCAAGATGTCTATGACGCTATTGGAGATCTGAGTGATATCGCCCACTGTAAGATATCAGCATAAATGTATAAATAGTAGTTTGAAGCCACCCGTCGCGCTCACTTGGGAATATCGCAGACAATGCCGGAAGCTGGAGGATATAGGAGATAGTGCGCAGAGCGGAATGACACAGAGAGGCTGAATTCTTCGCAGCCTGCAGTCCTTCCTTGCCCACATGGTCCACTTGGCTCCCCGCGGTGGCAATCGCGGTATCTTGAGGCAAATCGGAGAACGGGTTGATTAGTGCACGACGAGTATCTCGCCTCAGACATTGAGCAATCGCAACGGAGTTGTCTGAGATATATGCCAATGCTGGCACGTCAGAGTCGCCGTGGGCAAGGACTGGAGCAATGTCCCTTAGCCGTATCAACAGCGTGGCGTAGGCGTCCATGAGGTCGTGTGAAAAGAGGTCGCAGTTTTCGTCCTTCAGAGACTCTGCTAGCGTCATAGCGGGGGAGCGAAAATAATTGGCGACCTGCGCAAGGCCGACACCAACGGTGACCGCTTCGGGATCTGAGGACATTGGATTGAGGGATTAAATGGACCGTCCTTATCCTCGTGTCACTTGTAGCGCAGTGTCCTGGGTCGCGAAGGCGTTGAGCTCTCAGCCAAAGGGCCAGTACTGTTGTCGTTCCAAGTTCCTTCGAGAGCGTGAGATGGGAGGAGTTTGGTATCGGATGCAGAGACACCAACGGCGTTTATCATTACTCTCCAGCAAGCCGAAGAGATATAGTTCGTTGATATCGTGTGGCACTTGTAGCGATCTGGCAACGTTGTACACTGAGTAGGCCTCAACCCCAGCGTCACAATGCTCCTGAACTGGCGAGTCGTGGACAAATAGTCAATGCCTGAGAGACAAAAGTAATCTGTGCTTGTTTAGAGCCAGTAAAGACTCTGATATTCGATAACAGACGTACTTGAGGTCAAATTGACTGTATTTTGAATATTGATGGTTCAGATGAAGTTGCATCGTGAACGCGCGTGAACTCAACCGTGGTTAACGTGTGGCAGAATGCGTGGGAACCTAGGCTCGATCGTTCAACAACGCTTAATTAGGCGCCGACATCGAATACTTGGTAACTTGACAGGTCCTGTAACCATGACCTCAGTTGATTCGATGCAGCGGAGGAACCTCTTCTTTTACCTGCACACGGTACTCGTCTGGCATATCATCAGGCATTTATTACCCAGAGTTTCAGCAAGCAATCCATGTTGACAACCTGGTAACGACGGGAAGTTGCCAGCGGGCAGAGGCCCCCCAGCATCGTGGTGCAAGTCTGTGATGGGAAAGTGGTGACTTGTTAGCTAACGCTGCGGGTGCATGACCGTACGCGTAGCCGCTGGCTTCGACGTTGTGCTGCTGATGGCAACCGGACGCACTAGTTGGACGCTCGTCGCAGTTCTGTCATGAAGATGAAGAATCAGTCGCACATCGCCTGCAAGCAGTTCGAGACAATCTCAATGTTCGGCATCCAAAAAGATAGTTCGTTTCTGCCCCGAACATTGACCTTTTCTTTTCCATTTCCGTCCCTTTCTCGTATGCCGGGCAGACCACATTTCTGCTCAATGTTTGGGACAAACTTTTTGCTCTGTTTTCTGCGCCCAGACATGGCAAGTAAAATTCACATGTTTGGAGCTCGAACACATTAATGAATGGTGGCTGAATGTTCGGAGCTCATAATCAAAGACTATTCAGTGTTCAGTCTCCGCACAGGCTTCAATTATATTCCCCTACTAAGTTCTATTTCTGCTCACTGTTCGGGGCCCGAACATCGTGCTTTGCCCGCGGTGTGGGCTTACAGTGCTCCAAGTCATGTTTCTGTACCCAATACAATGCAGTAGATCCTACTGTATCGGGCCGGGATCTCGGCCACCCCACCTACTCGGCCACCCAGTGCATAGCTCCCCAGCCCATGCATACTTTTGCATGAGGATTACATGATTGTGATCCTGTAAATTATAGCTATCTGCTGGTGCACTTACTTTGGAGATAGGACAGGTATTTTTCCTGCTGTACTCAAGTGACCGAGTAGGCTAACCCGGCCGAGATCCCGGGCGGACACAGTATATTAGACCAGCACTTACTGCTCGCCCCTCTCTTACCGCTATATATCATGCCGCCTCTTCCACAGATTCCCCTTCCTCTGACGAATGCAGTTCCGCAAGGATTTGCATGGGAGCAACGCTCGGTGTCAAGTTTGTCGGCGACGACCGCTTTCAATACTGGAATAGACCAACGCGACACCTTTCTAGGGAAGAAGCGCTGCGTTATCTGTGGAATTGTGGGTGAAGAGCTGGTGCAGCAATGCCACATTGTACGGCAGTCTGAACCGGGAGTCGTGAGCTGATGTTGTATCTGTATCCCTCCTGAGACCAACGTGAGACAGTGGCGCGACCTACGACTTCGGGGTTGGATACCCCCACAGGCCAAACGGTCCGTGGAACATGAACCGCGCAACGGCCTGCTTATGTGTGCGCTTATCATCTCGCTTTTGATGCTTGTTCGTATTTCATGCGATACGTCCCCGAGGCGAGTCTTCATCTTTACTTCAACGTATTTATTGATCGGAGACAGATTCGAAAGTTCATACTCGTCAACTATTCCAATTCCAAATTGAACCGGCCGTTCCACGGCAAAGCTATCGCCCTTGACATTCAACACAAGCATGCACCTTTTGCCTCTCTGTTCATCATCCAGGAGATGCGCGTCCGTGGTCGCCACCCCTTTGCGCCCGTCGATCCA
This sequence comes from Fomitopsis pulvina, assembly GCA_964035675.1. Taxonomy (NCBI): domain Eukaryota; kingdom Fungi; phylum Basidiomycota; class Agaricomycetes; order Polyporales; family Fomitopsidaceae; genus Fomitopsis; species Fomitopsis pulvina. The sequence continues at coordinate 1,590,093 of OZ037960.1, forward strand.
GACATCCCCGCCGATATCACTTGGCAAGACTGGATCTTGTCACTAGGCATAGTGAGCCGTGATGGGCCACGTCTCTTCGAGAGCGACCGCCCCAAAGATGACGGCTCCAACGACGCAGTGGCGTCACAGCCGCTGCCTCAGTTGCCAACGGCGAACGCAGCCGAATCGTCTCGCACTGGACGCTCGTTAGCGCTGAATGAAGATGTCATCGCTGACAATCTTGCCGCCACGCGTGCCATGCCGTCGTGGAGGGCCTGCCAGATGGAGGGTATAAGCTGAGATGGCACAGCGGAGGACAACATACGGAAATACGTCACCTTGATTGGCACGCAAGAGCCTGACAGTGCTCCTGACCCATAGCCGGCATACCACCCATGTATTGTTAGGTCAGACGTTGATGTTCCTATCCAGTAACATTGTTCGCTCTAGTAGCGAGCTCGCAGTTGGTTAGCAGCCCAGGCCCGGATTACGATAGTTCGCACCGGTAGTCATTTCGTGTCGAGATAAGCACGCCTTGATCATTTGCACGCAACATCCACATGCTAGCAAGGAATTATGCTCCATGGCCTCCTTTGCCTGCTGCTTCCACTCATCCTTGCCAACCTCTCCTGTTCTAGCCATTTCCTCTCCTGCAACCTGACCCTGACCATCGTGCACGTCGCTCGCCCAATCTCCTCCCACATTCCGCCTTCTTCCTCATCGTCCGGGTCTTCCGCTGTGTCCAACGAGCCTGGATGTGGATATGCCTTGCGGCCCCACAGGCTTCTCAGGTCCGTCAATCGCGGGAACATGTCCGACAGCACGTTCGCGAATATCACCCGCTCCTCGGCGCTGAGCCCACTCACCCTCGACGCGCCGGTGTGCAGCAGGCGTAAAGAGAGCTAGTAGGGTTCGAACGCGACGAGGGAGCGGCTGCAGACCTCCAGAGAGCTCACGCAGACGACCAGCTTGTAAAAGCGGGGAAAGAGGGGCTCACGCGACTGGGCTCGCTGCTGGCTGATGTTGAAGTCGAGTAAATCGTCGGCACAGAGGGATATGTTCTCGATCATCTGCAGACGAGAAAGGTGCAGGATCGCGGCGCGCGACAGGGCGGCGTGCGTACCTGGTAAGACATGGCACGTACGCAGGCGTCGTTGGCGGAGGACAACGTCTTGAAGCGTTTCGGAAAACGCCGGGCTGCAAAGACAGTGAAGGACGAGGTGTTCAAGCGACATCCCATCCATGGCGAAAGTGCTGAGTATACATCCAATCCTCATCAGAGGCTCCTCTACAGGGCTGGCGACATGGAGAGTAAGGCCGGTCACGCCAGGACCGAGCATCAGGTCAAGCTGGGCCACATTATCGAGCACATCGTTTGTACCGAACATGGCGATTCTCACAAACCGCCATTCAAGACGTCGGAGGTTGGGGAATATGTGCCTTTGTGGCCGACACTGAAGCAACATCGTGTACACGTTAAGAGCCACATCGACGAAGCCACGATCAGGTGGGAGACCCATGTCCCGCACACGGGAAGCGTGGCGTAGGATGATGGTCCATTCATGGGGCTGTGGACACCTGCTGAGGCTCTACGGTGATCATGAGCATGATCAGCGACGGCTGAGGTCGACACAGATGTACAGCAAAGGAGGCCTAAGTGACATACCACGCCTCATCTGGAAGGAGATGGACCAGGGGCCAAAAGGTGGGCAGGGTGTACCAGAGGGTGTCGAGTGCGTCCTCTTGGAAGAGACGGCAGGTCCGGGCGAGTCGGACAATGGAGGCTCTGGAGTCGGTGGCTGCTAGATGGAAGATGGTATCACGGAGTTCGGGGACCAAGAAGCACTGGTGCATCCTTCTGACGGGAGCGGGGTGTGATGTATGTAGCACCAGAATGGACCACCTCTTGCGACTGGAGAGCCACGAAGCGACGGGCGATTTTGCTGGACACGGACATCGAAAGAGAGTTGAGTTATCCGTCTGCTGAGCGTTGAAGACGCGAGAGTAGAGACGAAACCAGAGATGGTTGGATGAGCTTTGCCTGAGGAATAAGGTAGCGGTTGTCTACAGACTCGGACAAGGCCATAGAGGAGTGGAGCACTGGAGTAATTGTCGCAACGCGGTGGCGTGACATGGCAACACGTGGCACGCCATGATGCAACCGACACGGGTCATGTCACTGGCACTTGTGTATCGCAGGCTATTCCCATAGGCTCATCATGCACCGTCAGTAATCTCTGCTGAACAACCCATTTACAGCGCACCGCCTGCTCTCCAAAGTGAGCATGTATGCCAATACATCCTCAACAAAAGCTCGAACCGGTGGCCTTGACCGATTCGAAGGCATGATGCCCAAAGTGACCGGTACTCCGACGGACCGCCCTACCTACATACTGGTCGCGGAATCGCTGTCGAGTCTCGACGCGATACGGCTCGGCACTCCGGAGAGAAGAAAGTACGACAATGCTTACAAGTTATAGGCTCCGTTAAAACCTCGAGCCTGGTGCGCCCATGCGTGGCACCCTCGAATCTTCGGCGCTGAGTGCTGAAGCTTCAGCGCTCAGCGCTCAGCTTCAGGCGAGACGATCATGCGTTAAAGGCGAAGCTGACGAGGACGTATAGATCGACCCGGTCCGGCCGAAATGGCATGGAGAAGGTCCCTAACAGCTACCTGCCCTAATCACCCGCAATCCACACGTGCGCGTACCAAACTTGTTCAGTCACAGGCTGATCCACGGACATCGCATATGCAGCTCCGAGCACCGACATCGAGGTGATGCCGCTCTCTATCGCAACACGAGAGCCCGAGGAAAGGGCACTACCACACATACTACCACTTCACAAGAAAGGATGAGCTTGCTGCGCGGTAGGCGGACATCGACTGAGTTCACGGTAGATGCAGGAACTGCGCTCCCTTCCGGTGTCCAAAGCCCTCAAGGCCTCATCTCCCAACTCGGGAGCACCAACGGCTGGCCCGCGCCTGGCTCCGGCCAGAGCCCCCGCTGCTATATCTGTGAGGGGCATCTACTTGACAGAGACTTCGCGAAGCGGGTGCCTGTTCAAGCTCAAGCTCAAGGAGGACCCCGCCATGACACAGGGATGAAGTAGAGGTGGAGTGTCGACCTCATACTTCTCGGCGACTTCTGTCCGTGGTGCTTCCTCCGCCCCACGTCCCACGTAAAACATCGCCTGAGACGCACTCACAGACTCTCTCGACAGCCCTCGACGCGCCTACAGACAGACTGGAAGGGGCAGCTCCACCGGATCTGAGGTCGCAGGGCAGGGCAGCATCTAGGCCTCTGGGCGAGGCCCTCCTCCGAAGCCGCCTCAGTGTCTCAATCTCAATGGGCTCCACTCGACACACATGCGAGCCCCGGCGGAAGCGAACAGCCGAAGATACCCGCGTCACACCCCAGACGTGACGAGCCCACAAATCTGTCCCCCACCCGCTCGGACGAACCCCCGTTCCTGAATATTGAATATTGAATATTCAGGAACGCACCGGCGCAGATCGTCACGGCCGACGCGCACAGACGGGGTGCCACGTCTGACCAGCCGGCCAGGTGTCGTGGAGGTTCTAGTTCTGGGGCCGGCGCGATGCCCGACTCGACCCGGCGCGCATTCCCCAAGGGGTGGGTGGGCATATAACTGGAAAGGGAAGAAGATCCGCGCGCACTCGACGATGCCAGGCAAGGCAAGAAAACAGGCGTGTACCCGAATTCGAGATGCACGGCAAATCGGCGCGGGACCCTTTAGCTCATCTCAGCCGGCGCCGCCTTTCCCAGATGCTGTAACGTATGGACCGTGTCGCCTCTTTTTCCTGCCCTTCGTCCTTCGTAGATTTGGCCCTGTCCAGTTCCATGAAAAGCGACTGCGACCACTGGATGCTGGAAGCGCTGAAGCTCGAAGAAGGCATTTTTTAAAATAATCAATAGTTCGTCCGTTGCATATTGGAGACCAGGGCACAGGTGGACGTCGGTGTCTGTGGCTCGACAGAGCATAGTCCGTGGCTTGACTCCAAAGATCCTTTTTTTTGAGTTCGTGTCCGGGTATCGATCCGTCCAGCGGAGGCCAGGGCACACACGTCGTGGTCTGTTGCTCGACAACTTGAAGGCAGACTCGACGTCGTGCGTGGCGCAACCTCTGAGAGCTATCTGTATTTGGCCACGGACCGCGAACCACGGTGCAACCATTTGGTTATGCAAGCTGTACTGGCCACGCATGGCGTGGATTGCGCCATCCGCGGGGAACCTACTAGTGGCATACCGTACAATCCCTATGCCAGCGAGATCCGCTCACTCTCGCGTTGAATCGCGTCAGCCCCGTCCCCGTCTCGGTCCCCCCTTCCGCTGCGATCTCTGCAGCACGAACTCATTGAGCCTGAATCCAGATGCACACCGTGTCCCGCCAACCGGAGAGCCAGCAGCCAGCAATGCAGCCGCACTGGCAATGCCGACTCCCCAAGGCGCGCAGGTCCCGTCCCGCCTCGTGCCAGCGCCAGTGCCAGTGCAGCGGCGTGTCCGATCGGTTATCGCGTGTCCACCCCTTGGCCATCTCAAGCACCTCTCTGCTCCCAGCTCGGGTCAACGGCGCACGCGCCGAGGGCCGCGGACCTTCGGGCCCTGGACGGGCGGGCAACCAAGCTGCAAGCTACAGTACTTGCTGACAGTGGGGGCACGGGGGTCCCATCAGGCTCTCCGCGTCTGAGCTTTGAAGCGATCGCGGTGCCGGCCGTGCGCGGAGATAAGTGATCAAGTTCAGAGCATATGGCGAGTCCCGTTATGATTCGGTGACGCGCTGGGTGTTCTGTCACGCTGCGCTGCGAACAGCCTGGGCGCCGCGTCGTGGTTGGCGTCCAAGATCCGGGAGGGCAAGGCAGGGCGTGTCTGTGTTTGCATCTCTGTCTGTCCTACTGTGAGTCCTCCATTCGACGGGCGAGGATCATTACAGTCGCACCCGTCCCGGCCACAGCGCGATCATGCATCATGTCGGCAGCTGTCCACTGGCAGGACTCCAGGAACGATTGAGGGGGGCCAGGGGAGGCAGATGCACGCCCATAATCACGTCCACACTCGGCCTCATGAGATCAAGCATCGCGGACATGATGCATATAGGACCGCTCACCTCAACGTGCTCAGGCACGGCAGATAGAGAGAGAGCGCTGTCAAACAATCAGTAAGTGGGACGCCTGGCAGGCGGCGTCGTGCAACCACGATAAGAGTTCCCGAATCCACACTGGCACCGCCCGGCCACGGCAGCCCAGCAGCGCGACACACAGATGCAAGTTGGCAGTGACGTCACCCCCGCGTACACATAGTCATCATCCACCGTGCATCGGTTGATCGGGAGGCCTAGGAGACCGGAGCCCATCATGATAGCTACGTACAGTGCAGATTAATGGAACTCTAATCGCGTGCTGCTGCCACTGGACCGTCACACGTCACGAGGCGAGCATCGATCATCCCGGGTTCATGTCCGCTCCTACTCAGTTGCTGTGTAGCCCGTCGCGCGCAGCATGACTGGTGAGATGTCGATGAGGCTTCGACATCCCAACATTAATATATTCGATGAACAGCGACTGACCAACCAGACCCTGCGGTGCACGCCCCTTAAGTGCGAATTGCAACCCCAGCTACCCCGGTTGACAATTGGCGATTCGATGTTCACGTATCACGTTGACGCCCCATGGGACGCGACGTGCAGCGTGAATTCGAGTCTGCCGCACCCCGCACTTGACATCAAAGGGAGTACCGTGGGGCACCGCAATTCCGGCTTGAGCTTGAATTCTGTAGTGAGTCGCCATGCCTGGATCTGCAATATCTAATCCAAAATGAGCCTTTGTACCCCCTTAGCACATCCAAGAATGATCTGGACGGCAGCTCCAGGTAGGACAGCTCTGGTCATGAAGGATGTTGGGTCAAGCGACAGAAAGGCAAGGTCTTCGATGGATGTGGTGTTATATGCTTGAACGCTGTCAGGGGTGTCGCGACCGCGCGGGTGTCGTACCGTAACCATGACGCTGGCTGAACCAGTCGGCGTGCACACAAATGCAGCTGGGTCTCCAAGGGGAACGGAAAACACCGCACTTCGTGCGTAGGTCAAAGGCCTCGAATGCCCTGTCCTTTAGTACAGTGAATGCCAGCTTATACTCAGTGTCAACCTCCCGCGGGTCGATGCCTGTAGGGGCTGTTTCTTCGGTAAGTCTTGTCGCCGTCCAGGATTGCCCTGCCATTCACAGGCGACAACACAGGCATGCACTAATTTGTGACTCGGAGGGGACATCTCACAAACGCACAGTTCTATCTTTGGTCGCCGATGCCAAGTTACCGCCATTCGAGATAATGGCGATGGAGGTAATACCACGCGTGTGGCCACGGAACCTGCATGCTGGTGTGATAGGCCCTTGCATCTGCTCCTCCAGAGACCGGAAGACCCATAGGAGGTATGGACAGTGAGAAGTCAGATGACACTGTGAGCACCTACACAGAATTGCCATAGCTCATAGACAGCTGCATGTATGATGTATCACATTGATCTTTGTGTATTTGGAATCTACCCATCAGTCTGCAGACCGGGCCACTCCTACTTCTGATCCCCAGCCAGTATCTGTTAGGTCAAATAGTAATCCATGTGACGATCCTTGCCAGTGGCCACACAATGCTACAGACAAGAGACCATTAGGAAACCATAGAAAAGAGAGCTAAGGCATGCATACTATGTGGAGTTTATGCAGGTTCTCAACATCAGATTTCTCGGATTGCCTTGTAGCATACACAATGTGGTCTGTAAATTCACCCTCAATGACCTTGAGGCGTTGTACACCATTTTCAGAGGGAATTGACCACAACCGGAATTTGCCAGAATACCCCTTCTTTAGGTTGTCCAAAAATGTGAAGTAGATTGATGGCCTTTTGATAGTCTCCATAGTCAGGTAGTATTCCATCTTATGATCAACACCTTTTGCTTCATATGACTACACAGAAATGATCATGAAGACACCACAGAATGGAGAAACAATAGTGCTTACTGTTGTGTCTTTAAATAACTCTTTTCCCTTGGGTTTCTGCACACCAACCACAATGTGGTGTTCATATTGACCCCGAGAGACCTCAAAGCATTGCACACCAGTGGTCTCATCCATGGGGGACATTTGCATTAAAGTGAGGGTGCGTCCTTGTGCAGTCTTCTCACTCTTGAAGCCCTCAAACGAGAGTCGTGGTCGTTCAATGGACTGTGTAGTCAGAAAGTATGTTTTGCCATCCAACTCGCCCTCTGCTGCAATGAGCTATTTGCAAAGAAAAAATGATCAGACACTCATGGAGTGATAAGGACAAACATGCATACTCCTTGCCGTGCCTTGCGTGTGAACTCTGATGCCTGGTCTGACCTCACAGCATACACGATGTGACTGCTGTATTGGCGGGTCTCAATCCTGAAGTAGTCCGCATATGGGAATAAGTTCGTCGTTAATCTGTGTGCATCGGGGAAGGTGAATGTGACTAGTAGTGCTGTATTGTGGAAGGATGGACATGTGAGACCAAGAAACCAGATGGGAACAGTGCACTCACGCTCCCCTAGCGGACAATCCACTGGCAGCTGATCTCGTCGGTAATAGCGTAGAGGTCCAGCCTGACGCTTCGAGATGGGGGCACCAAAACCCTAGATGTGTGCATGATAAGCTCAAGAGGACACTCACATTCAACTGCAAAGATGCTTACCGGAGCAGGTATCGCCTGAATCAGGGCAGCAAGACATGGAAAGATGAGGAATAGGAACTTGAGGTGCATGCTGAGGTCGGAGGTTCAAGTGTGATCGTGCGCAGAGTACGTGCGAGCAATTCACAGAATGGACCGAGAACAGGCAAGGCGGGAAAGACAGACGAGGAATCAAGGGGACGAACCAGCCGTGCCGGACTCTCCACCGGCCACTCCCCCGCCAGTTATAGCTGATTCCAAAAATCAAGTCGTACGGCCAAACAGGCCCAAACTTGAACGCAGAACACTTGTATCTCGATAACTACTGCATATTTCTCGACGGGTATTTAATACCGTTGAACTCGTCTCTCGTCTCCCTGGAGGGTTATACAGTAGCTAGTATATAAGACCAGGAACTACTGTTCACCCCTTACTGCGATATATCATGTCGCCTCTTCCGCAGATTCGCCTTCCTCTGACGGATGCAGTTCCGCAAGGATTTGCATGGGAACAACGCTCCGTGTCAGATTGGTCGACGACCACCGCTTTCGATACTAGGATACACCTTTCTAGGGGAGAGATGCTGTGTTGGAGTCTGTGGAATTGCAACTGCCGAGCTGCTGCAGCATTGCCACATTGTACGGAAATCTGAACCGGGAGTCGTGAGTTGATGTTGTATCTGCATCCCTCCTGAGACCAACGTGAGACAGTGGCGCGACTTGCGACATCGGGGTTGGATACCCTCACAGGGCAAACATTTCATGGAACATGAACCGCGCAATGGCCTGCTTATGTGCTCATCATCATCACGCTTTTGATGCTTATTCATACTTCATACGATGCGTCCCCAAGGTGAGTTTTCTTCCTCTTTACTTGAACATATTCATTGATCAGAGACAGATTTGAAAGTTCATATTCATCAACTACTCTGATTCCGTCTGGAGTCGGCCGTTCCACGGCAAACTATTGCCCTTGATGTTCAACACAAGCATGTGCCTTTTGCCTCTCTGTTCATCATCCAGGAGATGCGTGTCCGTGGTCACCACCCCTTTGCGACCATCAATCCAGACATCCCCGCCGATATTACTTGGCAAGACTGGATCTTGTCACCTGGTATATTGAGCCGTGATGGGTCGCATCTCTTCGACCGCGACCTCCCCGAAGATGACGACTACAGTGTTGGACGGCTCCTTGAGACAGTGAAATCTTTTCTCATCCCGGGCACTTACCCTTGTCACCCTGACCTAGATCAGTATATATGGCCTGAAAGCTACCAGTCCCTACTACAATTCTAGATACACAGTGCTGCTATCGAGTGCATACTGCACTGGTCCGACAGGCATCAGTGTCAAAAATCGTTATCGGGGCTTGGACCACTCCTTGAGACGCGTCACATCACGCTGCCCCCTGCCTGATTTGGATGAACAGAATCTTATCATTGATCATCCCTCTGGACAGCTTTTGCCATCCATTCCCCTTGTAGAGCATTTCTTATTTGTCTTTTCTTTATGACTGAGAGTGGCCAACCAACCATGCTGAAGATTGAGGCCTGAGGACTGTTGTGAAGGTAACATGCTTGAAGTACTCCGTGCTAGGCCATATGCTGCCCCTGCCAAATTAGGAAATGTGATGTGACCCGATAGATCATCATGCACTGATGTCTTGGGACTGTTGAGGGTGCCCATATTCAAAGTTTGGGACATACACACAGACCCTGAAAAATATAGCATGTACATATGAGACATAGGCATAGAAAAACCACATATGTAATGTAAAAACTCCAGATATCCAATGAGAATCTGTCTGATCAATGCAAACAAAATTGGGTCTTTAGGGCAAAAGTACACTGTATGGAAGATTGTCGTGCATTTTGCTTGTCAATGTTCATGGGGATTTCTGCACTAGACAGTTTAAATGTATCGTTTTGTATCCCGAAGAAGTCCGAGGCTGATATCTTTCGCAGTAAGCTCGGAGACCAGGGTGTCTCAAGGAGCCGTCCTGTCTCAAGGAGCCGTCCAACACTGTACAGCAACGCAGTGGCGTCACAGCCGCTGCCTCAGTTGCCAACGGCGAACGCAGCCGAATCGTCTCGCACTGGACGCTCGTTAGCGCTGAATGAAGATGTCATCGCCGACATTCTTGCCGCCACGCGTGCCATGCCGTTGTGGAGGGCCTGTCAGATGGAGGGTATAAGCTGGGATGGCACAGCGGAGGACAACATACGGAAATACGTCACCTTGATTGGCACGCAAGAGCCTGTCAGTGCTCCTGACCCATAGCTGGCATACCGTAGACACTGGCGGTACATACCACCCATGTCTATGTTCAGGTCAAATGTCGACATTTCTATCCAGTAGCGTTGTTCGCTCTAGTAGCGAGCTCGCAGTCGGTTAGCAGCCCAGGCCCGGATTACGATAATTCGCACCGGTAGTCATTTCGTGTCGAGGTAAGCACGCGTTGATCATTTGCACGCACCATCCACATGCTAGCAAGGAAATAATAGCCTACATAATTGTCACGATCTTGGAAAGAGAGAGATAACGACTGAGATATTATACTGGTCTCATCCGCTTCATGGCCTCCTCTGCCTGCTACTTCCACTTACCCTTGCCAACCTCTCCTGTTCTAGCCATTTCCTCTCCTGCAACCTGATCCCAACCATTGTGCACGTCGCTCACCCAACCTCCTCCTACATTCCGCCTTCTTCCTCATCGTCCGGGTCTTGCATCCAACGAGCCTGGATATGGATATGCCTTGCGGCCCCACAGACTTTTCAGGTCTGTCAATCGCGGGAACAAGTCCGACAGCACGTTCGCGAGTATCACCCGCTCCTCGGCGCTGAGCCCACTCACCCTCGACGCGCCGGTGTGCAGCAGGACCACACTGGGGTGCATCAGCCCCTGTCCGAGACGTCGGGTCCTGTGGCTCCCGAAGAACTCCTCGACGGACGGGTCGAGCGGGAGCCCGAGCACCTGCAGGCGCGGACAGTGCGCAATGAACGGGAAGAGAGCCTTGACCGTCACCTGCATCCCCGGGAGGTAGCGCCGCCAGCTCGCACCGCACTGGCAAGGCCGACTCCCCAAGGCGCGCAGGTCCCGTCCCGCCTCGCGCCAGTGCCAGTGCCAGTAAGTGATTAAGTTCAGAGCATATGGCGAGTCCCGTTATGATTCGGTGACGCGCCGGGTGTCTTGTCACGCTGCGCTGCGGCCAGCCCGGGCGCCGCGTCGTGGTTGGCGTCCAAGATCCGGGAGGGCGAGGCTGGGCGTGTCTGTATCCGAGTCTATGTCTATGTTTGCGTCTCTGCCTGTCCGAGCGCGAGTCCTCCATTCGACGGACGAGGATCATTACAGGAGCACCCGTCCCGGCCACAGCGCGGTCACGCATCGCGATCGCGATATCGATCATCCCCGAGTTCATGCGTTCACGTCCGTCGCGCAGACCGGCTCCTGCTCAGTTCCGCGCGGACAGCCCGTCCCGTCGCGCAGCGTGACTAGTGAGATGAGGCTTCGACATATGCAACATTGATATATTCGATGAGCAGCGACTGACCAACCAGACCCTGCGGCGCGCGCCCTTTGCAAGTTGCAACCCCAGCTCCCCCGTTGGCAATTGGCGATGCGATGCTCACGTATCACGTTGACGTCCCATGGAATGCCCCGCGCAGCGCGAATTTGAGTCTGCAGCTCCCCGCACGTGGCCAACACGAGGCTCCCGCGCGCAATATTAATGCGAGTTTAACGACCAGCCAACGTTCCATGGTACGATCGGCCAAGTAGAACGCCTCAAGTTTGAATGCGGGATTGATTAATTTACCTGCAGAAGGAGAGCGGTTGGGGGTGGTGCGCCGGTGCGCACAATCGCTACGTAGCACTACCTGTGCTCGCTGGGACGATCACATACGCGATGTGGATCCAGGACAGCTCGTACAACTGTGCAACCTAGTTCGCTGACTCTTTATGAGATAGATGAGACAGATTGTGCCTACGGAGATGCTCTGATGCGTACTCTACTAGTGTCTTGGTCCCAGGCTCCGCGTGCGGTTGGAGACTATCAGGTCGAATCCCGCGTTTGGAGGTCGCATATGTCATGCACGCCTCGCTGCTGCGTTCGACTTCTGGATCGTTACGATCAAACGCGAGGACGGTGAAGCCCGGAAAGTTGTGTTCCAGCAGTTTCTTCAATGCGGGCAGCAGCTCTTTCTTCGGTGCGTACGTCCCCGAGTCATTGTCGATGACAAGCTCCCACCGCGCGTCCTCGTCGCGCATGTCGTCGCTGAACCTGTCCCATCCGCCCTCCGGTCGCGGGTGAAACTCGCCGGCATAGCGCACTGCGGTGGCGCAGTCCGAATGCAACCAGTGCTTTGAAATCATGTCCACCAGGTATCGCGCTCCCGTCTCGGAGAAGCGCATAGAATCATCGTCTGTGGTAATCACATACGTGTACACGGCGGGTTTGATGCGACGTGCGAAGGGGTGTGGTAGGTTGCTCGATCCACTTGGTCCCAGGGCAGCGTGCCCGTGAAACAGGCGGAACACATCCGAAGAGCTCTCGAGCACACCAAACGAGTTGGAGATAGCACGGGCATAGAGCAGGCGATGGCCTGTATGTTTGATAGAGCGAATCGCACCAGAGGCTGGCCCCTCGAAGGTCATACGTGCCTTGCTTGTCCATGGCTGCACCTCGTCTCCGAAAAACCGGCGTACACCTTTGAGATAGACCTTCCACGTCGCGTATAGGCGACTGTCAGCGTCCGTCAGACGCCCCATAGTCGGTGAGTAGTGAAGGGAGTAACGGACGGGACCGTTGAATTCGTAGAGATGCCTAAGAGGTTCGGGATCTGTTGACGGCACGACGTCTATCTACGTGGTGTCTCAGTTCGGTCGCGGGTTTCACTCGTTTACGTAGTACTGACTTTGAGGTTAAACGTTCCTCTGGTCCGCTTCAGTATCTTATCCTCCACAATCTTGGCACTATGTTCCCCGGAAGAAACATGCACACCGAAGTGTCCAATACGATCGTCTGTCATGCCTTTGCTGTCTTTGTCTATGACTTCCACGAGCATCTTCGCACCCTGGAGGACATTTTTGACTTCCCAACGCTCATCCCATCGGGGTGAACGCGTACTCTGTTTCACGGATGATCTGAGTCTCGAATGTCAGGCAAGCTGCTGTTACAGAGAATGTGTGCCGCTGCTCACATGTACTGCACTCTGTCATCTACCTTGGCGACAAAGTACGGATCTCCGTCCCCGACTACATCCATCTTCGGCAATCCATACGCGCATTGGAACTGGACAACAATATCGGTGAATGACATCGTCACTCACATTCACTAGCCTGCAGCACTATCTATACCAGCACAGGCAGGAAGACAGTATTTAACCAGTATTAAGCCACTCCGTAGGCGGATCGCGGTCCGGCCACCGGCGACTCGTCTTAGTGACCAGTCTTGCGGCCCCCGATATGATGCCTGTGTCGATGTCACGCGGTCAGTTCGGGGCTCCAGAACGAGAAAGTAGGACGTTACGGTATAGGATACTGCCACTGTCAGCTTCGACGCATGGTCCTCGTTTTGTCAGCCGCAAGGTACTCCACATAGTCAGAACCTTGGATTCAGACGCATACTGAGACCGGTGCCGGTGTCTCGGCCGCACATTCGTGGTGGCGAGCCTTAAGGTCCGACTCCGAGTCTTTCTCATGCAAGTCCACCATGACCTGACAAGTGAGGCACCAGGGCAAAGTCACCGGGGCAGAACACTGAAACAAGCTGAACCTGCCGTAGGTTATGCGTCACATGTCAGTGAATGAGTGCCAGACTGTGACTGAGTGCGCAGACGACTAATCAGACTGAACGTGAATGACATTACTACAAGGATGTCATGCGCAATGATACTTTCAGAGGCATTTCGGATATGGTACTCTCCCCAACTGTAGGGTAACACACCAGTCCGACATTCCATTTGAGCGGTCTCTTAGGGAGCTCAAACGAGAACGTCGAGATGAGTACAGCCAAAACAACCTCTGTTCTCGGTATCAGTTGACGTGTTGCCAGTCAGCAATTTAACACTCACTCATCTCCAACTCTGAAAACTTGAAACCACTGGGAAAGTATCAGCATGCGAGTCGCGCCCCGGACATTGGTGGTATACGTGTACATACATACAAGCCCTCTTTCCCGCAAGAAATGACGTCCTATGCGAGACCTGTTAGGTTTGCTTTGCAGTAGGAGGATCTGGAGAAAACGCACAAGTGAGAGTAAACTCCTGGAATGTGAGCATCCGTGACTGTGGAAGGTAGCGGAGAAAGCCAACGCTCGGGTTTCCATTCAAGCGCGTCTTCACCCCAGAGACTCTTGTTCAAGTTGCAACCCTCAAATCCGACGATGAATTGTGCCCCCTTCGGTACAGGAATAAAACTGATTTTTTGCCCGTCTGAACAGCATATAGGCTCCAACAACGGAAGCGTCGTTGCTTCGTTCGCTCTGTAATGGCGCATCAGCAAGGGCAGGCAACAAGAGGAAGGGCCCGATCGGGAGACTTACGTCCGAAGAATCCCCGTGACCGGAGGATATCTGCCAGGATGGCGTGTCAGCGATCCTGCCTCAAAATCTGAATTCAGACTCACAGCCTTAGAGTCTCACGATAAATACTGTCCAAGAGCGGTAATTGGTTCAAATCTTCATATGATACCCCTTCAGCGGCGCGTGCTCCCCAGAGCTCATGGCTGAGTCTCTCTTGCACATCTTGATGTATGGCAAGCAGATGCAAAATGCGAGAGAGTGTATTTGAGGTCGTGTCCATAGCTGCAAATATTAATACTCTTCAAAGGCGTCACAAAAATACTGACGACAAGTAAATGAGGAGGTTGTACTCACGACAGTTGATGGACAATTTCATCCTCATCCAACCTCTCACTCGCATCCGCTGTCGAGTTGGCACGCACTGAGAAGTTTATCAATTGCAAGGGAGAAGCATCAGCTGGACGGAATCCGAACAGAGAGTGCTCAAGATGTCCTTGCCACCAGCCGTGATATGGACATCACCCTTCTCGAGTGCACGCTTCCTAGCATTGTAAATCTCCCTGGACTTTTGATCCATGGTGTCCACAGTCTTCATTACAGTGTTGATCCTCGTCCCAGCAGGGAAGCACTCGAGAACCGCCCTCCAGAACCTTCTCGGACCCAAGCGTTCCGTGATAGGTAGAAGCGCGGCTAAAGGCATCAAGGTAGTCAAGGCTGGCCTGACAGTTGGGACGCGATCAACCACAGGCATGCTTGTACAGACTAGGTGGGACATACACTAGATCCTTCAATGCTTGTCCATACTCGTCCGAACCATCTTGCAGTAGCGGGTCGAAAGAGTAACCTACACCGCCCTGGCCAACTAGCTCCAGAGCCACTCGTCCCATCCAGGCCATCATGTCAATCTCACGAGGAGAATCGTTGACCCGTGAAGCGATCGCATCGCGGAGCTGTGTATAGAACATCAAATAAACTGTAGTAAAGCGGCGATAGATGCACTATAACCTTGTGAGTGATGTCATAGAAAACAGGAAGTAAGTGCCGCATGTGGTTTGCAGAGAAGACCGGGTTGAGCATCTTGCGTTGTTTGCTGTGACGTGCACCTGTCTTGTCATTTAGTCAACCATACCATAACACAAATTCCCAAGTAAACGTACCCAGGGTACTTATTAATGATTCATCGCCGAACACGATCCCGCTGACCCTGCAGCCATTTCTGGTCACTACATGTAGAACAGGATGAAGTGGACAGCAAACCTCATCAGCTCCTCTGTCTCTTGGAATATATGATCATCCTTGATGAGCATAGTGTGCAGAGCTTTTGGATCAGCCACATAGATAATGGGCCGCTACCACAACGAACGGTCAGTTCATGCAGTCTCATAGAGGCCCCAGGATGCACATACACAGAACAGGCCATTCAGCCTGCAAACCGCGCCATAAGCAGTCGCAACGTGCCTCTGAAAGTCTGCACCATCACGAGAAAAGTATCGCTTGAGGTTGCCTGCGATCGTGACTTCAGCGAGAAGGCTGCGCTTAGCATCGACATAGGGTCGCATCTCACCGAACAGGTAGGAGTGCGGAGGAGGCCCCCGGATGTTATACAATGCCGAGCTGCTCCTACGCGCTCCTACATAGTACGACCTCACCTGCCATATTATCCACGCCAACAGGAAAGCGGCCAGGAGAGACATATCAGAAGACATGTTGGGCACCAGTTCCGCGTGCCAATTGTTAACAAACACTCGTGAAAACTCCTCGCGGGCTGCTCCTTTTCACATACCCGGGCCCAAGTACCTGCAGCCGTAAGTTTCCCACAGCCAACTCTACCAGTCGTTCTCACACCTTTGTCACCCAATGACAGCCGTGAACCTTCCAATTGGGTTCGCTATCAGTAGGCCCTGATGATAGGCTAGAAGCTAACGTGAAGTGGGGATGCTCTGCATGCTGCATTCGTGATCAAGGGCATGGAACCGGGAGGTTGGATGAAAACTACCACTCAGGTGAATACGCCGTTCGCCCGCAGCGATGAAAGCCACTTGGAAGGAAAGTGAAACTGGCACAAGAATGATGCATCGTGTGGAGGTATGGGATATCGCCAAACGGGGTTTGAGCTTGTTTACGCGACGCCGCGAGAGCTATCTCCGTAGGACGTAATGATATTCAGTGTACTGTATACATTACATGGTGCTAAGCCCACTCGCCTCGAGGGTGTGGGTTCCTGAAAGCAGGAATGCTCCATGTGAGGACCTCGATCGAAACTTCTGTGCATAACGTCTCCAACTGTCAGCTACAGAGCTCGCCTATCACGTGTCTCGTGCGTCAACAAACACTCCGTGGATCTAGCTAGGTGCACTTCAGTGACCATTGGAGATGACAAGGCGTCCAGCCCTGCACTAGCGCTACGACATGACACTAGTACTATCAGTTCAGGTCGATAGTCATGTGTTGCACCCTGCGACACTAAACTGGCACGGGTGTTGTCGTCTACCTCTCTTCTGGCCTCACCAATAGTGTGCAGTCCATCATCACTGTCTGGTATCCCAAATTCGTCACGAACATTGGCCATCACTTCACAGTCAACTTGCATGTACTCCTCTTTGGCTCTTGATATATGCATGTCCACAAGAGGTTGTGGATGGTCAAAGTTCAGAGCAAGATCAATGACGCTACTCCTTGTCAATTTACTGATATTATGAACACACCTATACTGATCTATACTGTGCCGCTACACTATCATTGTACTAACAGGCAGCCATACGATCTGGATCTACATTGCCTAATCAGTGTACGCAAACTTGTGTGCCCTCTGCTATCCTCCTTGTTGTCTGGTCACTTCACAAACCTTGGGATGTTTTCTGTACATCATTTACATCACATCAGAATCTTTAAGTGGGTTCAAACCATGGACACGGCTATGGTAGCAGACTTCGTGGACTCATCGCCTGGAAGTTGCTATCAAGACCCCGGAAACCAGCCCCTAGTTACTTCCACGGAACAAGCCTCCTGGCGCCGACGGGTTGCGATGATCGATCGAAGGTCTGCACTTGCGACCTGCATTCTACACCGTTACATAAATATAAAATACACCTTCTTGTGTCTCTTACTACTTCCTCCGCGCCAACCTGAATCTAGCGGCACGACATTTGAACTATAGGTGGATGATCATTCGCCCCTCAATACACTTCGGGGCAGTATAGAGCAAACTCGAGGGGCTCGGAAGCACGCCATTTCTTCTGTGGTGGAAGAAGAGGAAGATTCGCATTCAATCTAACGTTCATTCGCGTAGTACTAGTGCCACAATGCATACTTCTGTGAACTGAAGATAAGTATAGGGCACACCGATAGTATCTTCGGAGCATGACGAAGGAACCCCAAGGATGGATGTCATCCCAATAGCAGGCCTGTTCGACTATGCGAACACGAAGCTGGCGTGTGGTAAGTCTGTCCGACTGCCCTGAGACGAACCCAACGGGTGCTCATGCCAGCCGGCCATGCGGACACATCGAAAATCGACAAAACCTGTCAAGACACGAACGGCCATAAAAGGCCGATTATGTGGCCAGCCTATAATAGGGATTTTCAGGGATCCTCCCATCGACACATAATGGCCGAATCCGCTCCAATGCGGCCGTGTCACATGCCTTCTAGTATCACGAGTATACAAGAGGTTGGTATACAATGCGTTCATGCGGGGGCATTACAATAATACAGTCTGTGATAAGTATTCATAACCATACTATCCATGGTCCGTCAGCCATTCCATGCATTCCATACTCAACACGTCAGCCCAAGGTCGACGCCGACCACCCGTCTTGCACCGCCGCCGCTACTCTCCGTCTTCGCAATCCACAAACACGTCCGATCCCTCCTCGTGCTCTTCCCAACCCGCCCACCACCAGTCCTCCGCATCACTGCCCTGACCGCATTCCCCCTGGCCCTCTTCGGGAATGTTGTCACGCTCCTCCGCGTCCACCCCAATCGGTTCTCCAAAATACGCCTCCACCATCGCCGCGCTCGGGTACCTGAACACCTTCGGCCGCTCCACTGTCGCAAACTCGACTGACTTTTGCCTTCCCCCCTTCCTCAAGCCCGGGCGCACGGTGTAAACAGCCACGTCCGTTTCGTCCTTCGCATCATCTTTGTCGAGATCGAATGGGTCCTCGTCCTCATCTTCGTCGTCAGACGGCGAAACCCCGTGCGCACGGAAGGTGAACTGCGTCGAGAACGTCACACAGCGGTCATGACTGTGCGCGATGGCCGTGTGCGAACTGGATGCTACTGTGGCGTTCGGCGAGGATAAGAAGAGGTGGCGTCTCCGAGAGAGCGTCCTGCTTTCCGCAGGGCAAGTCGCCTGCACATAGTCGAGTCAGCACACGTACTAGCAAAGATGTGAGACAGGGCTGCTGACTTACGGCCTCATTGAACTCCATGTTCAACCGCGCGAGGCGCTCCAGCGCGCCCTCCACATTCCACGCGGGCAGGTAGCCCACCTCGCCCGTGTCGACCATGCGGACCTGCACATGGAACGCGTCGGCGCCTCGCTCACCTTCCTCCTCTAGCAGTACGAGGCGCGCACCCGCGTCCACCTGGAGTGGGGCGTTCCGGAATGGCGGGCCCAGTATGCTCTGACCTGGGGCGGGGAATTGCTCGAGCACGTAGTGGACGCCCGCAGCAGCCTCGGCGGCAGCGGTATGCCATGAGTCGGTGCCCGGGTCGGGTGAGAGGGACAGTTCGAAGAACGAGGGGGAAAGGCTGCTGCTCGAGGACGAGGAGGATGTGGGTGAGGTGGGGAAGGAAGTACTAGAAGGCGAGCGGAGGTCGAAGAAGTCGGTAACATCGCGGGTACGCGCGATGTCGATGGGCCGGGAAGACGTCGACGTCTCAATGGACATGGTATCGAACAGGCGAGTGTTGGTTACTTGAAGAACGCAGATGTTTATATAGTACCGGTTACTCAGACACAGGGACACACTCTTATATGCAGCGCCACTGATGGGATGCGGTTACGGGTGGGATATAAGGGTAGATTGGATGCAGCGGACAATAGAAGTCGACCCGCTGCGAGCTTGAAGGCTAAATATGTCGCGACGCGACGAGGCCGCGCGGTGTGCTGAGCAGCAGCGATGCTGAAGTCGGCCAACCAGAGGGTGACAAATGTGAAGCCGCGGCACTTGCGAGTGTTCGAGGGTGCTTAGTTATACTTGCGCCAAGTCAAGCCAAGTCGGGCCGCTGTCAGAGTTGGTGCAGGAAACGGGCACCGAGCAAATAGAGGCGTATTCAGACAGTGAGGCGCGGTGCCGGAGCCGGGAGCGGAGATCTGGAGTGCAGGGATGGGCTGGCCATGGCATATACTTATGATGCGCTGAGATACGTGGGAAGGTGATGGGAGGAGTCCATATCGGTGAGCGCAGAGTCGCAGCTGCAGCGGCCAGTCTGATGACCTCTCTGTCTGTCTGTCCGAGTACTAGTACTTACGCGATCAGGCGTCAAGTTTTGAAGCCTGTAAAGCCGCTAAAGCGGGCTATATGTATATGTTCCCACGGCGTCCTGTATTTAGCACAGTGCCAGTGCCTCTGCAGTGCTACTCACCTCAGAAGTTTACCTAGACTCCATATTTGGATGCTGTGCTCGTACACATATGCACCAGCTGGTACCCGCAAAACATACGAAGAGAGTTCTTCGTAGTTGCACTGCTCCAGGCGAAAACTCACATCGATATCACCTCGACTTCCTGAGGATGGGGACTATTCCTCCCAGTGGCTCCATTCTGCAGCGGTTGCTTGTTTCTAAAGTTCCAGAGACGTTGAAGCTTAAGGTCAGCTATGAAGACTATCTGTACGATTTCCCTGCTTTGACGGTATCTCCCGATGACGTCATCTTTCAGGACGGTCTTTTTCAGAGAGAAATCGTACACATACTGTAGTAATACTGTCCACAGAAGATCAACGAAAGAGTTGAGAAGCAAGCAATGGCGCAAGCTACAGTGTACATTTCCACGCTGCTTCGCTATACTACATCCCATTGTATCGGCCTCAAGTCCGTCCTAGCGCACTCCTCAATCCTTCCACGCGTCATCCCACCCAAGTGCGCTGTGGTCCCATTTTCCCGCAGGCTGCCCATGTGTAACCCAACCGAGGGTGTCCATCACGACGCCCGCCGCTCTGACGAAGATCGTGCCGTCTACCTTGGCTATACCTTCATGTGTCTCGCGGCCCTCGGCGTCATGCGCGCCGATTGCGCCCCCCGGCGAAGTTGTCCCGTATTGCTGCGCGGCATAATACAGAGCGCGGATCGCCTTGAGCGTGTGCGAGTCGGGTGCGTGGAGCACTGATGCAACGATTTGAGGCCAAGGATCAACCATCGCTGCGTCCCGGTGGTCACCAATGGCGTCCTTGCTTGGCGAGGGTTCTTGTGCGTTTCCTGACGGCGGCGGGCGCGGCGTGTCTGTGTAAGACATGAGCAAGTCCGGGTTAATCCTAGGACGACCTCGAATAGTGAGGTACATCAGCAACACCGGAACGATTGCGTGGAGGAGCGCCGCTTTGCTCTCGGGTCTCTTAATCGTTCTGAGCAGCGACGGCACGAACAGCGACATGTTCAGCATGTGCATAAGGAAGAAGTCGAGGCGCGGCGCCTTGCCGGGCTTGCCGGTCCCCGCAAGAAGCAGCGTCGTCGTCCAGAGGAGCTCCTCGGCTTTCTCGTCGAGCTCTTGCTGTCCGCGGGTGATGTCCACTTGCCACTTAGAAGCAAGTCGCTTGATCTCGTCGGTACGCCCTGGAGTGTCGAGTGCATCTTTGATGCGGACCCGCAGGAAGGCGTCGGGATTGTAGGGCATGACTGGCTCCATAACTTTAGAGTCATATGCCTCGCGCAGGATGGCAAGAAGTGACAATCCTCGGTAAGGTTGGCGATGAAAGGTAGCTTCACTTGCCTCGTTCACAGGCTGTGCCTTCGGAGTGTTAAGGTCGAATATCTCGGGGGTGAAGGGGGAGTGGACGGCCGTCTGGGCGAGGGCTTTAGTTGAATTAGAGTGTGGCCATGATATGTCTGGTGGGTGGTTCACATACCCTGCGCTACCATTGCATCACTTCCGAACTCAACTCCATACTGAGTGCATTTCAGTCATGAGTAATACTTGAGTCAGACGCAACAGCACGCACACCAGTCTGGATGATCGGATGTACTCTACAATGATATTCAGTCATGCGTGCCTTTCACAGAGACGAACTCGACTCACGCTCCGCCCACGAATCGAAGTAATACGAGTGCGCCATTTTCATTTGCTCCTGGCGAGAACAGGTATCGTTCAAACACATTGGCGATCCCATGCTCAGTGATCTCAGAGGTGAAAAAGGCAAGGTAGTTTGCGTAATATCTGCTCTGTGTCAGCGAACACGAGCTGAGGAAGCGCAAAGCTAGCTAGTTCACTTTTCTTGCCCAAGGTACTCAGTCCAATTCTGTGGATCAATGACGGTGTCTTGTTTCTTCACGACGCCTTCCTTGCGGTCGGCAAGGTGGATGGGCGAGAGACTGCTCTTTTCCTGGTCGTAGATCGCCTGCAATAGCTTGGCAGGGGCTCCCAAGTCGTATGCTGCTAGCAGACTATAAGAGAGTTCAGCGGACCTCTGGGGTGAGTGCACGATGTAGACATACTGGTGGCTGAGATGGTTATGCAACCCGACTTTGCCAAAGAAGCAATGGTAGGTCTGCCTGTCTTGTTGCAGGAGACGCTCAACGGTCGACTTCGACTGGAACGTCGATCCTGGAACGTTCAAGACACCCTGATGGATCGTGGAAGGTAGGGTCTGAGCGGACGACATGTGGAGGTGGTGATAAATTGTGTTCAAACGTTTGTATGTTGCTGCCCGCAGAGTATATCCGCGATGGAACATAGACAACTAGCAAGAAAGATTTAGTGCCCAGCAATTCCGTGCACCGTCAATCCCCCTTATGTACTGGGATTGCGGGGGCCTAAGGGATTAGTATCAGCCGACTCCTGGCCACTCCTTCAGTTAGCGAGTCACATCGAGCCTTGTGACGTCATTCCCGACTCCAATAGCAATAGGACCAATTGAACGCCCCTGTACATGTGAACGCCTGACTACTAGAAAACTACATAGCATTTGGGTTTGCGAGCGCCCTGACTCCAGTTCCTTTCCCGTCCGTCTGAGCCTCTAGTTTTATGAAACAGCCGTACTTATCGTCAATATAATGCAATTCCGTCTGCACGACCTCACACTGTTTATTTTGCTCAGTGATTGATATGTTCTGGAACGCATCTGGAGTATCATATATGTCTCATGCCGTCTGAGACATGGCTCTGCGGTGTCGACACCAATCTTGAACAGGGAATGCCTACATAGCAGATGATGAGCAACTGTTCCAAGCATGTATATCTTCAATGATGATATTCTTGTCGAGCTCGAGTCAGATATTCAAATTCTGTCACACGGAGGCACACTCAGTGTAGGCATTCCGAGCGAACATGATTGCATTCACGTTCGACTCAGTAAACAATAGTGATGAGGGAAGGCCTACAAGTTAACAGTGGTACTACAAGTCCAGTAGTACTATAGTACAAGGACTGATCGAGACGCAAGGTTGCATTATGTAAGCAAAGTCCTCCTCCAACCTTGTCACGGTCACGGTGTTGACCTGTATCTCCTCATTTCTAGCAAGTCTCACGTCCTACCATGTCGTCCGAGCTAGAGCGGTATATCAGCGACAATACCCTCCAGGTACGTTGCCTCGGTCCCTGACCTCGCATCTCGGACTCATACATTCACTCTCAGTTCTTTGGTGTATCTGATCGGAGCATTATTGACTATGTCGTAGCGTCAGGTCTGTGGTCTTCTGCGCGATTCTTCAGCACATGCTGACCATACCCATAGCCTCTTCCTCAAAGTCTCCCGAAGCCCTCTTCACTGCACTCAATTCTTCTGGTTTACCAGACACCCCCGATGCGTTCCGTTTTACCCAGGAAGTCTACTTACGCGCGCCGCGCAAGGCCAAGACGAGGAAATCCTCTGACACAGCACGAAAGCAGGCTGAGGAACAGACGAAGCTGCTTCACTCGCAGAAGTTTGGGTTCCTCCTCGATGACGATGGAGATCAAGGTACCTCAGATCTGAAGGTGAAAGCCTCGGGACGGAGCAGTGCAAGGGACAAGCGCGAGAGGCACACACGGAAGCGGGAAAGCGATGCGAGGGAGTGGGAAAGCGACGAGGAGGAGAAGACGAGGAAACGGGCGCGTACTGACGATGGCGACCACTATGGTAGCTATCGGGGAGACGAGGAACTAGACATGGAGACGCCAGAGGACGAGGAGGAGCGAAAGGAGCAGCAGCGGCTGGAGGACCTACAGGAGCGAGATGAGTTTGCGGAACGCGTGAAGCAGCGGGACCGAGAGATGACGAAACGGCTCGTTGAGGACAGGTCGTCCAAGGTGGTTGGTGCTGCAGCGGAAGCTGCTGAACGGCGACGGCTAGCAGACGACTCACAAGCACGAGAACGCGCGATGCCGAAACTGCGTGAACACTCGCGGCAGGAATACCTGTCCAAGCGTGAAATTCAGCGTATAGAGCTCTTGCGGCGCGAAATTGCAGATGACGAAGTCCTTTTTTCCGGAATGAAGATCTCGAAGCGAGAACGCCAGGAGCTCGAACGCAAGAAGGAGCTGCTTCGGCTCGTTGAAGAGAGACTCAAGATAGACGACAGGTACGAGGGGTACATGTTGCCGGAGGACTACATCACAGAGCAGGGAAAGATCGACAAGAAGCGGAAGGAGGGTGTATTATACCAGCGATACGAGGAGGCAAAGCCTAAGGATGACCAATTCACGACCGACATCGACCAATGGGAAGCTGCACAGACAAAACACAGCACTTTCAAGACCGGGGCGATGGACAAGAAGGAGATTGTCGAAGAGTATGACTACGTATTTGACGAGAGCCAGACCATCAAATTCGTCATGGAGAGCACGCTGGGCGGTGAGGGTAACATGTCCGCGGCAGACAGGCTCTTGCAGCAGCAGATAGAGGAGGCAGAGAAACGAGGCAAGTACTCGGCCTACTGGTCTGTTCTTAGCGCAGATGCTGAATGAATGCTACAGCTCAGACAATCGACGAGACTCGCAAGTCCCTGCCCATCTACCAATTCCGCGAAGAACTACTGGAAGCGATCAAGAACCACCAGGTGCTCATTGTTGTTGCGGAGACGGGATCAGGCAAGACGACCCAGTTGCCTCAATATCTTCACGAAGCTGGCTACACAGCCAACGGTCAGAAAGTGGGTTGCACCCAGCCACGGCGTGTCGCCGCTATGTCCGTGGCAGCCCGTGTAGCGGAGGAGATGGGGACCAAGGTTGGGTACGAAGTTGGTTACTCCATCCGTTTTGAAGACTGCACGAGCGACAAGACCGTGCTTAAGTACATGACCGACGGGATGTTGCTGCGCGAGTTCCTGACGGAGCCAGATTTAGCAGGGTATTCTGCACTGATTATCGACGAGGCGCACGAACGCACGCTGAGTACGGACATTCTATTTGCTCTTGTCAAGGTGCGTGGATGACCTCACTCATCTCCGCGCAGTGTCTGACAGGTTTGAAGGATATCGCAAGGTTTCGACCTGAACTCCGGTTACTTATTTCCAGTGCTACGATGGATGCGGCAAAGTTTAGCGAATACTTCGATGGTGCGCCTGTATTCTACGGTAAGTTGTAACAATCCGCGCAGCCTGACTAGCGCTGACGAGCATACAGTGCCTGGTCGAAGGTATCCTGTGGACATCCACTACACACCTCAACCTGAAGCAAACTACCTTCACGCTGCTATCACAACTGTCTTCCAGATCCACACCACCCAGCCGCGGGGCGACATCCTCGTCTTCTTTACTGGCCAAGA
Organism: Fomitopsis pulvina; assembly: GCA_964035675.1. Classification (NCBI taxonomy): domain Eukaryota; kingdom Fungi; phylum Basidiomycota; class Agaricomycetes; order Polyporales; family Fomitopsidaceae; genus Fomitopsis; species Fomitopsis pulvina. The sequence continues at coordinate 1,615,189 of OZ037960.1, forward strand.
CGAGATTGAAGCCGCGCATGAGAACCTCCAAGAGACCGCGCGCACACTCGGGAACAAGATAGCAGAGCTTGTCATCTGTCCAATCTACGCGAATCTGCCGAGTGATATGCAGGCGAAAATCTTCGAGCCGACGCCGGAGGGCGCGCGGAAAGTCGTGCTCGCGACGAACATCGCGGAGACATCGATCACAATCGACGGAGTCGTGTTCGTGATCGACCCCGGTTTCGTTAAGCAGAACTCGTACAACCCGCGCACAGGCATGTCCTCCCTCGTCGTCGTCCCGTGCTCGCGTGCGTCCGCGAACCAGCGCGCGGGCCGGGCCGGGCGAGTCGGCCCAGGCAAGGCGTTTCGGCTGTACACGAAGTGGGCGTACGCGAACGAGCTGGAGGAGAACACGGTCCCGGAGATCCAGCGCACGAACCTTGGGATGGTGGTTCTGTTGCTAAAGTCGCTTGGTATCAATGATCTGATTGGGTTCGAGTTTATGGACCCCCCGCCAGGTGAGACGCTCATGCGCGCATTGGAACTGCTGTATGCCCTCGGGGCATTGAATGACCGAGGTGAGCTGACGAAACTTGGACGGCGGATGGCGGAGTTCCCCGTGGACCCGATGTTGTCCAAGGCGATCATCGCGAGCGAGAACTACCACTGCACTGACGAGGTAAGCCATCGTGTAACGGACAAGGTCATATCTGATGGCTGATGTTCAACACCACGCAGGTACTTACGATCATCTCGATGCTGCAAGAGTCGTCGTCGCTCTTCTACCGTCCGAAGGACAAGAAGCTGCACGCCGACCAAGCACGGCAGAACTTCGTGCGCGCGGGTGGTGATCACTTCACACTACTGAACGTGTGGGAGCAGTGGGCGGAGACCAATTACTCCCAGCAGTTCTGTTACGAACAGTTCTTGCAGTTCAAAAGTCTAAGTCGCGCTCGGGATATTCGGGACCAGCTGGCGGGGCTGTGCGAGCGTGTCGAGGTGGTCGTCGAGAGTAATCCGAACACCAACGATATCACTCCGGTACAGAAAGCGGTTACCGCTGGATACTTTTACAACACAGTGAGTATAGAAGTGTGAGCCAAGTCTGTCGCTGTCGCTGACCCGTGATGCAGGCTCAACTGCAGAAGAGTGGGGATTCGTATCGGACGTTCAAGACGAATCAGACGGTGTATATCCATCCATCGTCCAGCTTGTTCCAACAAACGCCACCTGTGAAGTCAGTTCTCTACTATGAATTGGTTATGACCTCCAAGTCCTACCTGAGGTTTGTTGTTTCTTTCTTTCCATCATAGATCGTTGTCTGACCTAGGGACGGTACAGGCAAGTGATGGAGATCAAACCTCAGTGGTTGTTGGAAGGTACGTACACGAGGATATTTCGCTTACGCAAGGCGCTAAAAGGGGATGTTCACACAGTTGCGCCGCACTATTTCAAACCCGCAGACCTGGAGCAGCTCGCGACAGGGGACAAGAAAATGCCCAAGACGGTTGGGAGTGCCGGGGAGAAGGCGCGAGCATGATAATTTGGACGCTTTGTAATTGTACAATTATTGCTATTGTGGGTTTCTGCTTGCAAAGTGTACGCCGTTGGACGCCTGAGTGCGCCCAGTATGACCGGACTGCAAGAGATGTCGCCGCGTAAAGTCGAACATGAGCGCACGTGAGCGCGTCCTGCCGCCTCGTGTAGCGGTTGAAGTTGAAAGGGCCACCGCACAGGTTGTCTTGTCGTCCATCATAAGGTTTGTCGTTTCATTTGTCTGTCGCGCTTGCTCGTCGCATTGCTCTCTGTCATATAACATATGCTGTCGTCTCTGTCCCCTCCTATGGTCCGGCCGTCGCCACCCCTCACACCCCCACACACAATCAACGCGTCGTCCGACGCTGCAAGACCATCCCCTGCCTCCTCGGACGACTCCTCCATCCTCGAGCTCTCATTTACGTACGAGCGCAACGCAAACGGCGAGTATGTCCGTGTCACAAAAGGCTCGCCCAAGACGTCCCCAGCCCCTCCAACACCTGAACAGTCCCCCAAGCTCAACCCTCAGGTGCCGCCTAAGGTCCCGTCTCCCATGCCCGCCCCCAGACCTCCATCGCTGTCTCGATCTGAGAGCCTCCCATTAAGTTCGTCTGACCATGTCACCCCTGCCACTACTGCGCGATCGTTTCAGCGCGTTGCCTCTGGTCCATTGAAGACACCGGGTTCGTCCACTATCGTCCGCTCAAGTGCTGGTCCAATAGCCACTGGCAGCGCCGCACGCAAAGGAGGCGCACGCCGCGTCAAAATTGAAGATTATCAAGAGAAGAATGCCCTCCTCCGCTCCCAACCGCAACCCCAGGTCGTCGACGAGAAGGAGAACGTCCGCGGTGCACTCCCACGTCCCATAGTCTCCATGCGCCCTGCGCGTCTCTTAAGCAAGAAGAGTAGCACTGGCATAGACAGGATTGCGGAGGAGCAGCATGTGGAGGAAAGTGATCCGGACCTTTATCAACAACCTGCCATTCCTGGCAGGCCACGGCGCTCAGCGAGTCTCAGCGACGCGTCGGGCTCCAGCTCTGCACATGAGCCGTATCTCAATGAGCCCGGTCAGGGTGCGTATCAGTACGCCCCGTCGTCTCACCGGCCGGGCACGAGCCTTGGTATCGCCGACCGGGGCGCACGGCGGGTGACGCTCGAGGAGAAGATTCGCCAAGAGCGCGAGATCGCGCTGGAGGAAGGTACGCGTGCCAAAGTTAGTGGCGGTAAACAGTACTTGATACCCTTCTCCAGGATATGCCCGACGGCAAGCCGAAGAAGCTGCCGAGGAACAAAGTGAGTCTCAGCTTCCCCAATGTGTGGTGGCGCATTAACGCCGTGGACAGGGAGAGCACAAGCATCATCTTCCCGCCACTCGCCATCCCCGACCCATGTCTCACCCACTAATTATCGCCCAGCCTATGGCCACCAACGCAAAGACTCCGACACGCTCCGTTCCACGGTAGCCGCTCCCTCTCCATCCTCACCAACTGCCGTCGAACACCTTGCGCGCATCCCGTTATCAACACCCGGACTGGCAGCCGCAGCGCAGAACTACCGTCATCGTCGTAGTCCAACGGCTCCAGAGGCCCCTACAAATAGCGCGGACATCGCCCCTCCCAAGACAAACGCTGTCCCTGCGGGTAGGACGTGGGCGGCGGGTGATGGTCGTGAACCGGAGGAGATTCCAGAGTCGAGGGTGCAACCGAGGAGCGCGCCGACTCTGTCGCCACCTCAGCCCCCTGTTGTGGTGCCTGCGAGGCAGAGCCAGGTTCCCGTCGTTCAACCACCTCCAGCGGCACCGCCTGCACCACAGCCAGACGTGAAGGCTGGCGGTAAGAACCTTTATGTGAGTCTCGTCGTTTTATCACGTGCCCTGGGATGTAACTCGAATGCATTTGATCACAGGTCAACCGCAAGTCTTATGCCCGCCTCGAGATGATCGGTAAAGGCGGGTCATCGCGCGTCTACCGTGTCATGAACAACGCGAACGAGATCTATGCGCTCAAACGGGTGGTGATCAGCGAGAAGGAGGACGAGACGATGGATGGGTACATAAACGAGATCAAGTTGCTGAAGAGGTTGGAGGGCAATCAGAGGATCATACGGCTCATTGATAGTGAAGTCAAGAACCCTACCAGCGGGAAAGGAAGCTTGACGTTGGTATTGGAGTTTGGCGAGATTGGTGAGTCGCACCTAGCCTCGTGCTCGGGAGAGCGTGAATGTGGAATGTGGCAGATTTGGCCAAATTGTTGCACGAGCGACAGAAGGAGGCACTGGACCTAGTGTGGGTTGCTTATTACTTCAAACAGGTGTGTTTTTGAACTCCTTCATGTTGTCTCATTAACATGCTTCTAGATGCTCCAAGCGGTGCAAGTTATCCACGAAGAGAAGATCGTCCACTCGGATCTCAAACCCGCTAACTTCGTGCTCGTCAAAGGGCAGCTCAAGCTCATCGATTTCGGAATCGCCAACGCAATTGCGAACGACACGACGAACATTCAGCGCGACCACCAGGTCGGGACGGTCAATTACATGTCGCCCGAGGCGATCGAGCTACCCGAGGGCATGCGCCGACTGAAGGTTGGCCGCCCATCGGATGTCTGGTCGCTTGGATGCATTTTGTACCAGATGGTCTACGGGTACCCACCGTTCCACCACTTAGATCTGTACCAAAAGATGCGTGCCATCCCCGACAGGGATCATGTGATCGATTTCCCGGAGCACTCCACACCGTCAGCAAGGAGCGGGAGCCTGAGCCCGACAAGCGCGAAACGGATGGAGGAGATGCGTGTGAAGGTGCCACTGGGTGTGATCGCAACGATGAAGCGGTGTTTGGTGCGGAACCCTAAGGAGAGGATCACGATCCCGGAGCTATTGGAGGAGAATTGGCTGACAATGCGAGAACGTAAGTGTATGGCCTCGTTCTGGCGGTGGATGTTGAATGAATGGCGTAACTTGCGTTTAGCTGAGCCCCCTCGACTGCCACCTTCTACTCCGCCACCCCCGCCAAAGCTTACGCTTGCTGAGGATGAAGCCCTGATCAATCCACATTTTATGCGTCAACTGCTCGAATATGGAATGCGCCTCGGGCGGGAAGGGGACGATATGAGTGGAGAACAGCTAGAGCTACAATGCAGGGTACGCTGCAGATGCTATCTTGCTAAGATAGGCCTCTTCTTACGTCTTCTGCTTCTATGTAGCATTTGGTCGCCGAGCTGAGATCCGTTCAAGCCACCCCCGAGTGAAGACGTTTCAATGCTGCCATCCACGTGCGTGTTTCGTATGGAGGACCAGGGTCGAGATGCGCATGCTGAAGAAGTGGGGTCACTCACACCGTGCGTGCGCCCCGACCTGCGCTGGTTCTTACCAGCGCGACGGGGCGCGCCCTCATTATCGCCTTCCTACCTCACAGCTTACGTTCTGCATGGCTGCCAGTCAGTGGTTGGTCAAGCTTACACATCCGTGGATGCCAAAGCTGCACCCCGCTCTACGGATAGTCAACATCGTCGGTACTTGCTTTATGCCCATCTTGCTATGCCATCCCAGCTTTCGTCGTCATCGTCATTGCCATTCTACCATCATTGCCTCAAGCTTTTCTTTCCGTCTTTTCGTCTCTATCGACTAATGCACAATCCCATTACCATCTGAACATTATAGTCCGATACGGTCCCCGCAAGTGCATCCCCAGTGTAGCTCGCATTCACACACCACACTCGTCTCGTTTCGCTTTCTCTCGTATGCAAATGCATGTACAGTAGATTATTACATAGGTCAGGTGTGTTCTCCGTTGACGGCCCGTAGGTATACGCCTTGGGCCTTATCCCGGACATTCGGATAGTATTCTGCTGTCTTTATGCCACGTTGCTGCACTAATAATGCCATAACAGTCTGCACGTCTAGGTCCGAACAACATTCTACTTAGAATGTCTCGTGGCGCGGGTTTCGTGCCTCAGCCACTGAGCCAACTACACCGGCAGACCGCAGTTAATAAGCGGCCAGTAAGTCTAATCCCGCGGGTACTCGAATTTCTCCTGAGAGGGAGTTGCATGACTAGCTATTTAGACCACTTGCCTACCCATAAGCGCCCATGATTTAATACTGGCCCATTAGCGCAAAGAGATTCAATACGTGACATGCACGGTAGCTCCACGAGCAATAGTCTAGGGCCCCTACATCCGATACGGCCACCTCTTTGAGCTCAGTTGTAGCACCGTCCCTTGTAGTGTAATCGTGAACACTCAGTTCACCGTTGGAAACCACTGGTGAGTGATTGCTCCGTGCCTGCGCCATCCGACCGATCCGGTCCTGTCAGGGGTTAACATTGCTGCACTTAACGCAGGGAGGAGCATCTCAAGGAGACACTCGTGGTCCGTAGTTGACTGGGCAACTAGGCGAACCGCAAACACCTACGGTCCGAACTATCCGGGTCCAACCACACCGGAAGTGGCAGCGCACGACCGTAGGAAATCCTCCTTGTACGTGGTATTGGGCAGCTACGCAAACGTTAGGCGCTACTACCCAGGTAATACGTTAGCGGGAAGCCACGATGCCGCATCCGCTCATCGGAAAGCCCGCACCCGCGCTGACTTTCAATTACGATGGTGAGAGCTACTCCATCACGCCTGGGGCGAAGGGGGTGCCCATCCACCTTATTGTTTTATCCTGAATCTGGTACGAACGTCGCACAACGTCAGGGGGAGACCTCGAAGGACACCCCATTGAGAAGCAGAAGCTGACAGTGCGGGAACTGCTGTCGTCCCCGTCTTATCTGATTAAAACCGAAGGCCGGCACATTCAGTACCCCATTATGAGCGATGCCAAGGGAGAAGCACGGAAAGCGTGCCACGTTGGGAAGGGCCTCATGGGTCTCACGGAGGCACGCGTCACCTTTTTCATCGACTCTAAGGGCGTCGTATGGTGGGAGATTTGGCATCGCAGCCTCTTCTGTGGCTGAGTATTGTCTCCTGAATAGGGACGTCCTGGACACGACAATCAATTACGGTGCACATGAGAAGTTCATCACGAAATAGCTCGATAAGATCGGCGCGGAGGAGAAACAGGCAGCTAATGCCGGCGAAACAGCTCACACTCCTGTGCCTGCGGCTGGAGAAGAGACTGCGTAGGCGCGACCCACAATGCAGGTAGCTGACGTGGGGCAATCTAAGCTTCATGTGCCGACCCATCCGCAGACTACGTACTGCTTGATTTGCTAACGGTGGCTTGGTCTATAGGGATTGCACGTTCGATGTGACGACAACTGAAGATCACCGAGGGACGTCTGTGTTGAGCATTATTTGTGGCATTAGGCCGATATGAAGGTAGCGATACATGAGGTGGGAGTGGATGTGGTGCAAACGTGGTGTAAGAGATCATTTGCTAGCTGCAGCATTCATAGCATCTGTATAGGACGCAAACTGTCTCAACCATTGTCTGCACAGGTCAGCAGTTGTATTTACACACCGGCGTTTTGTTCCGCAAAGCGAGCACCGACACGTTCGGAGTGTTTGAGGAACTTGTCAGCGCAGTTCATCACGCACTGCTCCTGTATGCCAGCGACGCCACGAGTATTCATAGGAGAACCGCACATCACGTCGGGGAGCCCTCACCTCTTTTGATGACAGTGCTTTGCTTGTGAAGTCGTTACAGCAAGCATTGAAGCACCGCTCGACGAGGTTGGAATACATCCGCAAGAAGTCTTGCATCTACGGCGCGCAATACCGATCAGCTCGGCACTTACAGCTCAGTATGCGGGGCTAACCTGCTTCTTCTCGATGACCTTGGACATGTGGGCCTGTTCGGCCGCGTTCATCTGAGAAAAGTCCATGTTCGCAAGGTAGTCGTGGTGGCAGACTGAACTCGAACAGGTCACAGACGCTGCCACTGACTGCCAGGTCACGTGCACTTCCATTTACGCAAGGACACTGACGTGAGACACGACCTGAGGTTGGCGGTTGTGAAATTTCTGGCACTGGCATCTCGAGTCTTCGCCACCACCAGCCAGTCCTCTTCCTATCCTGTCCCCGACCCATCAGCCCCCTCGTTAGCCGGACACTGACTTCTGATCATTTCCCACTGTGGAAACCCCTCTTGCATTTTAAAATCAGTGGGTATAAAACAAGATATGCATCCCATAACTCCCCATCCCGCTGTCGCCCTCTCCACCTCAGAATATTCACCAGCATCTTCCAGTGTCAAGTGGAATGGCCATCACTATTAGAGAAGCTCTCGAGAAACTGGACGACCGCCGCGTCAGAAATATTCGCCCTCTCATTCCTCCTCAAATTCTGCAGGAGGATCTGCCTCTGTGAGTCGAGTCATTGCATGTTAGGTCGTTTAACGTCGTTGAACAGTGCGTATCAGGACCTTGAATGCCGTCCAGACCGTTCTAGAGGGCCGCAAGGCAACAGAAAATATTCTCCACTCAAAAGATGATCGGCTACTGGTCGTGGTAGGGTAAGTCAGGATCGTCCTTCAACGGACGCTCCTTTTGACGGTGCATGCAGCCCATGCTCTGTCCACAACGTCGAGTCTGCCATAGAGTACGCACGTTTGCTTTGTGCGTATTCTGAAACTGCAAAAGATGATCTCCACATCATTATGCGGGTGTACTTCGAAAAGCCTCGCACGACTGTCGGATGGAAAGGTCTCATCAACGATCCCGACATGAACGGTACATTCCAAATCAACCGCGGCCTTCGTCTTGCCCGTACACTTCTTCTCGACATTGCCAAACTCGGTCTCCCTGCTGGATGCGAGTTCCTTGACACCATCAGCCCGCAGTACACCGCTGATCTCGTCTCGTGGGGGGCCATTGGGGCGCGCACTACTGAGTCGCAGGTCCACCGAGAACTCACTTCGGTGCTCTCCATGCCCACCGGCTTCAAGAACTCCACCGACGGCAGTGTCGGTATCGCTATTGATGCGTGCCGAGCCGCTAGCCAACCACACGTCTTCCTCAGTGTGGGAAAGGAAGGTCTTAGCAGCATTGTAGAGACGGAGGTAAGTCATCAGATCGTTGCCTTGCCTCTATAGCCTGACCTTAGATAGGGAAACCCCGACGTTCACGTTATTCTCCGTGGGGGCTCGAGCGGGCCCAACTACGCAGCCGAGTACGTGCGCGATTGTGGGGTGAAGCTCGCCAAGGCTGGCTTCTCTCAAAAGATCATGGTCAGTCCCACATCTATCGGGATATCCCATGGTTCTCACCGGCCGTTATTGCACATCAGATTGACTGCAGCCATGGGAATAGTCAGAAGCAGCACAAGCGGCAGATAGACGTTGCAGACAATATTGTATGTACTCGGCAATAAGCGGATGCTCGATACAGTCTCACCTCTGTTGCAGGCACAGCAACTTGAGTCTGGCGATACGTCTACAATGATCATGGGCGTGATGATCGAATCCAACCTTATCGAGGGACGTCAGGATATTCCAGTAGTCGGCCCCGCGTGCCTCATTTATGGCCAGTCAGTCACAGGTAAGTCACCTCTTCGCTGTGAATTACATTGCCTGATTGTTCCGCCAGATGCCTGCCTTTCATGGCAGCAGACAGTCCCAGTCCTGGAGCGCCTTCGTGAAGGAGTTCGTGGTCGCAGGGCGCTGCTTCGGGGCAGGTCTCGAAGAGCCAGCACCAGTGTTCCCAAGATGAATGGCATCAATGGCCTCAAAGTAAACGGAGAGGCGGAGTCTGTCAAAGCAAATGGCACGAATGGCGTTGCCGTGTGACGGCCTCTTGTACGACTCATCAACAATCATTATTGTAATCTTATGTATTTGTAGGCGTACGTTGTATGCTTGTACGATCAACCACCAGTCAACGTGCGCAGCGGACAACCTCGGGTGCACTACAGTGTACATTTCCTAGTCACAATCTTATCGCAGCTGTGTATCAGTTAAAGAAGTAAGGAGGGCCGCTAAAAGCCGCCCAGTCAACTCAACGCCACAACGCCACCGTCGGCGCTCGCTCAGCGCTCACTGGCAATGGCGGTTTACTGCCGCCCCCTTTTCTACATCCTGCTCATTTTATTCTGTCCTTTATGATATAACCACGCTCATATATCGCTCATTTGGAGAGCGCCCGGCTGCTGCGTTGTTCTACAAAAGAAGCCTTGCCGTACGTGGTTTCACGGTGCGACATTCAATCGTTCGAGGTTTGCATTCCTGCAACATGGACAATTATCATTTGTACGTTCTCAATATCGTGTTACATGGCCTTATGCATTCACCCAATACCTAAAATGTCAGACTTCATACGTGACGTTGAAATTGTGGACCGAGTGCCAGTTGAGCGTCGAAACTGACGCCAGCTCCTGTCCGATTCCGTCAGTAGTTGCAGCTCGACTCATAATCGTGGAGGTCATCAAGCTTTGCCTTGGGCTGACGTACTCGATCTGGCGGATAAGGTCTACTTATTTTGGGACACACAGCAACCGATTGTACGACTGGGATGAGGAGGGGAACACGAGCCCAGACTCTGAGGCCACTTTGCGAATATGTTCTCAGGGCCATGGGAGTCAGCGTGTGGCTATGAAAGAAGCAGCGCATTATGTCCGCCGATTGGGCCACTCACCTACGCGCATGCCATTCTCGTCGCTGCCTTGTTTGCATTCCGTGAGTTTAATGTGGGATGTACATACTGTGAAGGAAGGCGCCGCTGACCTCCACACGCTGATTATCAGGTCGCAGTTGCTCGGGAGCTCTCGGGCCCATTCACTCTCTACTTGGTCCTGCCTCTCGGAACGCCCATCATGCTATTCTGCTCGCATCTCATGCCACTAGCCCAATCAAGCGCTGTTATCAAATAGCATGCAACGTTGCTTCAGGTACGCTAGGATTCAGAGGCATTCTCAGTCGCGAGGCTCATTCTCATGCGGATTCTTAGTTATCCAGGTCTGTGCTTGGGGCCGTTATCCAACAGTTGTGGATCGTATATCATGCTTCTCCGCATGTATCGTGCCCCATTCTTGCTAGTTCTGCGCTGACTTTGTCACCTTCACGCGTTCTTTGCAACAATGTGAGTGTCTGCACTCTACCTCTGCTTCTGTGCTGAGTTATGCCCAAGCTAGGTCTACGGAGCACACAGTAATACGTACTGGGATACGCTCAGCAACGCCGCCTTCACTTCAGGGCTGATTATACGTCCGTTAATACACCTGAGTTTCTCTGAGACCGGACCGCGCTTAAACTTGTGGTGGACACTAAGCTCGCTCCTGCACACGCTTACTGCCCTCGTCCTGCAAGCGGTAGAACGGATTGTGGCGGTTGCGGTCATGAGCTGTACGTACGTCATTTTGACTACAGATAGCGAGATACGAGCTGAACGTCTTAGGCTGGGCCGCTGCTATCCAGGGTATCCTATCGACCACGGGCATCGTGTTCGTGCTGTTTGTCAGCTCTGCGTATGGGAACGTGTGGCTTGGAGTCGTCATCGGCTGTTTCCTCGCAATGTCTGCATTCCCCCTTTACGTTTCCCATGATTGAGGTGAGGGTCAACGACATGGGAAGGTCCGCACGCTGTCATCTTACTTTTCTTTTGGATGGAGGCTGACAGGGATTGGGGTCAGAAGCCGGCCATGCTCTCCCGCCGAACTGCGGGCGGCGCCATTCTAGTATCCACCCTCTTCGATATCTCACCTTCACCGCCTCTCACGAGTGGATCAGTGCACTTCATCGTCCGGCCAGTAAGACGGTTACAGTCGGGGATCTTCTCTCGACCCCACCGTCGATCTGCGTTCGGAGGTCCCTCGCAGCGTGAAGCTGTTGGCTAGAGGGGCGGACCTACCATGTATTCGACAATGCGCTCCTGATCGGGTTTTTTCAGTCACGCGAGGTATGACCCCACCTTGACTTCTACAGGGAGGTCTACTCTCAGTTCTTCCCAAACGCGAATGCTGTCTCCACACGCCCCATGTGAGTAGGACTCGAGGCTGCGCACAGATTGTCTTCGCTGGACCTGGCACTCGCGAAGACAAGGGCCTCTAGCACTCATACGATGTCCTCGTCGACTCGTATCAGTCTGATGAAGACCTTTCTAATCCCCAATCATACATCATGATGGCCGGCAGGTATGTCGTCCCAAAATTTAGCCCCGCAGGCGTCAGCTCACCGTCGTGGCAGATGGCTCATCATGTGTTCTTCACTGCAATGCGAAGATGTGTTTGTTACGACGGATACCTCTGGGCGCTCTTCTATGCGCTCCTAAACGTACCGCGCTTGCAATTGTTCGACCAAATTCACATCTGGTATCATTCGCCCTTCAGGCAGTATGGATCTAATCCCACCCTCGGTGATTCGGCTGCGAACGCCAACGCAAGCCACCGCACACCTTCTGCGAGTGTCTCCCCCGATCCATTTATCGATCTCGTGTCTACATGGAGGGGTTGGTGGTAAGTGTTTACAAGGATGGTCGTGGCGCAATTCATCTCAATCTCGCGTGACAGGTGGGGGTAAGTGAGCTTCCTGCGCAAGTTATGGCACAACTGATCCACGATTAGCGATTCTCACGTCGGCCTCAGCCTATGCATGTCGGATTTTCACCGCGTGCCACCTCCTCTGCGTGAATGTCCACAACCAGGCTGATTGTGGCTCAGCTGATAGCCTACCCTGTACATCCCTGGCAGACGTTCATGGACACACTCGTATTGTTGCTCCAGACAGATTGTCTCCTCGATATCGCAACGCCCACTGTCGTTCACTTGATCGCCTCGTCCGACGACCCCATCCTGTTCGTGGATCAATTAAGTAACAGCTCTTGGCTTGTGGCAGTGGTGTTTAACGCATCATCTTCGACGCAGTGGTGGGTATGACAGCCACCCTTCAACGCCTCATTTGCACGGCATATGTGGGCACAGGGCTATGAGGTGGACACCTTCCATACGTCTCATTGGGGGTCCGTGGCTCAAATGGTATCTGGCGCGTCAACAGGAGACATGTAGCGGATGTGCGCTGTTGGCAGAGTCTGCTTAGCGCCAAGGGCTGGAGTGGCCCAGCACCGCCATATTGAGTCTTTTTGCCAGGTGCCTGCAGGAACACTCGGTAGAGCATCAGACGGGCTCGAATTCGACGGACTAAATTAGCATAGAGTGTGTCCAAAATAGCGTGCGCATACCTGTACATTGTTGATTAGAAAGACAAGGACTGCAGTTATCTATGGCTGTATGATGTACGGTCTGCACTGTTCATATACCGTGAGTATTAGGTGAAATATCGATCGCAACGTTGCGACGTGCAAAGATCATCGAAATTTCATCTCGCGAAGCTTGCGGCTAGAATACGGAATAGCTTCGTTCGTTTCTGAGCCGAGGTAAGTCCTGAATTGTATCGCGTCTCTAGAGTCGGGCTCGCTGAAAGGGTTCGTGCAAAAATGTACCATAATTTGCCGCTGTTGAAGAACTTGAAGGAGACTGCGACTAGACATACCCGTGTTGACCACACGTGGCATGCATTTAGCAACTGTATTGAGGAAGCCAAGTTTTGTATCAAACGTAGTGATGCTCACGATCAGATCTAAGAACTTCTCGCTTTGAGATGTAGCTCACGCTTGCCTAGTGGCAACTTGCAGTAATAGTCTCCGTAGCTGACCTAATATAACTGAAGGTTATAATGAGGGAATTTTTGGACGGACCGGGTTTTCATATTCACTGGCAGGGGTTGAAAATTCAATATTGATGTTCATATCGCGCCGAGCGGACGGGCGAGGCATTTATCTACTGCTCACGAGGCACTATGTGCTGCATTCTGGTGAACAAGAGGTGGCCAGCTGGGAATGTGGCCTATTAACTGCTCCCGTGCTGATTTCTAACATTGCTTACTGACAGATCGATGCTACAAGGTTAAAATCTACTGGGTGTGAACCGAAGTTCGGCCCTTCATCATAGTAGAACTAAGGTTCAGGATAAGAGAGCCAGGCAGCACCGCAGAAATCGTGCTTGCTGGGCATGGTCGCTTGGGAACGGTGATGGTCTAACAGTCGACTGCGATAACAAGAGATCATGCATGTAGTGGTGAGCATGTGAGCTGGATAACTGGCAACAGGTAGTCGACACTTCTGATGGTCTGTTCGGCGTCTGTGGCACTGCTTGTTAGACGCACGCATCTGGCTAGCCTTGTATGTATATACGCTGTCATCGCATCTCCTGTCTCCGCGACATCTCTTTCCCTCCCCTCTTCACGACTACGGTTCCCTGCTGTGACCATGTCTAATAGTTCGACCAACAGCACGAGTAGCAACGGCACTATCTCCCTCCCCAATTCCCTTAACCTTCCTCCACATTTGAGCGCGCAGAAGTACTTCTTCGTCTGCACGCTCACAGTCGCAGCCTGGGATGTGCTCGTGCTCACTCCTCGGACATGGCGGCTTATGAAGACTCGCGGTTGGCCGCTCCTCAAGCTCATCTACTATTTCTTGAGGCTCTATGTGCCAATGGAATTTACTATTGTCGGTGCGTCGGTCGAAGACCAAGCAGATGACTAGGTGCTTATCTCGACTGTCTAGGTGTTGCTTTTTTCGATACTAACTGGTCCCTGGAGGTAAGGATTCTCGATTTACGTCTCGTCTCACGCAATATCTTATCATGGGGGCAGCGCTGCGACAAGTTCTACCTCTTCGAGCCGATCTGTACAGCCATCCTGCTCGCCATAACGTCTTTCGTGCATGTCTATCGTATCCACGCGATCTACGACAAGAGCCGGTCTGTCTTGTATGGGATGGGCAGTATTTATGCCGTTCAGATTGTGGTGACTGCCATCTGCTGTGGTTTCTACCGAGGTGCGCCAGGAACCTACTGTTGCGTCCTTCCCTGCTAATGACTGGGTTGTATAGTGACACCTCTCATGTCTGGCCAAGGCTGCATTGCTGAGCCGAAGCACAATTGGGTCGGTATTTACTGGCTGTCTGCCACACTGCTCTACACCGCCTCGGTGAGTCCGCCCGTGTTTGCACCTGGAGATGCCAGGCTGAGACAAAAACCGGGCACCCAGCTGATTCTGGCGGTCAACCGGTCTTACAGGTCCTACAAGGCGAAGCCTAACAGCCTCTGGAAGCTCATGCTTCGCGATGGGCTAAACTTGTACATGGTGAGCCAGTCTTTCGTTTCGTTTATTGGTAACCGAATAATCTCACGATACATTGTAGGCTATCTGGCTCGTCAACATGGCTAACATGCTTTTCTGGTTCATCATCAAGCCTACCGGCGACGATGATCCTATCCGCACCATTGTCACTAGGTATGATACAGACATCCCCAGTGCGTAGTGTGTACTGAGCTCTTCTGCAGCATGGCTGCCGTCCTCACCTCTTCCATGACAATGCGTATTATCCTTGCTGTCCGCGGGCCGCTCACCAATGGTGGTCGTTACGCCGCCACGAAGCAGTCTGCGGCGCGCTCCAACGGCACCGTCCGTTCCCGCGGGCCCGTTGGCCAAGGTACCAACCCTGTCCTGTCCATCCAGCAAGTACAGCCCGCAACCTACACCGTTCCTCTTGGTTCGGAGAATAAGGCAAGCGACTGGGCAGGCGAGGACGGTAAGAGCAGCGTCAATGATGGCGAGAAGGGCGGCATCTACTCCATCGCGCCGGGTGCCGTCGTGGATATGGATAAGGAGGACGGCGTCCGTATTGCGATAAACACCGAGATACACGAGCAGTATTCCAGGGAGAAGTGAACGTCCGGACGATCACTAGGTGCTACGAATGCCATATAGTTCTTTCGGGGTCCGTGAGCGCGGAGGACAGGTTGGGATGGTCGTATGAATGTTGCTCGTCATCTCTGTATCCGTTAATCTGTATTTATCCAATGCTTGATTTTGTTGTGCTTCGTAGCCACTGTCGCTCATAGACCTACCGTTAAGGTTTGAGTATCCGATCGAACTTACATCCACTCTAGATCAGGCACTCTGCCACCTCCGTGGCTTAAGTAAGCGTGGCCCAGTCATCGCCTTGTTTCGATGAATGTTTACGAATATCCATCTGCAGACCGTCCTCGCCCTACAGACTGCATCATGAGTACCTGCACGTGGATTGAGTCCGTGGTACAGAATGTACCGTGTGGCTGCGCGTAATTTCAAATCTACGGGTCAATAACTGTTTCCTTGTGAATGTGTCCACTCCGGTACACATCTATCCATCCGGCAGGTAATACCGGTCGCAGCGCTCGCGGTCCATTGGCCTGCCGTGGATCAAGTGCGCCCCAGATGGGCTTTCCACCAGTCTCGCTGCTCGAGCTTCCTGTCCTGCCCCATCCCGGCTTCTTGAGCCTGAGTTTGAGATGGTCTTCAGGTCGCCGTACCCCGAGGTGCCTCCACTGTCCGACGTGAATGTGCACGACTTCCTGTGCAATCAGCCGGGACGCATACGACCGAATGATTATGTCCTGCACATTGACGGTCTCACGGGGGAGTCACGCACAAGGGCAGAGTTCCTGGACAGAACACGGGACAGTGCAACTGGGCTGAGTTTGCCTGTGCACGAAGGCGGGCCAGGAATTGGTGGAGAGGGAGAGATTGTGGGAATATTCAGTCACAATTCATTGGTGAGCTGTTACGTTCGCTAAGTAAGATGTTGGGACACACAAACGGATGAACAGGAATATATAACCCTCGTCCATGCCTGTCTGGTGCTTGCGACCCCGTTTGCACTCCTCTCGGCCTACTCGACGCCATACGAGCTCGCCCACGCTCTCAGAACGTCGACGGCTACGCGTCTGTTTGTCGGTCTTGAGCTCCTGCCGATTGCCTTCCAAGCCGCACGAAATGTCGGATTTCCGGATGACCGCATATACTTGCTGAACGGACATGTGAAGGGGCGGAACAGCCTTGCAGACTTCATAGACAATGCCCAGGACCGTCGCGCAGCAAGGATACCTGTGAAGGCGGCGAAGAAAGACACCTTAGCATACCTCGTATTCTCCAGCGGAACGACCGGCTTGCCCAAAGGCGCGCCCGTTCATGCATTCTCCCGCTTTCACAGCTCATACCTGGGAATCTTCTAGCTGTAATGGTCACGCATGGCAACATCTGCTACACAATTATGCAGAATGATATCTGTGTCAAGCTGGCTGGCAGACTCCCTGCTGTGCGCACACCAATCCATCTATTTGATCTACGTGCTCACGTAGTGTAGGCAACCACGCCAATCGGGCTGGCTTTCCTACCTGTTTACCATGCCTATGGTCTGCATATGATAGTTTTCCGCGGATTCTGGGCACCCCTGACGCACATCGTCATCCCTAAGTGGGATGTGGATCTGGTACTCGACCTCATCCCGAAGTGCGTTTGTGTTGGGCTCCCTTGTGCACTCAGTCCCTGAAGTGTTACCGTGCAGATTTCGCATGAACATCCTATACCTTGTCCCGTCGGCATTACACCAGCTTGTCCACCACAAGCGACTACGGCCAGAGACTCTCCGCACGGTCATGGAAATCGTGTGTGGTGCCGCGCATCTATCCCCGAGCTTGGTCGAGAAGTTGAAGAACCTCATCAAAGCGTCGCCCGAGTTCTCTGTCTCGAACGGTACACACCGATTGCATGTTCATTGCGTGTCTGTACTCACTCTTTCCCCGCAGGCTATGGCATGTCTGAGGTAGTAATTTGCCAACGATTGCTTTCTCTCCGAGGTGCTCAATTGTCCTAGACCATTGGCGCTGCGCGACAACCATTGCCGTATATGTGTGAGCCCACTCCCGACTCGGTAGGCGTCCTGTTGCCCAGTATGGAAGGTAAAATTGTACGAGAAGACGGCTCGGAAGCGGGCGTGGGTGAGGCGGGCGAGTTATGGCTGAAGGGAGAGAACGTGGTTCCCGGCTACTGGAACAACGAAGAAGCGACCAGAAAGATTTTCTCGGATGGGTGGCTGAAGACAGGCGATCAGCTCAGAGTAGATGAGCTAGGCAGGCTGTTGTAAGTGCACAAACCATGATTTCGCTCTCGTTCCCGGCTTTACGCGATCTTTCTCCATGTGGCAGCTTTGTCGATCGAGCGAAGGTGAGCGTAATGCGCAGGGACGTGTCGTTCCTAATGCTCATATGGGCGTGTAGGACACATTAAAAGTATCCGGTGTACAAGTTTCCCCGAGCGAGATTGAGACCCTCCTCTTGGCACATCCAGATGGTCTCATTGTGGATGCATGCGTTGGTGGTGTCTCCGGCGGACGCACGTTGGATGAGAAGGTGCCGCGCGCGTGGGTTGTCCTAAGCGAGGAGGGCCAGAGAGAAGGGAGGCAACGTGCTCTGCAGAAGTTGGAGCAGTGGACAAGGTCGAACTTGAGCAAATACAAATGGCTGCGGGGCGGCATCGACACCGTCGACGAAGTGAGTCTGCGCGTCCAGGTTGATATGTGTTTCGGTGATCTCACCCTCCGCGTTGCAGATTCCCAAGTCGCCTACTGGCAAGGTCCTCCGGCGTGTTCTGCAGGACGGCTATGAACAAGCGCGGCAGCACCTCTGGGCAAGGCTCTGAGTGGTCCGCTGTATCTGACTTGTAGACTTGTGGAAGTTTTGCTAATCCGGATCGCGTGTCCTCGTAGCATGTCTCCGTGCTATCAATCTATATGTTCTTGTGTAGTCCTTCCACGACCTTTCAAGCTTGGATTTTACTCCCAACATGCGATCACGATGCGACGTGCGGGACGAAATAACCAACCTGGCACTGGATGGTCTCATGCGGCCTCATTGAGTCGCCTCCACATAGTCCCCACCCCACACTCAATCCTGAATTAAGACGCGACCATCTGTGCTCCCTCAACTCTCGTCACAATGTTCCGCCGACTGTTTCTTCTGTAGTGAGTCGCCATGCCTGTGTCCGCAATATCTAATCCAAAATGTGCCTTTGTACCCCATTAGCACATCGAAGAATATCCAAGATGATCTGGATGGCAGCTCCAGGTAGGACAGCTCTGGTCATGAAGGATGTTGGGTCAAGCGAGAGAAAGGCAAGATCTTCGATGGACGCGGTATTATGCTTGAACGCTGTCAGGGGTGTCGCGACCGCGCGGGTGTCGTACCGTAACCATGACGCTGGCTGAACTGGTCGGCATGCATGCAAATGCCTGTAGTGCACTCGAGCTGGGTCTCCCAGGGGAACGGAAAACACCGCACTTCTTGCGTAGGTCAAAGGCGTCGAATGCCCTGTCCTTCAGTGCAGCGAATGCCAGCTTATCCTCAGTGTCAACCTCCCGCGGGTGGATGCCTGCAGGGGCTGTTTCTTCGGTGTGAGTCTCGTCGCCGTCCAAGACTCCCCTGCCAATCGCAGGCGACAATACAGGTGTGCACTAAATTGTGACTCGGAGGGGACATCTCACAAACGCACAGTTCTATCCTTAGCCGCCGACACCCGCCGTTCAAGATAATGGCGGTGGAGGTAATACCACGCGTGTAGCCATGGATGGAACCTGCGTGCTGGCGTGATAGGCCCTTGCGTCTGCTCCTCCTGGGACCGGAAGACCCATAGGAGGTATGGACAGCGAGAAGTCAGATGATGCTGTGAGCACCTACGCAGAATTGCCATAACTTGTAGACAGCTGCATGTATGAAGTATCACATTGATCTTTGTGTATTCGGAATTTACCCATCGGTCTGCAGACCGGGCCACTCCTACTTCTGATCCCCAGCCAGTATCTGTTCGGTCAAAAAGTAACCCATGCCATGACCCTTGCCAGTCGCCACATAGTACTACAGACGAGACCATCAGGAAACCATAGAAAAGAGAGCAAAGGCGCACATACTGTTGGTAGTTCATGCTGCTTCTCAACATCTGATTTCTTGACTTCCTTTGTAACATACACAATGTGGTCTATAAATTCGCCCTCAATGATCTTGAAGCGTTGTACACCATTTTCAGGGGGATTTGGCCACAACCGGAATTTGCCAGAATACCCCTTGTTTATGGTTTCAAAAAATGTGAAGTAGATTGATGGCCTTAGGGTAGTCTCTGTAGTCAGGTAGTATTCCATGTTATGATCAATGCTTTTTGCTTCATATGACTACACAGAGATGATCATCAAGACACCACAGAATAGAGAAACAATAGTGCTTACTGTTGTGTCTTTAAATAACTCTTTTCTGTTGGGTTTTCGCACACCAACCACAATGTGGTGTTCATATTGACCCCGAGAGACCTCAAAGCATTGCACACCAGTGGCCTTATCCGTGGGGGACATCGCATCATTAGGGCACTTAACGCATCAGGCAACCTCTTATGATATGATTGGCCCAATCTGGGAGAAGACCACGCCCACATGATGCTGTCGCGAGTGGTGATATATTTGTGTAGTTGTTGACTATGGGTAGAGAGTTGCCAGCACAGCTAAGTTGAACCCTGGAGATGAGCAACAGCTGCTCCTGTGAGACCTTTTTTTTGCGCCGGCATCTGTCGTCTCGTTTTCTTCGACACAGTACAATCCGTACGGACTGCCCATTGGCCGTGTTTACGGAGGTGTGCAGCGGTGAGGTGTGACTCCTCCCATCAGATGGGTACAAGACGACAAATTCAATTGCTGTGGGTGGGATTTGATAGCGGATGCCTTCCCGTAAGCCATCTGGATATAGTCTCCGTAGCTGACCTGATATAACCGAAGACAGTCGTTCGGTTAAGGTCGGCCCAGCGCATACTCTGGGGATAGGCAACGCAGCCAACTTTGATGGCCCGCTTAATAACGAGCCGAGATGATAGCCGTGTGATCTACCATTATCTCTCACAGCGATAAGATAGGCCTCAACCAAACCCTTCCCATCACGTGCAGCTACATGTAACGCTTATGAGCGCTCACCCTCCAGTTGGCTTGTTAGAATGTCACAAACTTCTTCTACTTAGGAACTACCCCGTTAGATAAAATTCTGCCCGCAGTCAATTGTTCTATGTCATGTTATCTATTGAAGTTCACGCCAGTTTACTTGTATCCGAAGTAGTCACTAAATAGAAAGAGGTACAAGATGAATGTGTTTGATGATGTAATCAGCTAATGTAATGATCCCGCTTCAAGCGCCGTTGCCACCAATGTTCAAAGCGATCGAAAGGGCCTCTGAAAAAATGAAAAATACGGCAAGCAATCACAAGCCTAGCTGATTGGATCCCTAAAAAAGCTGCCAAAAAGCTGCACATCCTAAGGGATCAGGCTAGTACTATTTGTGAATGGCTAAAGCCAATGATCATTGAACTATTACTACTACAGTCACCTGAGACACAGCCAGTGACACCACCACCATACGGAGAACCCACCTTGGCAAACCCTGAGATCACTCCAATCACAAAGAAGATGTTCACCCTCTATGGGAAGGCCAAGGAAGGCCTGACCTCACTTTCTCAGAGCTCAGCATTGTTCTTTGAGCAGGTCACTCAGCCAACATGATACACACATCACTATTACATGAGTCGGACAGGCGAGCGATCATATACATCATGGCTCGACGCGTTTTTCTTGTTAAGGCAGGTGTGACTTCACATGCCAGTCACCAATCATCACAAGGGAAGGGTTTGGTTTAGGCCTATCTTACTATAGTTGGCCCCCTCTTTGAACCGATTTCAGCTGTTTTGCTTGCAGCTCCCTCATTTCTTCACCGGAAGCTGCCGGGCTTGAATGGACACAGGCTAGGCATTCTCGTTTTAAAGACTATGCACTCTGATTGTATCCGGGGTATGTCCTTCTGTCCTTGGATGTCTTCCGGTTCATCGAGTATGCAAATGGACCAGTGTTTGAAACATCAGTCACAGACGTCACACCAGCATGCTCCATCCAGGATGTTTGGCAGGTTCGGCAGCCAGCCATCCATTCAGCCACAACTCTAGGTGCTCAGTGGCGGGGATTCAATTCATCACCCCCTTCAGGCCTTCAGTGTTGAGGAGCACCATTCTATATTAGCACTGTATCATATCTCTCCACAGAAAGTAAATAGATAGTAGCTAACAAGTACAAATAGCTTATCTACTGAACCCTTTTTAAAGGAGCAATGGGATCTGACCTGATATGAGGATCTATCCTCAAGTGCTCACATCCTTGAGTGTAATGACAAGCTAAAAGGGTGCACCATACTTTATTGCTGGCATGTACACAGAATCTGACTACATGGGCAGGATCAAGAGCATGAAAGGCAGCTGCAAACCAAGATCTGGCCTAATCCATCCAGTGGACAAGCTTCTGCGTCTGAGTTTCAAACACTGGACCCAATTCAAAGAGAGGTTCAATTATAGTATTGCCCTATGCACAGCCAGACAACTCACAATGCAGCCAAGATCACACTTTTGTTCTCTGTGTCAATGCCAAACAGACACCCCTGAATGTTCTCAACGCAACCCCAACTCTGATTACTGCCATATCCAAGTCCAAGTTGCTTTCTTCACCAACCTGCTTAACTGCATGCTAGCTTATCTTGGGCACCTAGATCACTGAAGTAGGCAAACCTCCCTTCATGTCTGTGGTCACGCAGTCTCACCTAATGGCCAGGTTTACACACAGGATCTATTTCATTGCATGTCTGAATGAATATCTTGGTGGAAAAAAATATATAAAACACTGGACATACATATGATCCCACCCTGTAGAGATGAGATCAAGCAGTTTGCAGGTGTGTAATTACAAATCAACAATCAAGACTAAACTCTGAATTCTTATTGTGAAAAGGCTATGTACACCATTATGCACAATCTCTGCTCTGAGAGACCACTCTCACTGGTACCATGGAGGAGTTAGTTGGTGCTGCATTTGGCATTATCTATGAGAGAGATTGTGAAGCCAATGACAAGGCATATCAGCAGATTGCATGATGGCATCAATTGCACCCTGCAGCTGAGTTGGGTGCTAGGCCACACACTTACAGCATTTTGCAGAAGTGTTGCCCCACATACTCGACAACTATCAGCATCTCTCAAAAGTCACATGATCCATTCATTTTGGGGTTATTGACTAGGGTTCCGGCTATGATCCACTACTACCATTTGAGTAGTGTTTCCAAAACTCAGATTCTTTGAAACACTACTCATTTGTGCTTTAACTCATCACCACTCCAACAGAATATTCTGTAACTTTCTTAAGGCACTGTTGGTAGTCTAATGATGCCCTACATCATGAAAAAACCACTGGTCTGATAATACATTTAGGATGCAATATAATATGATTGCAATGCATAGAATTAGCACAATAGCATTGCCATGCACACAATACTTGCAATAGCATCATATATGGATGAAAGACATTGCAAGTCTATGGCAGTGCAATGTCTTAGCTATGCCCATAACCCTGGGGGCACTTGCAAGTTTGAGCAGCATACTGAGTAGCACAACACCTGTGAAAAGCAGTCACAAAAGAGTTGGAATGTAGCATACTCCCAAGGGTAGTACCCACTATTCAAACCACTACATTATATGACATATCATATCATATCATACAGTGACTTACTATCATTTAGTATTAGATCTAGTTATAGTCTATAATGCTGATTAGCACTCATTGACACTTGTAGGGCTAAAGTAAATGGTCAGTATGGGATTTGAACTCATGAACTGTATCATTAGACGTGCTATTATTGAGTCAAACATCAAAACCACTACACTATTGTTACAATATTCACAGCATTCTCAAATCTAGAAGAGTAGCTACATAGGCAGAGGACACTGTGTTCATGCACTGCACCATTGGGATGGGCATGCCATGAACATTGGCAGTCTGTGCCTGTGCCTGCACTGACTGCATCTGTTGCTGCTGTTGCTGTGTGGCAGCCTTAGCGTGCTCATGCTCACACTGCACAATTTGCTGGAATGGTGTGGGCAGGTGCAGGCTGAGTCAGCAGTGAAGAGACATGGGTGTGCCAGGCATGTGCAGTGGTGGAGGCGTAGGCAGCAGGAGTGTATGGGCCCATGGGCACCAACCTGCAGCCTGCAGTCAAGAACACTGGCCTGCTGCATGAGTGGATGCGCATGGCCATGGTGCCATGGTGGTTGATTAGGGAGCACAAGCACAATGCAAGAGTAACAGAATGAGTGCGAGAGCTGCACCACATTGCAATTTGGTTAGACTCTCAACAAGGCTTCTTGCTGGTGACAATGCCATTAGATTAGGTTCACAGGCCAATGGCAATCCCCAGGAAGATTGTGGTACAGTGCAAAACTGCCAATCTCGGGAGGCTTTTCATGATGTAGGATGAATGGTTTGGTAGATTGACAGGGGTGATAGAAAGTGAGAGGGAGAAAACTGTCTGTCAAGCCAGGTGTATTGACAGGGACCCCTAAGATCTCTGCACATAGTTATTACTTATTTTCAAAATTTGTGCTCTATTCTATGCAAATCTTTCCCCCCAGCCCGATTTGTGCTGGTCTGTCACATTTGGTGTTGAATGAAGAATCTGCATGCCTATGGAATGCATGGTGTGACAAGGGTGAGGTGGCAATGAAACTCTGCCCAGTGCTGTGGCTGAAGCCCTCAGCATATTGCATTCTTGCCAGTTGCTAAACTGAACCTGCTGGTTTGGAGTCTGAACATGCTGCCATGACTGAGTGTGACTGGCCTCAGACAAACTTTTGAAACACTACTCATGATGAGAGGCCCTGCTCCCTACTCGACTCACTCTTTTGTCCTGCATCCATAAATCCTGGTAAAATCATATATCATCTATGAGAAGGAAACACAACTATTGACATAGATAGCACCCACATTTTTGAAGTGCATATGGAATGAGAGGTCAGATAGCAGGATTTTTGAAACACTACTCAAATGATAGTACAGACAAGGGCTCAGAACATTGGAGTTGTATAGCATGGAGTGTTATTAGTAGGTGTAGTAGTAGAGTCAGAAATAAACACACAGCTGTAAAGGTAGAGATTAGATGAAGGAATGAAAGAACTGTGACAGAACAAATGACACTAGTCAAGCTTGGAGGATCTATCTTGCTGAGCTCAGCTAGGATGCTCTTGGGAACAACACAATGACCATGAGACTTTTTCATTGCCCACAGGGCTTGCTTTCCATCAAGGCCTTTACAGGACACATCCATGGGTTCTAATGAAAAATTACAACAGTAGTGCTTTGCCTTGAATATCCCATAAATCCATTGTGAATAATATATATATATTCAAAAAGGGCAGATTTAATGAAAAATGCTGATCAGAACCTCAAAAGCTTTGTGCACTGCAGATTTTCTCTCCTAGCAATCATGAAAAAATGGTTTCTCAATGAAGTCAGGAGCCCAGGACATGTATTACAAATATGTGTCGAGCTCTGATAGATTTAGAGACTGTTCCCCTGCCAAAATGGCTTGAAGCGCGCGCAGCCACTGCACGTGATGTAGTCGAGTATGAGCTGGGCCTACCTTATGGTCTGCGAGTGCACGCGTCAAAAAGGGGGACCTGAGGACAGCCTCGGCAAACGCCGTCAAAACGTGACCTTCACCCAATCGGAGCCTTGCCCTACATCATCTGAGCGCTGAGCTCAAAAGATTTTAAGGTGCCGACAGCCACAGTCACATGATGTAGTCGAAAGTGCTCTGCGCATATCTTAGGACTGCTCAATTACGTACGCTCGCATCCCCCTTGTTTAGTCTCTAGTCATCTATCATGTCGGTGTGTCCACCATACGCACCCTTCTTTGGGTTTGCGGGGGTTGCCTCGGCGGTGAGTCTCAGTACTGGTGCGGTCCGAGTTCGAGTCTTAGAATGCTCCTGTAGATGATATTCAGCAGTGAGTACCCTGTGCCACAGCAGGTCTGAATTCAAGCGAGCTTGGGATAGCCGTGGGTGCTGCATATGGGACATCAAAATCTGGCATTGGTATTGCGGGGTTGGGGACCTTCAAACCTGAGCTCATCATGAAGGTACCTACAAAACCCTGTGACGCAGAGATACTCCTAGGACTTACTACAATCATGGCTTTTTTGTGCAGTCCCTCATCCCTGTTGTCATGTCCGGTATCATTGCTGTATACGGCCTAGTCGTGTCCGTGCTCATTGCTGGAGGCTGTGAGTCCCCTGCCACGCATTCTCTGGTATTATCCTCATGCAGCTCGTACAGTGCGGCCAACAGACTATTCCCTGTACGCAGGGTTCATCCACCTAGGGGCAGGCCTCGCATGTGGCTTCACGGGTTTGGCAGCAGGCTACGCGATTGGCTACGTGGGCGATTCAGTGTGTAACTTTGGTATCCTGCGCAGTACGTCGTTGACCGTTTGTTACTAGTGCGTTCGAGCATATGTATACGAATCGAAAGTCTTCGTGTCCATGGTGCTCATTCTCATTTTCGGAGAAGTACTGGGTTTGTACGGGTACGTAAAGCATGACATATTCAGCTCGGCTATCCCTAATCCGCGGTCTGCAGACTGATTGTCGCACTCATCATGAACTCGGTTGCATCGGAGGCTCGACACTGCACATACTGATCATGCCAACACGCATCATGATATCCGAATTATATCGAGCTATTAACCACATTCGTACGAGTCAACTGCGAGTAGGCATACAAATCGATGGTAATGCTGATAAGCTATGAAGGGAGTCATTGTGAGTTCCGAGTTTTCAGTCGTGCCGCCTCCTAACCCTGCTGGGGCTCCGGCTGTCACTGCGAACGCGAGGTCTTCTTCCTCTCCTGCCTCTAGACCGACTGCGTGTTGATGAGCTTGAATCCGAGTCCGAGTCTAAGCTTGAGTCTGAGTTTGACCCCGAGCTCGACTTTGAACCAGAGCCAGAGCCAGAGTCACTGTCGGACGTGTCAGAGCCCGAGCTGGAGGATGATCTGTAGATTGTCAGCGAGTAAGCAACGACTGTCGTCATGAAATTAGACGTTACATGTAACACGTACCGGCCTCGTTTCGTCTTTGACGATCCCCCACCCTCTGTCTCCTGCGCCCGTGCCTTCTCCTTAGCCTCTAGTATACGATCTGCCGTACCACTCCTGCAGTCCTCGGTCAACATTCCGACCGGGCGTGAAAGGCTGTCAATACGAACTTATTCTTGAACTCCCCCGGT
Source organism: Fomitopsis pulvina (assembly GCA_964035675.1). NCBI lineage: Eukaryota > Fungi > Basidiomycota > Agaricomycetes > Polyporales > Fomitopsidaceae > Fomitopsis > Fomitopsis pulvina. The sequence goes on from OZ037960.1 coordinate 1,641,641, forward strand.
ACGTCAACGGAAGGCCTCCCGTCCGCCTTCAGCTTGGCGAGCACACGGGGATTCTCGAGCTGCTGTGTACGTGAGGGACGCGAGATGTATGGGCGCGAGCTCTTGCATTCATAGGTAAAGTGCCCTAGCCTACCCTGAGCGAAGGACCGTCTCAACGAAAGCTGGCCATGCGTACCGGTGCCAAGGCACTTCTGGCAAACGGTTGAGGCTGTGGCACGAGGGTTGTTTGCCGAGCGGCGGTGAGGTGCGAACTTTGACATGCCTGTGGCTTCGAGAATCTGTAAATAGTCGGTGAGATGTGCAAGGGCCTGATTGTTCTGGGCAGGCGTTGAGGTGCCTTTGTACCTGCTTGGTTGAATGAGGACAGACGCCAGGCACGTGATTTAAATAACGCGATCGACACGATCGTCTCTTGAATCTCAGTCTGTGGGTTCTGCTTCAGCCTTCTGAGTTTAGGACTATAGACATTTACCGGCAGCACATCCAGAAGATGGGCGGAAATGCATTCAAAGTAGCTGTCCCTGGCGCGTCCTTCCCACGGATGTCGCCAAAGACATACAACTCGCTGAAAGCCACCCTCCTCCCTCTCGTTCTGCAACTCTACGAACTGGTCATCGTTCCGCCCGAGGCCCCTGAGAAGAACGATCACGGAGACCTTGACTTCATGGTGGCCTTTCCTCATCCAGATCTGACGCAGGATGGCGTGAAAGAGACCCTGAAAGCGGCGTACAGTCTGCCCCAGGACGGGAACCGTACCAGCAACTTTGCCATTCCTATAAACGCGTTTCATATCGACATCGAAGACCTACAAGTCGATGCGTCCGTCGAGGGGACCTCTCATGTTTACTTTCAGGTCGACCTGAACGTATATGCCAACAGGGAAGACTGGGAGCGGGCTGTCTTCTTACACTCCTACGGTGACATGGGTATGATTTTGGGTGTCATCGGAAGAGCAGCGGGCCTATCTCTGGGCATGAATGGTGCCAAGGTATATATTTTCATACACGATGCTGCCGATCGTCAGTAACAGTCCCCTGTGCTCAGCTAATAGCTCCCCTCTCCACGAACCCTCCGATCTCGTTCCATCTCACTTCATCTCTCTCTCGTGTACTCGAATTCTACGGCCTCCGTAAAACTAGAGTCGACGAAGGCTTTTTGACACAAAGAGAGGTGTTCGAATGGACGGCCACGTCGCGCCTCTTCGACGCACGCAGAGTCGCGCCGTCCGAGCAGTCTCACTCGCGAGGCAAGAAGAGACGCGGGCCGCGCACGATGTACCAGAACTTTATCGACTACGCACGTGAACTCGCAGAGTGTCCGGACTACGTATTCCCGCTGGAGACGTTCACGAAGGACGATGTCCTTCGCTTCTTTGGGAAAGAAGCGGAGCACAACGCTCTCATCAACGCCTCTCGCATCAAGCAGAATGCCCGCGAGACGTTCACAGGCAAGGCGGTCGAGCAGTGGACCGGCATGAAGGGCTTGCCAGTGAGATGGGTCATGGACATAGCACGAGACCGACTGAACGAACGGAAACCTGCCTCGAACGTCGATAACCTGATCACCTGTTCTAGGCCGCCGGAGCACGAAGCCGAGACTGCGCTGTTAGCGATAACCCCCTGGGAACTCGCACTCTCCGAGATGTCTGTCCAGGAGCTGCAGGCAATGGTGGTGGAAGTTAAGGGTGAGATGGATGCCGCGGGGACATTCGAGCTCAATTGGCAAAGGGAGCGAGAAAAGAAAGCAGCGAAGTAGCAGAAGGTCTTGGCGTAGCCTGCGCGGCTCATTGTGCATTCTCGTGCATTGTCCCAATAGATAAATATGTATGTAGATCAGGCTCTGAGGACAACATTTAGGAAATGAATTCAATCAAATAAGTCCTTCAACCCACATAGAGCAGCTTTGGGAGCTGAGTTGGGAGTGAAAGGTCTGTTTCCTGTTGGCCACACTCGAGTCTTCAGGGTTTTGCACTCAAGCATATCTATCCATTCTAAAATCGTCGCGACGACCTGGTCGGGAATCTACAATATGTGAGCATTACACATAGTGAGATCCCCAGCTGACGTACTCCTGTGTAATTGTGGTCGCCCTCCTCTATGATGCATAAGTTATGGGTACCCGGACTCCTCGCACCAAGAGCTTCGGCATATATGAACGCGTCATACCTAAACCGAGTTGTGAGCATGGCACGGTTGAGCCTCGCGCGGCACTTACGAGGGAACCACTGCATCCTTCAACCCATGTGTTGTGAGCACATCGACAGAGGCCGGGAAGCGATTCCACACTATGGAGGTATCGATTCGGGCAAACTCGTCATGATCGGCGGCAGTAACTCTTGAGGGAAACCATATATAAGAACGCAAAGAGTACGAGCGGCGATGTAATACCTCATGCATACGGACTGGCGGGCTACAATTGCTTTAACCTCATAGTATCCTTGCCGCTCGAGTTGCTCCTTATTCTCAGGCTTATTCAACTGATCTGGACGTAGTTGCATGAGAGGACAGCAAGCACAGCGTGTAAAGGTACGCTCACCATACATTTTCTACCATGGGGAATGCCGTGAGGGAAACCCGACGGACGACGGAGTGCGAGTGTGCACTCACATACATTCGGTATCGACCGCTTGCATTGACAAGACCGCGCACGTGACTCGTCTCCTCGCCAAGGTACCTGCACAACCACTGCATGCCAGCCACGCTTCCACGCGAATGTCCAATTACGAGGTCGATCACGTAGCCATATTCGCGCATCAGGTACTGTGCGACGACATGGATGTCAACAATGTCGTTCCCGAAACTACCTAACCGCAGTTCTCCGGGCGTTTCGAAGTTACCTCTGGGTGTCCCGCAATTAGAAATGATGCACAAGTAGCAGGATTAGACATTGGCCTCACGTACCGAAAATCGAAGCGGAATGAGTCCATCAGTAACCTCAATGCGAGGCGCTTCTGGAACAAATAGTCTTTATGACTTCCCGTGAGTCAGAATCATCGTGGTGAGGGATGCAGCGAGGGACCAAATACCCCATCGACCCGTGCAGGATCTTGATAGAGGTAAGTTTGCGGCGAAAGATGCACACAGCCAACGCACCAGAGCAATCCGACGACCCTGCGTAGGCTCATCTGGAGAGACTTGCTCGAGCACTCCAACTATTGAGCAATTCTTTTGATGTGGATGCGGGATGGATAGCTTGGTAGTTCTCTTAGTAGTATTCACAACCATGTTGCCCAGATCCACCTAGGTGTGATGGACAACGACTCCACGGCTCACAACAGCAAGAATCAGAGCAGGACGATTCTGTAGACTAGTAGCAGCATGAATGTCCTTCGACCATGTTATGGACTCGAAGTTGCTTTCCCAAGCTTGTCCAGATGTCTAGTAACTAAGCACAATCAACTGACTCTGTATGCGTGGGAACTCTTTCCACCTTCCCCTTGCATGGACGCGTTGGGCGCCTTTTGCAGTAGCACTCATCATGGAGGCCCTCTTCTTCAATGTGCGTCCGCCCTCATACAAAGCTCATCTCTCTATGTAACTTATGCAGGCGCTACGTGGCAGGTAGACAATGGATTCCTTGAGGGCATCGTCAGGGGTTACAAAGCCGGCCTTCTCACTCAGAATCAGTACAACAATTTGACGCAGTGCGACACTATTGAGGGTACGTTGCATGTCTTCAGTCCACATTCTTCAGCGGGTTGAACGGGGGCCTCTGTCACAGACTTCAGGACACAGCTGTCTGCAACAGACTATGGCAATTTTCTCGCGAATGAGCCGTTACCAATCTCGACCTCGATTATAGCAGACAAGGCAACACAGGTCCTCGTCGACCAGTTCAACTTTCTGCGCAGCAATTCCGTCGCACCGTTATCCAAGTTCTTTGATTACATCACGTACAAACCTTTCTGTGCATATATTGAGCCATATGCTGACCCTTGCTGGTTCCAGCTATGCCTACATGATCGACAACGTCATCCTTCTTATAACCGGCACATTGCATCAGCGGAATACCAGGGAACTGTTGGAACGCTGTCACCCTCTCGGAGTCTTTGAGACCCTGCCCGCCCTGTGTGTGGCGACGAATGCGGAAGAATTGTTTCGCACAGCTCTCGTCGAGACGCCTCTCGGTAAGTGCCCCTGCATTGCGCTCGCAGATTCTGCTGACCGTGTGAAGCACCCTACTTCCGCGACTGCATAAATGCCAAGGATCTCGATGATCTAAACATCGAGATCATCAGGAACACACTGTACAAGGCCTACCTCGAAGACTTTTACGCCCTCTGCGGTAGCATCGGAGGACCTACAGCGGAGGTCATGCAGCGCATCCTCGCCTTTGAGGCTGACCGCCGCAGCATCAACATTACTATTAACTCTTTTGGTACTGAGCTCTCGAAGGAGCGTCGCGCGAAGCTTTTCCCCTCCATCGGCCGCCTCTTCCCCGCGGGCAACAACGTACTGGCACGGGCTGACGACATTGAGCAAGTTCGGCAGGCATGTGATGGCGTCGCGGAGTACCGCGTCTTCTTCGAGAATTCTCCTGGTTTGAGCGGCCGTCCACCAAACGGGAACGAGAGCCAGGCGCATCTACTCGGTGAAAATGCTGACGGCTTAGACGATTCGAACGGCGGGGCCGAGTTGGAGGACAGATTCTTCGCGCACGAGGTGCACTTGAACATGCTTGCATTCCTCCAGCAGTTCCAGTATGGCGTGTTCTATGCGTACCTGAAGCTGAAGGAGCAGGAAATTCGAAGTTTGACATGGATTGCAGAGTGCATCGCCCAGGATGCAAGGGACAGGATACAGGACTATATCCCCACGTTCTGAGTGTACTTTGCATCGGTGCTAGCGCTACAACCTTTTGGTCCGTCCAACGTCTCCTCTTGCCAGAAGCTCAGAGTCAGCAGCTGTCACATTTTGCTGTGGCGCGGTGCTTGACAAAATGGGCCACTTTGACTGGCCAGTCAAAGCCTGAATTGCAGTTGTTGTTGGTTCCTTTTATTGTCACTGAGGGCGGAGCCCTATGTAGACAGTATCAATACATTATCTGGTTCTGTTCCTGTTGCTCCTTGTCTCTGGGCATGGCCTGAATTGCAGTACATGAGCCAATGTATTATGTATGAGAAAGGACCACAGTTCCTGATTCCGGGAGTCAAACCCGATCTATGATCTCACACCGTGAATACGGTATAAGCGCACGTAGTTCTGTTCATCAGACCGTTCGACCATACTGTATTGACCTCATTCCTTGTGTCCGCGAACCGATGGTGCGGATGAGCAGGTGGCCGAGGCTGATGTCACGAACGGTGCCGAGCGGAGACGTATGACAGACGCCACAGCAGACGCACTGTCGGACATGGACATCCAAGCGCTTTCTTCCGCTTGCTCCCTGGTCCCCTCGAGGGCTAGAATAACCACACTAGACTCGCTCCGATTCACCAACAAGACACCAACACGCAACACTTGTCTCTATAGCCTGCATTCACATTCAGGCGATGGCCATTTATCAGGCTAAGCAAGTCGAGCTCCTCAAGCAGTTCCGTAAGCAGCTTGAAGAGCAGGATCTTATTCATGAAGGCGACACCATTGGTACGGACGATGCCACTCTGCTGTAGGTCCTATTCTTGACGCGTTTCACCTGAGTCCTGCTGGCCTGCTGATCTGCATCGGTTCAGCCGCTTTCTACGCGCCCGTCATTTCGACCTGAAAGCTGCAACGACGATGTGGGCCAACTGCTTTCATTGGAGGAAGATCGTGGAGGGCGTAGGCATCGACCAGTTGTACAGGCGACTTGATCCGTACGATGTACGTCCCACACCGTATTGCATGCCAGCGATCACTAATGTCGTGTACAGTACCCTGAGCGCCCCGCCGTCTTCGAGTGCTGGCCACTCTGGTTCCACAAGACGGACAAGAAAGGTCGTCCACTCAACATCCACTATTTTGGCGGGATCAACATGCCAGAGCTCTACAAGCACATAACCCCCGAGAAGTTCTGGCAGACGATTATTGTAAATGCCGAGTCGCTTACGCGCGAGGTGCTGCCCGCGTCTGCGCGTGCCGCTGGCCGCCACATCGACGGCACGTTCGTCATCGTCGACTTAAAGAACTTCGGTATCAGTCAGTTCTGGCAGATGAAGAATCTGGCCAGAGACTCGTTCCAAATATCCCAGGACTATTTTCCTGAAACGTGAGTTGCCTGTCTAAGTCTCCATTCTTCTCGCCTTGAAATAGAGCGCAGAATGGCTCAGCTGGCAATCATCAATGCACCCGGCTCCTTCACGACCATCTGGAGTCTCATAAAGCCCTGGCTCGCAAAAGAGACACTTGCCAAGATCGACATCTTAGGTTCGGATTACAGGGAGGTCCTCCTAGAGCAGATTCCGGACGAGAACTTGCCCGTGAGCCTCGGCGGCACATGCACCTGTGAGGAGGCCGGAGGCTGCAAACTGAGCAACGCGGGGCCATGGATGCACAACCGCACGCAGCGGAGGGAGAAGTGGATGAGGGGGGACCGAAAGAGGCTTGGCCTGGGCATGGAAGGCGAAGATGAGGATGATGGAGTAGCCAGCATGGCCAACGATGATCAACCAACTCAGCAGGCGCAGAACGCACAGACGCAGCTAGAGCAAGCCTTCATATCGGCCGAACAGCCTGAACAGACCCCTGAGGATGGTGTTGGTGACTCGGCGAGACCCGTGGCAGCTGCGTATGGCATGTCCACGAAATCCGTCCGAGAGGCGGACACTGCGCTCAAGCGCGCCTCACCACCCATCATGTCCCCATCCTCTTCCTCCTCTTCTGCAGCCTCGTCGTCGTCCTTCCAATCCGCGCGCTCTTCCTTCTCGAGCACAGACACCCTTGGGAGCGAGCGCAGCGATCATAGTACCAAGACCGGCGCGAGTATGACGAGTGCGGCTACTGGCGCAAGCATAATCACAGGTGTCAGCAAGGACAGTCAGGGCAAGCCCAAGCATGAGAGCATCAAAAAAAAGCTATCGAAGCCGTTCGAGAAACTGGGTTTGAGCAATATTGGTCGGAAGAGCCCAGAGAGCTCGGGGGCGGCGAGTCCACCGAGTGGGACACCTGATGGGCGGAGGTCGTTGTTCAGGCGCAGCCGCGAGTCGAGCAGAGCGCCGTCTAACCGCGAGACTTATATGGAAGAGACGAGGGCAGCTGTACGGAACGGGGGCGAACCCCTATCAATTCTGACGAGCGCAAAGTCGACGGTACCGCCCTCGAGGAACAGCGCTCCTCCATCGGGAGGTGTTAAGTTGGCGCCGGTCGCACAGGACTAGTGCATCGAGATGGCAGTCCCGCAGATGGCTTTGTAGGAGGTTCCTAGAGGCCTTGTTCCTATTTCTGAGGCATTTACTGTTGCATTACACCCTCTAGCTGTGTATTACTCGCAAAACCTGTAGCGCTAAGAATTATTGTAATGTCATCTCTCGTGTTGACCACTCGCGTCTTGCTTTGAAATCAGTAGGAAGCACAATGCACGCTTGCTCGTTTGAGTATCCACACGCTTGGTCTAGAACAATCCGGCGGTGGTGATGCATTTTCAGCAGGGATGCATGATAGCGGTGGATGAGATGCGTGCAATAGGCAGCAGGCCAAAAACGTATGTGCAGTGCGAGTCTCTATTTCTTCCGCACTGTCTTTAACCGTACTCGTTCGTTGCCCACGAACACTCCCTAACAAGACATCCACGTCAGAACGCGAGATCAATAAAAATAGCAGGCCAGGCACACCTTGCCCTTGTACGGCTCTGGTGGTCTCCACTTTCGGACCTTCGCCGCGAACAACCCCAATAGTTGCTTGTCCGTACAGCTCAGTATGATCTTCGTCGGAAGCTGGACATCGACTGTGATGTGTTCCGGCACTAGCACATGCACCGAATGCGAGAAGCCCAGCTTCAAGTTCAGCCTCTTCCCGCTCATTCCCTCCATCTTTCCGCGCGGGTCATCCTCGAGTGCTGCACGGTACCCAACGCCGACGAGGTAGAGGGGGACGCTAAAGCCCTCCGTCATACCAATGATGGCATTATGGATGAGGGTCCGCGTGGTCCCCCACATTGCACGCTGCTTCCGCTCGGAGGGATCCTCCACGCCGACGACGAGAGTGTTTGGGTCATTGAATGTGAGCCGGACAAAAGGATGAAGGGCAACGCAGGTAGTTCCGAGCGGGCCCTGCACGGAGAGTTCGGAGAGGTTTGGGGTCAGGGTCACGCCAGGCGGGTATTGGATGAGTTGCTTCCCGATGTTGGAGACGTATGTGCGGGGTCTTGCGCTTGATGTGCTGAACGAACGGCCTACCTGGAGGGCATGGCGATAGGCCTGGCGTAGGACCATGACGGTGGCAGCAAGATAGGTATAGACAACGCGCCTTCGTCACCATTATGTGACATCCATCTGGTGTGACACGCGCATCCTCGAGACGTATTTTTTGGAAGGCCTATCTTACTACCTCCTTGGATTCCGTGCACATGCCGGCAGACAGAACTAGGTATAATGCCAAGGCCCGTCAGTCCACAGTTGGTGGCTCACACAAAAAGAAAGGAAGCCGCAAGCCCCAAGATGTACAGAACAAAGATGTGGTTGAGGGGAACCCAAACGCAGACATTGTTGTTCCGAAGAGCGCTGAGCAGAGGGAGGAGGACAGGAAGGAGAAGTTGAAACGAGAGGCACGTTGCAGATTCCTACCTTTACTTATGTACTGATGCGTTCACGTCCCAGCTGCTGGCGCAGTTGGACTCAAGAGCTAACAGCAAAAAGAAGAAGCGCCTAGAGAAGTATATCGTGCGTGGTCAATGACGAGCAGTGGACATTGGCTAACACTCATGCCCGTTGTAGGAGAAGAAACTCAGGCAAGAGGAGCGCGTCCAGCTCTTCGAGAAGCTATCGTATGCCCAATGTTTCTTGTAGTCAATGATATCTGATGCCCTACTTAAGGAAAAGTCAAACTCAGTTGCCGACGGTTCTCCAGTTGCAGTCATCTGCGACATTGGGTACAGGAAAAGCCACTACTCACAAAGAGATGCTGGACAAACAAGAGGATAAAAAGGTCAGACAGGTCATGGAGGGAAGGCGCAAGGGGAAACGCAGACGAGGGCAAGTGACGACCTATTACGACAGTGAGGACACTGGCCCTGAGGGCGAGGATGACATGACCGTGAACGCACATAAATACGAGAGTGACGGGGAGGATACAGAGAGCCAGACCAGCGAGGACGGGGACAAGTACGAGGACAAGGAGGAAGAGTGGTCTGGCATACATGACTTATCAGGCTCGTCAGAATCTGAGGGTGGCCACTCAGGAGGTGCTAGTCCCGACGGGGAACGCGAGCGAGCAGCAAACAGCCCCCCTGGCAAGCGAAAACGACTTGGATTCAAAGAATGGGCATTGCAACAGCTGAGCAATGTGAAAGGCTACGTGGCTCCAATTCCTTCGTCAGCAGACCATCGAGACGTATCATCAACTCAGGATATTGACGTTGCCCCTTCACTTGCAAAGAGGCGCAGAATGGAGCATCCATTTTCCGATGGGCTACTACGTGGTCCGTTGGGAGAGGAGTTGAAGCTTCCATTGACAGTCTTCGCGAATGCAGTCCAACAGGCCGCCAAGGCAAGCGAGCGAGAAGGTAACGCTTCGTCGCGGAAGGTGGTAGAGATAAAGAGGCCACCGGAGGTGCAGAAGGGCCGGCTCATGCTTCCTATTGTGGCAGAAGAGCAGCCAATCATGGAAGCAATCCTGCTGAACAGCGTTGTCATCATCTGTGGTGAGACGGGCAGCGGTAAGACGACGCAGGTGCCGCAGTTTTTGTACGAAGCTGGGTTTGGGTCGCCCTGGAGTGGTATGTGCAAGTAAGGATGTATGTATAGGAATCTGACGATGAGCTCGTAGAGAATTCAGGGGTGATTGGTATCACGCAGCCTCGTCGGGTCGCCGCGATGTCCATGGCCTCTCGTGTGGCATTTGAGCTCTCCCTCCCTCCGTCCCGCGTATCGTACCAGATCCGCTACGATGCGACTGTTGCGTCGACGACCTCCATCAAGTTCATGACGGATGGCGTATTACTTCGAGAGCTCGCGACAGACTTCTTTCTGACGAAGTACTCGGTTATCATCATTGATGAGGCACATGAGCGGAGCATGAATACGGACATCCTAATTGGCGTACTAAGTCGTGTGGTCAGGTTGAGGGAGGATATGTGGAGGAAGAATCAGGACGGTGCGAAGGTGCGTGTGCGAACAACGCACTCATGATTCGAACATCTCACTCAGCGAACCCTGATAGCCTCTTCGTCTGATCATTATGTCCGCCACGTTGCGTGTTTCCGACTTTGCTAATAACACGGCACTCTTTGCTACACCACCCCCAATAATCCACATCCCCGCGCGTCAACATCCGGTCACACTGCATTTCAGCCGGCGCACAGCGTCAGACTACGTCACAGAGGCCGTCAAGAAGGCGGGCAAGATACACGCGCGACTCCCGCCGGGCGGCATCCTCATCTTCTTGACGGGCCAGAATGAGATCTCTGGTGTGTGCAGGAAACTGGAGGCGAGGTATGGAGCGAAGGCGCTGGGGGAGAGGAAAAAGCTGAGGGCTTCGAGAGCCAGGCCCCAGGAGCCAGGCCAGCCAGGTGATGGTGGTCACAGTGTGGCTCCCGCTCAAGGTAAGTGACGTCCAATTGCCGCCCTCGATCCTTGCACAAGTTATCTTCAGCCGATGTTGAGGCGGAAGACCTGGACCTTGGCGAGAAGGAGGCTCTGGCGCTTGATGTGGATGGCGAAGATGCTGCCGAAGACGATCCGGAAGCACTCGAGAGCGACAACGATGAAGAACAAGGGTTAGGGATAGACATGGAGGAGTCGGATGGTGCGCCCGGCGGGAGTTGCCAGCGCAAACACCCGTACTAACCTTTCCGACAGTCCCCATGCACATCGTGCCACTGTATGCGTTACTCCCGAGCGAAAAACAAATGTTTGTCTTCAGGCCCCCTCCTCCCGGCCATCGACTGGTTGTAGTCTCTACGAATGTTGCCGAGACGTCGCTGACGATTCCTGACATATGTTATGTCGTCGACTGCGGAAGGGCAAAAGAGGTATGTGGTCTGTACAGCTGACATTACAAGCTCTTCATCGGGGCCCGTAGCGACGTTATGATGTGGCAAATGGTGTGCAAGCATTCCAGGTCAGCTGGATCTCCAAGGCATCCGCGGCGCAACGAGCAGGTCGCGCAGGGAGAACAGGTCCTGGCCACTGCTACCGCCTCTATTCATCTGCGCTCTACGAGCACTACTTCGAGCAGTTCTCTCAGCCAGAGATCCTTCGCGTGCCTATCGAAGGCGTGGTGCTGCAGATGAAGAGTATGAACATCGATACCGTCGTCAACTTCCCTTTCCCGACTCCTCCAGATAGAACAAACTTGCGCAAGGCAGAGACGGTGTTGATCCATCTCGGTGCACTAGCTCCGGCAGCAGGACGAGCAGCGGAATCAGGAGGAACGATCACTGAGATCGGCAAGACCATGTCCTTGTTTCCGCTCTCTCCGAGGTACTCCAGGATGTTGGTTAGTGGACGGCAGCACGGGTGTCTACCGTACGTCATCACGGTTGTGTCGATCCTGTCCGTCGGCGATCCATTTCTGCGTGAAGAGGTTATAGCTATAGGGGATGCTGAGGATGAATCCGAGGATGAAGAGCATGACAAGATGTCGCATCTTTCGAGCGAGGCGGCGAAGGCAAAAGAGACTCGACGGCTACGGAGGCGAGCTTTCTTCCAGTCGCAGCAGGTATGTTCCCTACGAGGTTTGAAAGAACGTCGGCTAAGCTCTTTGAGTCATCTCCAGATCCACGCTTCTTTGGGTAATTCGACCAGTGATGTCTTCAAGATGTTATCCGTAGTTGGTGCTTATGAATATGCGGGTGGAGGGCATTCGTTCTGCGCTGAACATTTTGTAAGACCGAAGGTGAGTTGCTAATTTTAGGTTATCTCGACAGAGTTTCAATGGCAGGACAGGTTATGGAAGAGATCCACAAGCTGAGAGCGCAGATCAGCAGCATTGTTCAAACTAACTTTCCTGAACTGGAAGCGGGCTTCGTGGTGAATCTCAAGCCGCCAAATGCCTTACAGGCATGTACATTGTACTCAAGGATTGGCCTCTGAGCTGATTGTCTCATTAGCTAAAAGTGCTCAGGCAACTCTTGACTACTGGGTTCATTGACCAGATTGCGATACGTAAAGATCTTGCCGGGAAAAGTGAAGTCTCAGGCGACAAGTTCACAACCTCCAAAGGTGTTCCATACCACGCTATGGGAATTGTTGAGGATGTATACATACACCCATCCTCAGTTCTCTTCAACTATCCTCCACCCGATTTCGTCGTTTTTCTAGAGGTTGTCCGAACCACACGTGTTTGGATGAAAGGTTTGTTACCTTGAGTGCACTTGATAAACTCGCACTGATTCTCTGCAAGGCTTGACGGTGATTAATGCTGCTTGGTTAGCCAGTCTCGGAAAGCCACTTTGTAGTTTCTCGAAGCAGGTGAAGACGAAGGATGGACGAAATATAGTCATCCCGCATTTTGGTCCTGATGGCTGGCAGCTGCCTCCTATCGAGTCTCATTAATATTATGGTAGTGATGCAAAGCTAAACAAGGAGCTATATAATGCCGATGATAATCTATGAGATGCGTTGTTTATAGTCTCTACTAGATGAATGCGAGTCAATGCAAGATGTAGGTGATCATTACGTGGCAAACAGTCGGGAGGATGGAGGGCAAGACCAATCAGGAAGTGCACTGAGAGTATGCCAGTCTCGAAGAGTACAACTATGCTGATTCTTATGTTCTCGCCTTGTTCTTCGGAATGAATAGACTTGGGCCCGCCTTCGGTCGTTTTTTAGGAGGTACCTTTGTCTGTGCTTGACTATCCACTCCTACACTAATTGATGCTACTCCTTCTTCGACTGGTGCTAGTCTCTTTAGCTTTGGCTTCTTCTCATCAATGGGCTTTGCTGCAATGACAGAAGGCGATACAGCTGTCGGCGAAGGCATCAGAGGGTTTGCACCGTGAGCGACTGACTTCAACTCTCGGGGCGTCACTATATTATTAGGGAGAGACGGTCGCATGGTCTCAGGTGGTTGGATCTTGGTCTGTGTCTTTGGTGCTTTCGAAGAAACCATGGGCTTAGTGCCTGTTGTCGGGGCGGTGAAGTACGCTACGTCCACCTGGTGTTGCATGTCAGCGAACTTGTGGTTTCCAACGAGTGAGTACAGCCCATACATTTATTAGACGGTTTCGTTCCCTAGCGTCCGCAACGATGTCTCGCCAAATATCATCGCTTCTCTCGAGAGTCGCAGCGTGTCCAAGGACAAAAATAGATGATCTTGCTCGAGTTAGCGCCACGTTCATACGTCTGATGTCTACAGGAAGCGATTAAGATCCGTCAATTGTACGGCACACAGAGCCCTCTCACCTCTCAAGAAGCCGACACTCTGCACTGCAGGGCCGGCACGGACACAGGATAGGATGATGATATCTTTCTCTTGACCCTGGAAGCCATCCACCGTGTTGAAGTCCACAGTGTTTGAGATCTCGGGGCCAAATTGTCGCTCGAAAGCGCGCTTCATTTCCACAATTTGCCCTCGGTACATGGAAATGACACCGACTTTGGAGTCAAAGTCAAGAGAATTGTATTCCCGTCGAAGACGATTGAATAGCGCGACTGCCACCTGAGCCTCGGCCCTATTGAAGTAGGAATGCCCCGAACCGGTCTCTTCATGACCTTGAGAGACATTGAAGAAGCGGTATGTGCCAAACTTCTCATGCGGATGCCATGGCCTCTTCGTCTTCACAACCATGTCTCGTCCATCCTGAAGGCGCCCGTTATAGAATAGACGACTGGGTACTTGACTTATGTCGGGATGCATACGGTACTGTATACTGCGTGTGTCATCAGTCTTCGGGGCCCGATGGTATGTGGATGGTCTGGGTACCTTAGTAAATGTACAGCATCCGGGCGTTGCCGCTGTAACCGCACGAACAAAGATTGATCATACCCATGATTGCTCGCCTGCAACCGAGGCGATCAGCCCAGGGAACGAAGCGAATGGGTGTTAGTCACAAACCTCCTGCGATTTGACAGTTGGAGGTAGCTGCTGAGGATCTGTTATATTGTTGAGTCAGAACTCAACAAAGCTAGGGGAAAGACATGTCGTACCTCCAACCATGACACAATGCTTACAAGAGTACTTCAGCGGGATCAATGAACTCAACTCGATAGCTTGAGCGGCCTCATCGATGACGATTAGTTCGAAATCATACTCCTCCAGGTATTCGTACGCGGAACCAGACAGAGTGCTGCAGATGACGTCGGCTTCATGTAACACCTCCGTGCGAAACTTCCTGCGTGTCGCATCCAATGTACGCGAGTCTGATTTCTGTTGATCTCTCAACTTGTCGATCTGGTGTATTAAAGCGTTCTTCCCCTTATTGAGCCTCTTGATATCCTCCTCTAGAGCGAATGACTTCGCTGTGTTGTCATGAGTCTCTGAAATCTCTTCGAACTTCTTCTGTCGAGTTTTCTTCAGGTTCTCCAGATCGTTGCGGAGCCGCGCCATCTCGCTACCAGTGTCCTTAGGATCGGTGACATGAGGATCGATATTCAGCTTCTGTTCGATGAGATGCTCCAAAGAAATGTCTTTGACGCTGACGTTCATTGTGTTGATCCTGCCCACACGAACGACCTTTGGAGGACTTCCTCGCCGACCTGAGCCAGATATTCCTTCCTTGAGACGGTATGCAACCTCGTCGATTGCTGCATTACTAGGTGCACATATGAGGATCTTCTTGACAGGCACTTTGCCCGTAGGGCCAACGTTACGACCAGTGTTTATTTGTGTGCCGGCTCTGGGCCGCTGGGACAAGAACGCATTTACCAAATCACAGATAGTCGAAGTCTTGCCGGTACCTGGAGGTCTGTACACACCGTCAGCATCGCCAACATCTGCTTCTGTCTAACTCACCCTTGGATCAGAGCGAAGCCATCAACTGTCAGCGAGTACAGGATCGCTCGTGCCTGCGGCTCATTCACATTGTACCGAGCCATAGTCCTTCCAACCTCATTGGAGTCAGAGTATGTCGGCTTGTTCAGCTTGGCGCGCAAAATACTGTCCAACAGGTCATAATACGGTAGTGCCACCAGCGCACCGTATTCTCGGTGAAGAGTTGTAAGACTGAGTGACATCAGCATATGACAATGACGTGACCTGAGGGATCAGCACCTACGTCAAGACCCTACCCAGCGACCATGTGGAATTTGTCTGTAAGGCAGGGAGGCTGCCGCGTGCGCAGCACCGCAGGGTGGCCTGAATCCCAAAAGTGGTCCTTTTGTAGTTCTGTACCTTGGCAAGGATGGGTTTCTTGCTTGTAGGGTGCCGGAGCAGGACAACGTCGGCATCGGTCAAGCTCCAATCTTTCTGGACACTTCCCACGAGAGACACATCGAGGTCTAGCCAGTCATCAACGAATGAACGGCTTGAAACTTGGCAGTCGTATGTTTCAAGAACGCTTTCCTTTGACTCATTGAGTTGCGACCAGCACTCCAGCATGAGCATAGGCTCGAAGACGCGTCGGAAGTGTTCAGCACTGGAGAAAACAGGCGGGACTCGCTCGAGCTTTGGGGGTCCCCCAGGAGGCGTTGGCCCGACGTGGTCATAATTCCAAGACAGCAGAGCTCGATGGAGACTAGAGATATCAGGCTTCAGTCGCAATTGTGTCCTTCGAGCGTCTTCTCGCTTGTTCATGCGCTCAAGAGCTGGATTCCGGGTTCTGGCCGGTAAGTCAAACATCTTGACTTGTCGGCGTTCGGCAGGCTTTTTTACAACCGGTGTCCGCTGCAGCTTGGAAAGGGATGCCAAACCCTGGCCCTCCTCATCATCACTATCGTCGCTGTCGGCTTCTGTGGTTGCTTCTGATGCGACAGATCGCGCAGAAGAGCGCTCATGGTCCATAGCAACTCCGGGCACTGTGGCTTTGGGAGATGATATTTCGCCCGGACGCCGGGAGAGCTGAGGCAATGCTGTGGTTGACGCGTCCAGGCTCTTCTGGTTTTCAGCCGAGAAGTAACTCGAGATGGTGCTTTTCTCGGACGGTCTGTCGTCAAGGCTGATCTTGCCTTTCTCTAGACCTTGAGCCGTGGACCGGCCTCCTACAGGCCCCCTGCGTTTCTCAGGAGTCTTATGAGAAAGTATTTGAATCTCGTTGTCTTCGTCGAACGCGCTGATGAAATCCTGAAGCCTCGCAAGACGCGTAGAGTCTAGCCGTGTTTGCGGTCGTTTTGCATCCTTCTTTTGTGCGTCATCGACATGTTTTTGCAGCTTTTGGAGAGCATCTGCTTTGGGACGGATCTGCGTCTCTTTGAAGCACGACAGAAGTGTCTCGAGCAAGGCAAACGATTGATGAAGCAGTTCCTCGTCCGTGAGCCGGAGCCAACGTGTGAGTTCGAGTAACACCGCCTGCAAATCGTCCACCATCTTCCTTCCCACTCGGGACAATTTCCTGCCGCATTGATCCTGCTGCGAATGCGCAAGAGCGGCGGATTCGATGACCCTGCGCTGAGCCAACATGTCCCTACCAAAAATAAGGGCATCGCGCATCCACAAGACCATCTCGGCATTCTCGAAATAGATGGCCCATTTCGGTGTCTTAAGGAATATCACCGAGAGCGCCTGTGTCATGCATGTCCACCATCTAGGTACCTCGGCAGGAACCTCAGCTCCAACACCCTTTGCGAGGAACTGGTCGTTTAACAGAAGGCCGTGAGGTCGAGAGCAAAGAACATCAATGACATCCGTCAGACAGCGAGCTAGGGCCTTCGAGAGGCTGCAGGCTTCTGGAACGCTCTGGGCGTACTGGTTGAACACCTCGAGATACTGTAAGACTCCACCGAAAGTGGCGTCCGGGACCTTCTCCAATAATGCGCGGAAGCAGTCGGCTCGCACCTCCACGTCGAAGGCAAGTCCAGCCAGGGCTTGTGCATTCTCTTGAATGACTTCCACGGGTGAAAGCAGGAGTATTGTAGTGTTTTTAACGACATCGGGCCGGTGGAAGAGATCCACGATTACTGATGGCATGCTGAGGTCGATATATCGTGTCACTGCGTCCCCGAAACCATTGCGAACAATGCCCAGGGCACGATTCACACTGGCAAGAAGGCTGCGCATAGCCTCCGAGTCTTTCGATCGAGCCACCAGGTTGACGAACGCAGCTTCCTTCAATTCGTCTATATGGGAGATGTCGGCAAGGACAGCCAGCATCATAGCTATTCCATCGGAATCCCCAGGCTGGACACTGCTATACATGCCTTGCCACAGCTGCTCACGTAGAACGAGAGCTGTCGAAACACCGGAAGATGTCCCGGATAGGTAGGAGATGGCTGGCATGATGTTCTTCATGTCTTGCCGCAACGAGAGCTTCAGTAGTTTTCTTGATAGCGTACGCGCCTCAGTCCAGGCTTCCTCAACAAATGCCTTCGCGAATGAGACACACACGAGCATACTGCCATGGACGTCCAATATCTCCCATATCAAACTCTGTTGCAGTATTAGGTGATCTTTCTCGGCCTGAGTAAAGACTGCAATCAAGATCTATGGCGAAACCATGTCATCACAGCAGATGCTCGTGAATCAAGATAACTTACTTTAACGGCAATGCTCATAGCAGCAGGACGGACACTCTGGAAGCGTTCATGCTGAAGCTCCTCACAGAGGAAATGAACGATGATAGGAAGAATATCCCTACAGATCGGAAATGCGCCTATTGATCTCAGATAGGTTTGTACCCAACTGAGGAGCAAGGTATCCTTCCGTACGTCCGGGAGACTCTGAAGAATCTCGAGGTATCGAATGTTGTCTTTGATGGAATTAAAAATAACCTGAGGGTATTCCGATCCTTCACCCTCCCACATACCAGGACCAATCCGGGAAAGAATGAGAAGGAAGCTCTTGAGCACGTCCAGGAAGTCTTGGGTAATAATAGTTGCGATGAACGTAAACGCGTGAGGGAGAAGACATCAGAGTAAAGTGTCAGCAGGAGAATTAAGCTAGTGACTCTGAACGTACGATTGCCTGTGTCCGATAAATGTCCCAGGATTATGTGACAGAGGTCGACATCGAAAGACTTGCGCGGGCGAAGGAACTCAGCCGGGATATAGCGGAGGATCACCGTATAGCCTGACCACAGGACTACCGGATCCCTGCTGAACGATGAGGTAGCACTGACTGCGTCATAATTCACAGCTTGTTTCGATACGGCAGAGGTGACCGTCTTGACTGTGTCGTTGTAACAGGGTATGAACCGCTCCGGGGACATGGGGGTCGCCTTGCACAGACTTAATTGCTGTAGAGCCCATTTCCGAACATCCTCCTGCTCGTCTATGACGAGAGATAGCAAGCCCGGAGGAGGGTAGTCCGTGGGCCATGCTGACACAGAGGATTTGGGTATGCAGGAACGAACGATCTTCGCTACTCGTGGATCTCGTAGGATGTGCGGATTCCAGAATATATGGTACGTGACTGCAGGGGGTGCTTGAGTGAGAAAATGTGCACCAGTGCCTATAGAATCTGGCGTGATGTGCACTTGTGATAGACCCGCAAGCACAGATTCGAGCTCCCAATTGTCTAGGCTGTCGTAGAAATTCTCCAGAATAGGGTCCTCAAAGGCACCGAAGTAGCTTGGGATGGCAACATTGTCAGTGCCAGCGCGAGACGGTGGCGCGACGACGTGGTACTTACGTTTCTCTCGAAAACACCTTAGCTTCCTGCATCCCTCTCACGCAAGCGCAGCACTTCATGATGCACTCTTGCAGATGTCGTCTCCATACCTTAACTCGTGGACTATCGTATGCATGCAGGCGAATGAGAAACGTTGCTACCTCCCTCGTAAGTGCCTCCGCTCGAGAACAGAACCAATGTTCATTATGCAGCGAAATGCTCGCAGCGTTCGATGTAGAAGGGCCGATCAAGTGGTTCGTAAGGATGGTCAGGGTCTCGTCTGAGACGGCGATGACGGGCACATCGCAGAGTTGCTTTAAAAGCGCCTCGAGGTCTTGTGGCGGTTCCTGCTTTGAAGGTGCCATTCGCTGAAATGTCTCCCACCTCTCTCCTACCGAACGCGTCTCCCTCAGATAACCTCCCCTTCCACCACAACTAGACCAAGTTTAACGTTCGGCTTTGCCTATTGCTGCTCCGCCACCCTGTTACTGTGGCTCAGGACCTAGCCGAGACAGAGACAATGTCAAATACACGTGGTAGAAATCTTCAGTCGAAAGTATGACGCAGGAGAGGCCAGGGAAATCGGATAGGTGGTGGTGGTGCAACGCGGTTCAGCTCCGAGTCGCGTGCCAAACGCGATCAAGCGTACCTTCGCGTATGTCACCAGTGACAAACGTCACGCCGGCTCTTGCAGATTGCCATGGACCCACATAATCTGGAGTACATTAATCAGCTTCTCGACAAGGATGTCGAGCTTCGAGAGGTATCTCGACCTCAGCTTGTCGAGGGAGACCTACCTCATAGCGCTTCCCGATTCCCCAGAAAATCAAGGATCAAGTTACCGAGTTTGACAAGAAGACCCGTACGCTGACTGGTCTACTTAACAAGATACATTCAACGCCCCCGGACAGAAGTAAATACTCCGTGATTATCGTATTGCAACAGCTAACGCATAACTGTTGTAGCTGCTGAACTCACGGCTAGTGTGATACCGATCATAGAGAGTTGTCGGGAAACTACAACAGCTCTTGCCGAACTGACGCCCCCGAATCAGTTTTGGCGATGGAAGGATATGTGGTCAGTATCGTTGCGAAACGCTGTATTTGGCGCCGCTCTGGTGGAATTTCTCAAGACCGGAGGGTTATTGTCCCTTCCTCAAGCCGCTGAGATGCTCGGGAGTCTGTGCTTAGGCCTTGCCTTTGTTAATTCCCCAACTTACGCTGGCATTGATAGTTAAGGATGAGTGGTCAGACAGATTCGTGCTCAGCGTTGAAGACTACCTCCACGCCCTCATTACTATGGTGAATGAACTAGTGAGTCCAACAATCGTCGTGGTGTTACCCTTCATTTGGATCACTTGGCCGGACAGTCCCGTTTGGCCGTGAACTCTGTTACAATGGGTGACTTCGAGCAACCTCTCAAGATCTCCATTTTCGTGAAGGATCTTTTCGCAGGATTTGCTATGGTGGGTTGTGCATGTCGCTTTGTTGTATGCCATATTGACATCCCGATGCATGTACAGCTTAATTTGAAGAATGATGCTCTCCGCCGCCGATACGACAGTCTGAAGTATGACATTAAGAAGATCGAAGAAGGTCAGCCAATTGACCATCTTGTCCGTAATTGCTGCCTAACTCGCCTAACAGTTGTATATGATGTATCTCTGAGGAAGCTCGCACCTTCACGCTCAAAAAAGACAGATTCAAGTTATTCTTGACGCCGCGAACGTTGTATCAAGGTCCTCGAGTTAGCATACTGTACGGAAGATGGGCTGGCGCATTGTGGCGGATGCGTTCCTGTGGCTGAGATCTGTATTCAGATCTATCTTGATCGCGGACTTCGGACCTAGATCCAAATCAATGCATCCAAGATTGAACACTGTTTGACTTCCTACTCTCACTTTACTCTGTGCTTCACCTTCAGAAAGGCACCTCCGAGCACCCACTTAGCTAGTATGGCTAGTAGACGGGGCTCCTCAAAGCGACCCGCTTCATCTGAAGGTAGATTAGCTCTTTTGCTCCTCATACGGCCACATGATTTTTCACTGTCGCGAGCAGAGGTAAATTTCTGGTCACACGCCGCAACGTCATTATCTACGCTGTCGAAAATGTATGATGAGACGGCGAGCGCGGACACAATTGGCAAGGTGAACCGGCTGCTCCTAGCCTGGCCAACCGACGACGATTTACCGGCCGAGGGATACGAAAGTGTTAAATCAACATATAAGAAACTCACGGCTGGATTGAACGAAATCGAATCATCTGCAGAGAAAGATGCTGAGTACGGGATCTGCTGTATTTATCGACTGCTTTTTGACTGACGAGTGATTAGAGCCATAGACAAGGCAATTGAGCAACTAGATGTGCTGATCGCGCTGCGTAAAGCACCTGAGACAGCGCCTCAAGGTAAATTACCAATCCGCACCTACGTCGCCCGGTGTGAACACTTCACATACATACAGAGAAGCGAAACAAGAGACCAAGGGCACATTCTCCGCCAACAGTGCCTCTACCTGCCGCTCCCACCCCAACACCCGCGGTGCGCAGCGTTACACTCAACCTTTCTGCCCGAAACTCTGTCGGCCCACCACCTTCCATGCCATTCTCTCGGGAACCGAAGGCGAGGAGAGAGGCCTTGGCAAAACAGCTTCCATTACAGGAAGGACGAAAGGTTGCCTTCCATCCGCCTCAGAACTCAAAAGGTGCCGATGGTGCTGCTGGAGGCAAAGACGAGGAGTGGATCCTGGCTGTAGTCACAAAATGCATCAACCAGGATAAAAACAGGTTGGTGACATCTCATACTACAATACGACATCTTCTAAGGCATGCCCGATGTAGATATGAGGTGCAAGATCCCGAACCACAAGAAGATGGCCAACCTGGACAGTAAGCTTCCAGACGAGAGATGCTGTAGCCTCACTCGCCGTTGACAACGATCGATCCTATCCGTTAGGTGTTACAACACGACCTTACGTGCTATCATTCCACTGCCAGATCCGAATGCTCCTCCGGACAGCGCAGCACACCTCAATGCATATCCCGAGTTCGCAGCGGGATCGACTGTCATGGCGCTCTATCCGGATACAAGCTGCTTCTATCGCGCGGAAGTTGTCGCAAGCCCTCGCGATATGCAACCGGTTGGACGCGTACGTAAAACCTCTATTCCATGCCGGCCATACTGACAACAGCGCGAAGAACGGTGCCTCGTCGATGCCTACTTACAAACTGAAGTTCGAAGATGATGATGACCAAGAACACTTGGTGTCAGCGCAATGGGTGGTTGAATGGCCTGGCGGATCATGAGATCTGTTCATTGCGTGGTCGGGTTGCATTTCCACATAATCTTCCCTCGGCGATCTAGCGCCTTGTTATTGCCACCTCCGTGATATCTTGTATAAGTGACAGTACAACGTACTTCAGTGCTAGTCATCCACGTTTGTGCGTAACATATCAACCCCTGAGATATGACTAAAACACCTACGTTTTGTCGCCATTGTCGCTTGACTACACCTGAGATATAACGCGTGTAGCTTTTCATTTCTATGTCTTCATAATCATGATTGGCTTACATCTATCGCGATTTCGAAGACGCAAAGTGGCCTTGCAGGGTTGAGGTTTAAAGGCGCTCTCGAATTATCTTGCGGATATACACATGTGGCGAGCTGCGTTATGAAATTCACAGAGGGTCAACCCAGGATAGTTTACCAGCAGAAAGCCACCGTGTTCCTGGTGTGCATATGCACTTGAATGCCCGTGTTTTCGCTTAGCACCGTCTGTGCACGACGCTGACGGGAAAGAACTCACGGGATAGCCTTTGATGTCCGTTTAGAAAAAAAACCTTGCTTGGTATGCCACCGGGAGTATATAATAGAAAGGCGGGGCGAAGACTGGAGGGGGGTTGTACGATGTGAACGAAGAGTACGTACACTGATTCAATCCTGAATGGACTAACCTTGTTTCAGACCTACACTTACATCAGTTGGTCATTTGACCGAACGAACCTTTGCTGGACCGAATCCATGCATTTACATCGTGAGAAACCGCCGGTCTGGTAATACATTTAGGATGCAATATAATATTATCGCAATGCATAGAATTAGCGTAATAGCATCGCCATGCATGCAATACTTGCAATAGCATCATATATGGATGAAAGACATTGCAAGTCTATTGGCATGGCAGTGCAATGTCTTAGCTATGCCCGTAACCCTGGGGGCACTTGCAAGTTTGAGCAGCATACTGAGTAGCAAGACACCTGTGGAATGCAGTCACAAAAGAGTCAGAATGTAGCATACTCCCAAGGGTAGTACCCACTATTCAAACCACTACATTATATGACATATCATATGAACTATTATTGTATCAGGTGTCATTTGATACACTACACTATATACTATCATGTTACATTACATTATATTATTTCATATCATACAGTGATTTACTATCATTTAGTATCAAAGCTAGTCTAGTTATAGTCTATATGGTGATTAGCACTCATTGACACTTGTAGGGCTAAGTATATGATCAGCATGGGATTCGAACTCATGAACTGTATCATTAGATGTGCTATTATTGGGGTCAAACATCAAAACCACTGCACTATTGTTACACTATTTACAGCATCCTCAAATCTATAAGAGTGGCTACATAGGCAGAGGACACCATGTTCATGCACTGCACTATTGGGATGGGCACACCACAAACATTGCCAGTCTGTGCCTGCACCTGCACTGACTGCATCTGTTGCTGCTTGTTGCTGCTGTTGCTGCATGGCAGCCTTGGCGCTGATATGCCTGGCATTCGGCCAAGCTCCAAAAGCCCTCAAGGACTTCAAACACCCCACCATTTTCAACCCTGCACTTGAGCAATTGGCTCTCCTTGGAGCACAGGCCTTACCCCATGCCACCATGAGCCAGCCTTTATGCGCTCATTAAGCCTTCAAGCACCCCCAAGTATTGCTCAAGCACATGCTCCCACTTGTCTTTGAATGTCCCCCAGGCACATTGGGGGGCGCTAGTGTTGCTGTGGCTGGGCTAGCCATGAGCCAGCTGGGAAAAGCCACAGCTGCATGCCAGCTTGGCTTGGCTTACACAAGTATGGCTTGGCTTGTGATTGGCTGGGCTTGAGCCGCAGTTACTTACATACTAATTAACTTACTGTAGTCATGCTTAATAATTCTAACTGAGCTAATAAGATAGATACAATCTTTTCTAATATCCATACAATATCACTATACATCAAAGGGGACTGACATATGCCTCAAATCATGTAGTGTCGCTGTGCTATAGTGAGTTGTTTAATGTAGTAAATTACATTCAACTATCAACTACTCTAATTTACATACATCACGCACCCGGTGCTTGCGCTGGGCCTGCCTGGCAATCATCCTGGGGACAACATTTAGGTGCAAAAAACCACGCAGAGCACAGAATGTGCCCCACATGTGTATTGTCCATCCACATGGGTGCTTCTGAGTTCCCACACAAGTCCTCACTGGAGGACATGAGGCAGAGGGCAGGACCGGTGCCTGTGCTGGGCCTGCCTAGCAATCATCCTGGGGGCTGCACCCAGGAACAAGAAACCATGCAGGGCACGGAACGTGCCCCACAGGCATGTTGTCCAGTCTGCGCAGGTGCTTCTGAGCTCCCATGCAAGCCGTTGCTAGAAGATGCGAGGCACAGGGCAGGCCTGGTGCTTGTGCTGGGCCTGCTGAGCGATTGTCCTAGGGGTGGCACCCAGGCACAAGAAACTATGCAGAGCACAGAATGTGCCCTGCAGGTGTGTTGTCCAGTCCATGTGGGTGACTTTGAGCACCAGTGTGAGTCCTTTCTTGAGAACACGAGGCAAAGGGCAGGCCTGGCACCTGTGCTGGGCCTGCCTGGCGATCATCCTGGGGCACGACAAACCACACGGGGCACAGAACGTGCCCCACATGTGTGTTGTCCAGGTTGCACAGGTGCTTCTGAGCTCTCACACGAGTCATTGCTGGAAGACGCAAGGCAGAGGGCAGGCCTGGTGCTTGTGCTGGGCCTGTCGAGCGATCATCCTGGGGGTGGCATCCAGGCACGAGAAACCATGCAGGGCACAGAATGTGCCCCATGTTGTGAGGTATGCACCTCACTCCGAGCCCAAAAACCTTCATTTTACAGATTACCTCTTTACACTTGGGTTTCATGCTTTTGCTGGTATGTTCCCTTCCCTCTGAGAGCATTTACCTTCCTTCTGGGACAAGATCCCTTTTCTTTGAGTTGATTTATGCTCCTTCTGGGGCAATGTTTCGATTATTTCCTTATTTGGACATGTACTATACAGTAGCCACCTTCCTTCTGAGGGGGCTTGTGCTTCCTCCGGGGTGAGTTTTGATGATTTCTTTGTTTGGACAAGTACTGTATAGTGGTAGCTTAGGTAACCACTAGCATACAAGCCTGCCTCGGGCAGCAAACAATAGAGTTTTCTCCCCTCCCATCTTGTGCGGCAGCTTGAAGCTACAAAACACATCACTCGACAGAGTGGGGTACAAAGCTCTCCCCCGGGTATACAGAGATAGGGACCACATCCCTCCAAGTTTTGGGACCACAATCCCTTCAAGTTTTGGGACCACATCCCCCTGAGTTTATTTTCTACATGAGATAGGGACCACGATCCCTCCAAGTTGACATTCTACAATCACGAGTTTTTTTCCAGTGACACTTCTACTTTCTGGTCCCTGGACACGAGTTTCACACCCCACGGGTACACGAGGACATGAGAGACACCAAGAATGAGAAAACAAGAAAACTAAGAGCCAAGCACATCCAGGAGGAAGTGTGAGCACCCTGGAGAGAAGCTATCAACCCCGGAGGGAACATAGAGGTCAGGTGAGTCATTGCAGACACTTCAGAACAAGCCCACACCCCTTCCTCGACCTTTACACATTACAATAACCCTCTACCAGAAGACTTAGCCCCTTGGATGAACATATTGCTAGTGCTGTCAGACGCACTTCCAATCCCACAGCATGTGTGTTGTCCAGGTCGCATGGGTGCTTCTGAGCTCTTGCGCAAGTTGTCACTGGAAGACATGAGGCAGAGGGCGGGCCCACCCAGCAATCATCCTGGGGGCAGCACCCAGGTGCGAGAAACCACGTGGGGCACAGAACATGCCCTGTGTGTGTGTCATCCAGGTTGCGCAAGTCATCGCTGGAAGATGTGAGGCACAGGGCAGGCCCGGTGCTTGTGCTGGGCCCGCTGAGTGATCATCCTGGGGGTGGCATCCAGGCACAAGAAACCATGTGGGGCACAGAATGTGCCCTGCAGGTGTATTGCCCACTATACACAGGCATTCCCAAGTTGCCACACACATTCTTGCTGGAGAATGTAAGGTGGAACAGCAGGCCCAGTGCCTGTGCTGTGCCCATGGCAGCATCAATGCTAGTGGGGTCAGTGGGGAATAAGGAAAAATGCAAGGTGATTTACTCACCTTGTGCTCACTGTTGATTCAAAGTGTTGCTGTTTTGGACCAACAGTGTGTGTCCTCATTGGAGGACAGAATGGTGGGCCAGGCACTTGATGCTGGGCCCACCCACGTGTCCCAGTGGTGGTGACCAGGCACAAGACATCAAGCATGACTGCTATTGAGCAGTCACAAGTTGGAGGGTCATGGTCAGGTGACTCGCAAGGTGCAATGGGCAAAGGAGGAGGTGGTGCATCAGGGCAGTCTGGCACCCGCAGTGTGGCTGGAGTTGGCTCAGCCAGCCACTTGGAGCCACCAGCCAGCTCCACAGCAGCCAGCTTATTCTGGGAATGGCTCCAGCTTGGCTGCCAGCTTCAGTCAGCTCAGAGCCAGAGCCATGGCAACACTAGGGGGGACACCAATGTTTGAACAACTGCATTGGAGTCCAAACTCCCAGGCAAGCTAGTCTGCCTCAGGAGGCTGTTGCTGATGGAAGAAGTACGATATCTAGGCATACCGTCCCCTGGTAACAATGACAGGAGAAGTAATGCCTGCTCTGTGGTGTCCTCCCTGACACAATAAAACATGTCTCAGACCTCCTGGCCCTCCCACTCTGTTCCCGCACCTCGTGCCCCTCTTAATTTGCTCAAGGGGATCTTCCTGCTGACCTCATCCTTGAGCAGGTTCATAAACATGCACACCCTCTAAGGTAGCATAGGTGTACTTGCATGCATGTATATATACTGTGCATGTCTTCCCTGAATAATCAGAGAAGTTTACCCCCCAGAGTCAGTCTCTCAGCTCCACCCATCATTTGCAAAGCTCAGTTAAGTTCACTCAGAACTCCCCTCATCGTCTCATTCTCCTTCACCATGTCCCTCTCATTTTTGTGTCCTCGATGCTCAACCCCCTTGTTCCTCCTTTGCCAAAGTCTACCATCTTCCCAAGCCCTCAACATGACATTTGAGTATGGTGATTGAATATAAACTATATACAAACCACTAATACTCCAGGGCTAGCTGGTTCTGAGCAAGGTCAGGCTTCATCCTGTTGTTCAAGGTGTAGTATCCTAACTAAGATACTATCCTATAATACCAATGTAGTAAACTAGTATAACTTCTATGATGAATCTCTGAGCCTTCTATCAGGCTATATCTGCTACTATGTGAGGTCCTGTATGTACTCCTTTGGTCAACTGTATGACCAGTCTTGCTGCCAATTGTATGGTCCTAGGCAAGAGATATGATGTGTATTCTAGAGTCACCGGCTGTGACTGAGCTACTGCAGCACTAAGTCGAACTACTGACTGTTCAGTAGCCTTAGGCTGAGGGAGGGTAGACCAATAAACAATAATTAAGTTGTATTGGGTTGCTGACCAGAGTCAAACTGCATTGACTATTATAGGTTAGACTTATTTGTTGACCAACTAGTAGTTACAATAGTAAGTAACTATCGTAAGGCACCTAGGTAAGAGGTATGGTAGGTAACTAGGGGTGGAGATGGTGGTGGTACCTGTACAAGGTATGTCTCTCTCCCTTTGGCCCAAAATATACCTTTTGGAACAATAGAAATGATGGAAAACTATATATGGAAGACAAAAGCATTTTATCTTTTATTGTACAAAAAGGGAATGCGTGAACTATCTAAAAGGAGAGAACAAAAGAAGTCCCAATTAGAGCACAATAGAAAGAGGCTGTCCTAATAGGGAGAACAAGCCAGGTACCTAATAAGGGAACAATAGAAACAAAGGTGCTATTGTGTCTAAATGGAGGGAACAAAAGGAAACCTATTAGGGTGAACAAAAAGAATGAGGCCCTATGGTTGGCCTAATTCAGGAAACAACATAAAACCCTATCTGAGCACAATGGAATGGGTGTCCATAGTTGTCCCAAAGCAGAGAACAACAGAAAACCCAATATAGACACAATGGTCACTATTCCAAAGTCCCACAGTGTTCCAGGGCTGTGTATTTTAAGGCCTTTTCTAGAACTTGATTTTATTTATCCATTTCTTATTTCCTTTTTCTCTTTTCTGCTTTATGCAACTGTTTGATTATCCTTCCTATATTGAACTTCTTTAATTACTAAGTTGTTACTGTGTTTCTGACCCCAGATAATTCTCTAAAAGTTCCTAAATATTCTCTAGAACACTACTCTGTATCCTTCATTAAAGGGCATAGGTTCCTCATTTGCCTCTGATTCTATTTCCTCCTCTTCATCTGATGCATCCAGTGACTCAAACTCCAAATTGATGGATTCTGAGCTTGTCTCAGAGTCCTCAGTGTCTGAGTCTTCAAGTATGGGAAAAGACCTATGTGATTTTTCGTTTAGCTCCCTCATTGTGTTGCAACAAATCTCCTACCGGTCAAATGCTCTGCTACAGCCCTTTGAACGTACACTGTGGCCCTTTAAACATACACCATGGCCCTTTGAATGTATGCTGTGGCCCTTTGAGCACCTACTGAATATAATGCCCTAGCCTGAGCACTCTCAAGCAACCTTGAGCAACCCAGCACACTTTGAGTGCCCCTCCGCTAAGTAACTCATCTTTCTGAATGTCCCCTCATACCCTTGAACATCACTTTGTACCCTCTAACATCCCTTCATGTCCCTGAATGACTTTACACATGTTCGAACACTCTGCACACTCTCGAACATTTGGCCCACCCCTTCCTCAAGCATTTGTGCTCCTCAGTCCAGCCTTTCAGGCCCAGTCAGTTGTCTTGAAGGCTTCCCATGTGGATCAAGAGCCTCATCCTCACTCAGGGCACCCTTGCACTAGATGTTACGTCCTCTTCTAAATAAGAGAACAAACCTTCATCCAAGGTGGACAGATGACTATATCCTAAGGTCCTAGTGGGCTTGATCCTGAGGTCCTTCCTTCCTAGTTGGCACTATCAGCACTAGGGTTGACTTCTTCATCAGAAGGCGGAGCACTCCTATACTTCCAACACCTCTGGATGCTAGTACACTTATAGTGCCTAGCCGATGGATGATACTGTCTATTCCCAAATGGGAAATGAACCGATGATGTGTCCTGCATACGTGCGAGCTGCACCTTCCTCTCAATGGAAAGAGAGGGTTTGTCTGTAAACCAACAATGTTGGCATACCTGGGTGATGACCATCTTCTGGGGTCAACATGAGCAGAGGTGTATAGTCTTCTGATTGGAGTATTGGGATACCTCCAGAGCCATGCTGTCAGAGTGAAGCTAAGTGTAGGAGTAAGACAAGGTATGATTAACCAGGTTGAGCTCAACCCACTAAGTCTACTGGTATATATACATCTGGATCAGAGCACCAGTCTGCACAGCCTGGTACAACCTATCTGACTTGCCAGTATGTGAATGAGGTAAGGCTATGGAAAGTCAAAGGGAAGAGGAAATGAGGCACTATGGCCATATAGTACAGAGATCACATCATAAAGGAAAGGCTATGGAAAGATGGGATGGGTGAAGGGTGTGGAGCCAGTCCGGGGGATGGGTACTGTTAGCAACACGTAACAGTGCACAGGCCAAGTCATACCGAATGGAAACAGTGTCCCTAAGAACTAGAGAAGATAAACCAAGAAAAAGATAAGTCCCCAATGCAGTGCACCTAAGTAAGCAGTTGTAACATTACCCCCCAACTACGCTTGATGTCCACATCAAGCATGTACCTCAGTAGTGGATGGATCCACCAGGATCCGGACAACCTCCAGAGGAATGAGATCAGGGGAAAGGTGAGTGTTGAGGAGCATGTAGGTGGCTCCCTCAGCGACAACGAGGACAAAAGCAAAGAAGATACAAAGGCCCACCAGGCCCACAATGGAGACGTTGACAACAGGGATAGGGTAAGACATCATGACAAGGGTGGAGGGAGAGAGAAGGAGAGGGGTGACAGGGGAAGAACCTGAAAATTTTCACAGCATGCCTACATGATCACATGATCAACGTGTCCTATTGCTCACCATCCATGTTCTCCTCGAACCACAGGGTATCCTGGTCATTATCATTGATGTCCCCCATGAAGGCAAGGGCCTCTTGCACAGTGCAATAGGTCTGGCATGCACCAACAGTATGGTTGGGCACACTGACATCACAGCTTGGGCAGGTGTAGTGGGGACAGTTGAGCAGGTAATGACCCATTAGACCACACTGTCAGCAGTGAGTGTTGGGGCCAGCATTCCATGCATGTGGGGAGGGAATGTGGTGCATGGTGTCTTCATATGAGGTGGTGGGCAGTGGGTGAGAATGGGCAACATGCTCAATAAGGACTTTGTCCTGCTTGTCGCCTGTGGTGAGAGTTACCAATGCTATGCCTGCATGAGAGGTGGAGGGTGTGTAATAGATAGTTACCTGGACATGCCTAGGATGGCCTTGACGAGCAAGTTGAGGAGGGGAGGCATAGTCATTAGGATCACTAGAGGGGCTCGGGGAGTGGATGGGTGAAGTGGGGGTGGAATCAAATGAGTGGGTCACCTCAGTCATTTCCAGCGCAACCATGGACGTCTCGGGTGCAGGGGTGGGTAAGGGTGAGTGTACCTCATATGCTGGTAGGCCCTCAGGATCCTGCCGGTGTGGTGCTTGTGAGTCTCCAGGTGTTAGATGTTACCAGAGGGAACATACTCACCAGATGTTGATGAGAGTGAAGGGGTAGGTGGTGATGTGACCAAACAAGCCTTGAAGCATGGGCAAAGAAACCTCTAACACTCACTATTCCAGGTGGAACACCAGTATGTGGAGCCTGGGAAAAAGCACACAAGGAGGGTCAGGGTACATGAGTACCCTACAGTGGTCTAAAAATGAGGTGCCCTGAGTAAGGACAAGATTCTCAATCCACACGGGATGCCTTCAAGACAAGTGAAGGGGCCTGAGAGGCCAAACAAAAGAGCTCAAGGGCTTGATGAAGAGGTAACTGTTTGAAGGGGAGTGCTAAATATTCAAAGAGATATGGGATGTTCGAGTGTGCATAGAGTTGTTCAAGGCTTCAATGAGCCGTTCAAAGGTGCGAGAAAGGTTCAAGAGTGCAAGATACTTAGCAGAGGTGCACTCGAAGTGCACTAGGCCATTTGAGGATGTTTAGGGGTGTTCAGGGCAAAGGGTTTTGGTCAGAGGATGTTCAAAGAGTCACAGCATATGTTCAAAGGGCCATTGAGTGTCATTGAGGGCTTGAGTGAGGTGTAGGCTTGTCAAAGGAAGGATGAGAGGGTTGGGTTTTGGAGGCTCGAGAACGAGAGGGATGCTGCGAAGGAGAATGAGAGACGATGAGGGGAGTTCCGAGTGAACTCAGGCTAGGTGAATGACAAGAGTTGAGAGACTGACTCCAGGTGGCAAACTTCTCTGGTTATTTGGGAAGACATGTACAGTATTTATACATGCGTGCAAGTATGCCTACGCTACCTTAGAGGGCAGGCATGTCTATGAACACGCTCGAAGATGAAGTAAGCAGGAAGATCCCCCTCGACCGAATCGAGTGGATTGCGCGGTGCGGGAATGAAGCAGGAGGGCCAGGAGGCCTGAGACGTGTTTTACCATGTCAGGAAGGCTGCCACAGGGTGGGTGTAGCTTCTCCTGTTGTTGTCACCAGGCAACAGTATGCCTAGCTACTGTGCTTTTTCCTTCAGCAGCAGCCTCCTGGAGCAGACTAGCTCTTCCAGGAGTTTAGACTCCAATGCCATCGCTCGAGTGCCAACAGGTCCCTGATGTGCTCAAATGCTACTCGAGGATGTTCAATAGTGAGTGGGAGTGTTCGACAGTCCAGTGTGCTTGAGCGATGCTCAGGGATGTTTGACTGCTTGATGAGCACCCAAAGGCTGGCTCATGGTGGCAGGGGGTCAGGCAGGTGCTTGAAGGAGAGTTGACTGCTCGAGCAGTGAGTTCGAAAAAGCTGAGCTGTTCGGGGGCCTCGAAGACTTTCGGAGCTTGGCTAGATGCCAGGTGTATCAGTGGGTGGACAAAAACCAACAGGTCGATACTGAAGGCGCACAATGTTAAAACTGCAGGGGGGATCTCAGGGAGTACATGGTACTCAAACTCTACTCAGGGCGCAAGGTGCAGACTCAGACTTGTGGATGTAACTACATGGTAGCTTTTTCTTCTCAGTTCCTCCCCTCCAGTTCTTATCCTCCTCCCTCTCCCCTTTCTCACACATCGCCTACACCTCCCTTCCATTCCTCCTCTTCTGGCCCCTTCCTGTCATCCCTCATTACCTCTTCCTCTCCCTTCTGAGTCCCCTTTTTCTCTTCCAACCCCTCTCAGGCCTCTCCCACTCCTTTCTGACTGCTGGTTTTCCCCCCTCCACAACTTTCTCTCTCATTCCTCATTCCCCTGATGTCTCAACCACATGGACTGAACCCATACGCTGCTAGTTACTCACTGCAGTTCTTCCACCTCCTCGAGATGGTTCACCATGAGTGTGAGTTCGAGCTGCCTCTGGTCCTAGCCAACCCCGGCAAGTGGCTTGCATGGGCCCATGGCCTTAGGTGGATGATTGTGCATTGTCCCCTTGTTGGTTCCCTGTCTCTGCCCCCTCACGCTTTCTTCTGCAGCACATACTTTTCGATTCTTGTGCCCGTGCCTCCACACATGGCAACATCACCATCCCCTCCCCTCACACCTTCCCTCTGGTCAACAATACCATCATATACCTTGATGCCATCTTCCAAACACTTCCTCCCACACCAGAAGGAGCTGGTGTCCTGTACCTGGCAATTGCCTGGTCTCCCGAGCACATTCAAGCTGAGCAGGAGGCTGCTGACCTTGGTGGTCCTCTTCCCCTCATCCTCTATGAAGACCCATCACTCTTCTTGTCTTCCCTCCAGGTGTCAACTGACAGCTGGGAGGAGTTCTCTGGGCAATTGACTTCCACCTGGCATGAGTTCCACAACTCATTCAGTCTCCTCTGTCTGGAGATAGCTTGCCTCAGGGAAGGCCTCATTGCTGTGAACTCTCACCTCTGGTCTGTCCATCACCAGCTGTTTGAGGGTGTTTTGTTCCAGGACCCACATTCGGGGCTCACTGCACGACTCATATTCAATCGAGTGGGAGAGATGGCTCCTCTGGAGTGGGGAGAGTTGGGTGGTGAGAATGAGGAAGTAGAATCTGGTCACCTTCTGCTGCGCTCTATTTTGTAGATGATAGTTTGCCATTGAATCATAGCTGTCCACGTCTTGTCTGAGCTGAGCAACTGAGTGCCCAACCTTCCTTCCAGCTCATGTTCTCCCTTCCAGAGGAAGAGTAGAGCTTGTGCAACTCCGAGAAGAAACCATTGGCCTTCCAGAAGGTGTTCATTTGCTCAATTCTGGGCCCGGAGGGGTGGGCTTGGCCCACATCGGGATCAAGCCCATTAGGACCTTAGGATATAGTCATTCATCCATGTTGGATGAAGGTTTGTTTTCTTAGTTAGAAGAGGACATAACACATTGTATCCTAAATGAAGACACAAACATGTGGAAGACCTGCTTATTGAGAGATCCATCACACTAAATGTGATTCCCCTGAAGACACTTTTCCCCCATGACTTTTGTTTTATGGGTGATGCCTGAAAGAGAAAACATTGAATTTAGTTTTAGCCATTGTCTCAAAAACATTCAACATTGTAGAAGAGCTGAACTGTCACTGAGACTGATTTTGACCTAATGGCATATATCATTTGCTTGCATGGCTACCTGGCCAGCTTTGACATAGTGAGAACAATGAAACTGTGCTCTGTAAAGGACACTGCCAGCTCCCACTTATGTTCAGCCATCCAGACCCCCAAAATGGCTCTAAAATACTCAATGATCTTAGGCCAGATTTCCTATAGTAATGACAAGGGTGTCACTAAGGTCACATCATGTGCACATGTTACACTCTTTTGGTAGCAGTACCAGCCATCCTTCACAGTGACCAACTTCAAGGCACAATTCAAGAGCAAAAACAGCTAGTACTAGTCTGTATCACATCCCTTTCTTCTAAGCATCTAACAGTTTCTGAATTGAGTGTCATTAATTATGTATATTAGGAGGCTAACATTCAATGGATAGTCAAGTAGGGTTTGGTTTAGTTCAATTCTTTGCCTTATTTTAGCAGGACTAGGACCATGCTAAGCAGCTTCAGGCCTAGGACTGGACTGGGACTGATTAGGACCTGCTTCAGTCTGGACTGATCCTGGACTGTAATCAGTCCAGAATTGACCATAGTCAGTCTAGAACCAGTCATAGTCAGTCCTGCAGATTAAAATAATATTTCACTTGAATCAAATTAAAACCTAGGTTTATTACCAAATAAAGTAATTGTTCCAACAACTTAACCACTACACTACAAAGCCATTACATTATGAATCAACTAATTGTTACATATCTCATACTTCTTGAACTCAAAGGTATGCACAGGGACAGCCTTGTAGTTGTTTGTTGAATAGCAAGGGGTATATTCATGAGCATCCTAAGCTTATCCTTGTAAATACAGTATTTCTCTCATATACATCAGTGTGCACAGATGCAGTGACTATAATATACTAACTGGGCATGGTTGACTTTGTGACATCATATTTGAAAGACTTAGTGGACACTGTAATTTTTCTCTTTATATTCTGCTATTGACTTGTATTGCTAATTTACACTTAGGTACTCAACTTTGTAATGGGTATTATCTTAGTTACTTATTTATACATGTAATGCAGCACCAACTTAATTCTGAATAGACCACTTATAGAATAGCTAAGCCTGGGCTTCTACATCTGTTATATCAGTATTTAACTGCCAGTTAAGATGTGAGGGTGTGTTGCATTATGGAATGTGACAAGCAGAACAGGTAGAATTAGTATAATTATAATGTATGATCCATTTTTAATTCATGATTGTTGAGAACAATGTGAAGATCTAAGCTGTCTTAAGTAAATTATCTGATCCAGGCCTGGTCCTGGCCAGTCCTGGTCAGTCCTATAAAATGATCAAATTGTTAGGACTGGCACTGGGATCAGGACAGGACTGCACCAGAACTGCATATGTATCTGTCCTGTCCTATGCAGTCCTGTCCTTATCAGTCTCAGTCCTAGTAGCAGTCCTAGGACAGGACCCTGCAGCACTATAGCCAAGAGTGGGTGGGTAAACAAAGTGGATGAGCATTAAGTTGAAGGTGCCCCACACACTGCCTCATCCCCCAGCCAGGCCACAACTGGTGGTCTCCAATACCCTATGTTTGGACAAGGCCTCCTGATCTAGGGGTTCCCTGCTACCCTATTTTGGAAAGTGATCAGGCCAGAATAGGACTCCCAGATACCCTAAAGTGGGAGCTGGCGGGGTCCTCCCTCCCCACTACCCACACACCACCCCCCTTCATGTACCATGTGCCCATTTGCCAGCAACGCTAGTTACATTAAGCCACACAAAAACACAATAGCGCTAGGCAAAAGAGAGTTCCAAATGCACCGCGACGCTTTAGGTAGGTGTGTATTACATTGGGCGCTAAATGGACGTCCATCAGGGGGTCTCTACAGGATGGTTGGTGCAGTGGGGTCACGGATGGGTACAAGTACGAGACCATTTCTGCTGTGGTCCAGTACCCAAAGCCGGCAGTGTATGCATCATCGCCCATGGTCATGGTCCATGGCCATCTGCGGCGTCCCCTCCCCCTCGAGTGCCTTCCAGACTATTCCGGCCAGTTCTCGATCGTCTCTGCGCTCAGGTATAAAAGCACTGGGCATGAGGCTAGGAGTAAATCACAACATCAACAACACCCGCCCCTGACCGCATCCTCTACCCTCGTATTTGTTAAGTATGTCTCTCACTCGCCAGTTCTTCCGCGAGATGCGCCCGCTCTTCCGCATCCTCGAAGAGCCCCTTGGCCGCACACCGTCCGCATTCAGCGGTAGTTACCCGCGCTCTGTATTTGATGACCCCTTTTTCCGCAACCCTGGCATCTTGCAACCCGCAGTTGATGTGACGGAAGAGGGTACCAAGTATGTCATCGAGGCAGAGCTGCCTGGTGTCATGAAGGAGAACATCAACGTCCGGATTGGCGATGCCGGCAGGAGTATCACCATCGAAGGCAAGGCCGTCAATCGGCGAAGCGAGCCTCAACCTGCTGAAGCGTCCTCTGCGACCTCGTCACTACCAGGTTCTACAGCGCAGTCCGTTGAAGGTATGTGACTCTGGTAATGTGAGGACTACACGAGTCAATCCTAACTGACTCCTTCCACAGGTCAATCGAACCCTACGACCATGACGCAGCCATCCGAGTCGACTGAGTTATCGACGGAGTGTTTGTTCACCAGCAACACGTCCTTCACCCGCACAGTCCATTTGCCGCGTGCAGTGGACGCGAACAATGTTTCAGCAAAACTCGCTGATGGTATTCTGACCATCACAGTCTCGAAGGCGGAGGATCCTGCCGCAGTGCAGGTCAATATCGACTGAAGGGCTTTGTAGGAACATGGGGACATTTGCGTGAAATGTGCACTCACTCTGTACTGTGTAATAACATAGTCACCACAATCTGTATTGGTGGCTCCTCCACTCTTCATTTCCGAGTCTATGACACAAGCTTTGGACGAACCGCTCCTGGTTTTGAGCTTGAACTTTGGAACCCTTGGTCAGTAAAGTAGGCAGAAGCTTTTTATCTACCCAACCAGTGCATCGACAAGCCCATGACGGGAAGAACTCGGGCAGACGGAAAGAGTTGATTGGAGGAGTCCATACGTGGTAGGTGCATGTCTGCTGCTCGCTATGCTCCCTGGTGACGGCTTGAGGCAAGTCTGAGGCCACCGACGGGCTGGCGCCGAAGTAGCGTGACCAGTCCGCAGAACGCTCCCCTTGGTTCTCCCTCTCGTACACTTCGTCTGTTGTAGCCGCGTCACAGGTTTCCTCGTTTCCTCTCATCGTCCCTTCCGTCCCTCCCTCACCAACACACACTCGAAGGCTCCCTACCGCCTCTCATGGCACTCGGAGCGAACCCCGTTTCTATTTCTCTACATTGTCCCACCCCGGACGATGGCTATCTGGACGACGAAGAGGAGATTGACCAGCTAGACTCGGGTTTGGACTCAGCAGAAGAGGAGGATGAATTAGAGGAGGCCCGCGGCTCGTCTGCCAAGCCGCGTCCGCGAAAAACAGGGGAACGCGCCCACGGGCACACGCTTATACCCTCAACACGTGTGGAGAATATACTTCAGGGAAGCGGTACGCAGTGATCGGTTTTGAGCGGTGTGGTGAATTTACCGGTCGACACTCTGGGTACTGTGCATTGGTAGAGGCCGGGCAACATCTGTCGAAGGAAGCACTGTTCATGTTGTCCGTTGCTACCGTACGTGCCCCCCGTCTCGTCTTCTCAACTTCAGGTGTGATCTGTCGTCTTGCAGGAAGAGTTTGTGAAGAAGCTGGCACACGCTGGACAGCGAGTGGCCAGCAGAGAGTCACGGTCGCTCGTGCACTATCGTGATGTTGGTCGGTCTGGTAGTCCCTACACCCACTGTATGTCCTGACGACATTGCTGCAGCATTTCTTACTCAGCGACATCGTGAATTCAGGTTTGCCCAAGGTTCGTATTCCCACTACTCTCCCGTATGCATACCCAGGATCAACGACTTAACAGACGTAGTACCTTCTGCGATGTCACTCGCAGATGCCCTTGAACGGAGGGAAACCAGAGAAAAGGAGCTTGCAAATGATGACCCTGCAATAGCGGCCCTGGTAGACCCTTGGGCCACACCCACCTCGACACCAGCACCTGCCATATCGCAAGCACCTGTCACCAGTAGCGCTAGCGCGAAGACTAAAATTAAGGGCAGACAATCGGCTGCCAATGGTGAGGAAAAAGAGAAAGAGGAGGCCGATGGGTCTGCCAATACTCTTTCCAAACCCCGGCAGCGTGACTCTAGCGGGAGGTACAGTAGTAATGGGAAGGCTGGCGAGAGCAGAAGCGCGATTGCACGGTCGTCTGTGGGTACGAGACCGAGCAGCTCGCGCATTCGGGAGCGGACATCGCGTGCGTCGGAGGGCAGTGGACAGTCAGCTTCGAGGAATGGCACCCCGCACGCCAATGGGACACCGTCGACCTCCAGAGGCAGCATGGCTCCTCCGCCACCACCGCGACCGTCGTCTTCGCTGAGCAACCGGACGCTGGCGCGTGGGGAGGAAGGGCGGGTAGGAGGTTATCCTACGGCCAGATTCTTGGATGACCATCGGCTGTTGAATGGTGTGAATAGAGGAAGCGGGATGTCGGACGCGCCTGGACGGACGATATACTCAGCCCAGCGATCGCCGTCAACTCAGTTGGATAGATGATATACCCTCTCGCACGATACACTGTCCTACAGATTCCTTGACCTCCCACCGTCACTCATGCATTGGCGTCGTGGAGCAGTACCCAATGCCACCTGTATGTAATATTAGTTTCTACTGTCAGGCTCGGAAACGAGTTGGGACAGTCGCTTTGCTTGTCCGGGCGTGGAGTCCAGACTGCAGAGCGCGCGTGCCAGTGATCGAGAACGATTGCACGTGAGAGCGCCTAACCATGCGTCTCTTGACTCGTACTTTGCCTGCAACATGCAGGCCTATTATCCTGTATCGTCCCTCTGACTCCCTCTGTCTACTCACGAAAAGCATGTTTTCCGCCGCCTCAGTGTCCAAGCTACCGGTTCCCCTGCGAGATTTGGTTGCACATGCTGCCGACGATGGGGGTGGCGACCTTGGCAAGTCCGAGAAGGAGAAGGCTGAGGTGACAGAGTGGATTGAAAAGATCGCCGAGGGAGGGGTCACAAAGCCGTGGAATCTCAAGGTCAATCCCACAGAACGTTTGAGATATGTCGCTCTGACAAGTCTTGCAGGATCTTGACGCGCAGCTAACGCCTCGGACATACCTTGTCAGTAACTATTACACAGCGGCGGATGCTGCACTATACGGTGCTCTACACCCAGCATACGTGAGTCTGCACGCTTTCGTCACACACGTACCTGATTACATCGGGACATAGTCCCAGTTCCAAGCACCGCAGTACTACTCCTACCCTGCTCTCACGCGCTACTTCGACCACATACAGAACCGGCCACAGGTGCGCAAAGCCGCATCGTCCCTTGCACCCGCCTACGCTCTCGTTTCCTTCGACCTCGGGAACGGACCAAGGCTCGAGCGCAAGGCCGATCCACCGAAGCAGAAGAAGGAGAAGGCTGCCGTACCCGTTGATGCCCCTTCGGTCGTACCTGCGAAGGGCAAGAAGGGGAAGGAGGCATCTACTGTGGCCGTAGGGGCAAGAGCGGCGGAATTCAACGCCGGTGATGCTAAGCCACCGAGAAAGGATAAGGAGAAGGAGAAGAAACCCGCTGATGCCATCGAGGCTGGTAAGAAGGAGAAGGCTGCTGATGCTGTCAAAGCTGCAGCTGAAGAGGGTTCATGGGAGCCCGCGCCTTCTATGATTGACCTCCGAGTGGGTCACATAATTGATAGTATGTAGAGGTTAATTTCTGCAAGTATCTCGCAAATTGACCACATTGCATCACAGTAAAGAAGCATCCGGACGCCGATGGCCTCTATGTTGAGGTAGGCTATAAGTTTGCGGGTGACATACTGACTCGTAACGGTGCAGCAAATCGACTTCGGCGAGCCGGAAGGCCCTCGAACAGTGGTGTCAGGCCTTGTGCACTATATTCCTATCGAAGAGATGCGGAACAAGCATCTCGTTGGTGTTGTAAATCTACCTGGAGTTTTGCCTATTAATGCAATCTGCTCATGCGTCTGTTCCAGTGTAACCTGAAGCCCGCTAATATGCGTGGCGTTAAAAGTTTTGCTATGGTTCTCTGCGTACGTTATTTGTCTTCCCAGTCCCTCCTGTAGACCTGACATAGCGTCTTGCCTCCAGGCTACCTCGAGGGAGGGCAAGGAGGGTGGCATTGAGCTCATCCAACCCCCACCAAATTCAAAACCTGGCGAGCGCATCTACTTCGAAGGCACAGATTTTGAGGGTTCGTCCGATTTGAGCGCCGAGTGCGATAATTAATGCGATAGGCCTCAGGTGCAACACCTCTTTCGCAGCTAAATCCGAAGAAGAAGATCTTCGAAACCATTCAGCCTGGTATGTCGTGTCTGAGACACTACCAGGACGCCGATGTTGATAACTAAACGACTAGCATTTATTACGCTTGAGTCAAGAGAGGCTGCCTGGGTGAACCCAGTTACGAAGAGCATACATCGCATTCGCACAAAAGATGGAGTCTGCTTGGCACCTACACTCGTGGGCGCATCGCTGTCTTAGGTATGGGAGATTCACAGAGCAATGGATAGCAGAAGATGCAGTGTACTCTAATCCGAGCCTAGGTTCTTCGCGGCTCAGTGCAAGTGCAAGTGAGACGTACCTTGGACGGACCTGAGGGCATCAATGTAAAATTGACTTCATATACACCTTGGGACAGTTGCACTTTCTCAGTGAGAAATTTCTGCCTCAGACTTTTTGTAGTCTGCTCCTAGTGTATCCATACTGTGAATAAAAGGAGCATTTCATTGAAGCCTGATGGTGAGCTACAGTTGAGGCATTGTGTTTTCACTCAAATTCATTTTGGACCATTGAAAGGATTCTATGAAGAAATATCTACATCTAGTATGTCTAGCCCCTCTACCTGTATGTCTGATCTGCAAATTGTGTGTGTGCTTTATAGTAAACTTGAATATGAGCACTTCAACCTATGCATAGACATGATGCCTGATCTCATAGATCTTGTCACATCACACTTCCTGATTTGGTATGGACTAGTGGGTCATATAAGGTAGGTGTGGTGTTACTGCAAGGTGAGGTGAAGTCCCCTTAAGGTGTGGGAGTCTATACCTCAGCTGTTACAAGACACTTAGTCTGTTTGATATGGAACTTTTACATAGTGACGTTATGATACTGCGCTGAGTGCACTGACATTTTCCTTTTCTTCTTAATCACATCTGAGATGTCCGCCTACATCTTTGGACTGTACTCCTTCTGGAGGTGGCTGCCCAAGGACATCAGCAAGCAGCATAGGGACATCCTATGATCTCTCCCTTACAGTACGCTTCTCTTCCTTTTGATTATCTTCTTCTCTACTTCGGACAAGATAGGATGGGCACCCTGTTCCTTACATATCAAGGGTCTAACTTCTAGCCTGAATCCTAACCGCCGCATCTTAGCTTTATGGTGGACTTCTACTTTACATTTCTCCATTCCATTCCATCTTTGATTTACCTTTTATTTATCATTCTTCCATTCTTCTATTTATCCTTACTATATGCCGAACCCTTCACACGATGGTGGAGGTAGGCCGATCACGAACTGACATCAAACCTTGGAGGAGGTCAACTGGTTGCTGAAGACAGGAGGTAGAAAACCCCCAGGTTTGCAGAACATAGGAAACTAGAGATGATGACTAGTAACGGTACGCTGCCTTCGTGGTGCTTGTAGCTGGGGCTAGGGACACCTGTGACATCTTCAGAGGTTGAGTTGTAGGGTACTAGAATGGCCAGTGCATGTATATAAGCGGTAGTGGACTAGGTCGAGCCCTAAGCTCAATCTGACTATCATTTGGCTCGATAGGTCAGTGGTGCAAAAACTCGACAGGGACTCAGCCCTTGTCATCAGATAAGAACCCTTGATCGGCGCTTGGACCTAGTCCCTCACCGCCTCCAGACCCCTCCTCGCTGAGTGTTGGTGCCCCATCGCTGGTGCTAACTTCGAGTGTTGTAGCATCAGCCACCTCAAGGTTGACCAAGGTGACCTCTAGGCACCTTGAGGTTGTTGAACAGACCACGCTACATGGTGGCAGGTGCACTCATCTTACCTGAGGGTTGAGGGCTTGATGCACACAAGTA
The DNA here is from genome assembly GCA_964035675.1 of Fomitopsis pulvina. NCBI lineage: Eukaryota > Fungi > Basidiomycota > Agaricomycetes > Polyporales > Fomitopsidaceae > Fomitopsis > Fomitopsis pulvina. The sequence goes on from OZ037960.1 coordinate 1,683,624, forward strand.
CTGTCTGAGTGAAAAGTACTGGGGATTTAGTTATGCTACTGCAGGTCCTGATATACAGGTAGGACCACTTATGTAAACTACTGTATAGTACCTATAAATGGTACCTAGTGCAAACTGCACGTGCCCTACAGGTGCTAGCTAAGTAACATGGGCACTATTAGTGGCCCGGTAGGCACCTATTCCGTTCAACAGAGGTGACAGGAGGACCCTAGCAACTCACTTGGAGGTTCAGCTGTGAACACCCCCCATAATATAATGTTGTGTCACAGGATATGTCACACTTCAAAAATTTGCCCACAGTGGCTTTCTGTGGCCAAGTTATGGGCAGGGAACACACATGAGGCCCATATGCATATATAGGACATAAGGAAGCATGAGACCAAGCTACATAATAGAAGGAATACCACAAATGATGCTATAAGCATGGTCCAAGCTGGTTGGTAGTGCAATCAGATTGTAAATGGCTCACACTCAGACAAGGGTTGAGCACTTGGGGCAGCCCGAGGGTTCCCTGGGATCCTAACTTAGACAAGGATATGGCCAAAATTTGGTCCTCAAAGATCCTAACTTTAGCCAAACCTCTAGGTGAGTTGCCAGGGTCCTGTGACAGGTGCCTCTGACTCTGTGGGTTAGTCATCACCTGGGCCAATGAGGTGCCATACTGTATTTGGGCAATGTTTGGGCACATCAGGTTGAGTACATTTGGATGGCAGACTGCAGTTTGTATGCATAATGAGTAGTATGATATAACCAAGGTCTCTATAATTGCAGGCATTACATATTTGTTATAAGGAGTCTCCATTAATAATTGCCCAGTCAAAAAGCAGGCTCTCATCTGAGCCCAATGCAGCAGCAACCTGGTTGAGTTGCCCCTATTGTCCAGGTGAGTGAGAGGCTGGGGCACAATCTACATTAGGAACAACCAAAGTGCCTTGGCAAGGCTTGCCAGGGACACACATACCTTTACAAGTAACATAAGGTCAATAAGGGACAATAGGTAAGTCCCTGCTACCCAAGTCATTACTTACAAGCCTTGCAAAGTCACACAAAAATGCAAGCAAAATGATTTTAAAAATAAAAGCTGCCACAGCTGAAATTGAACCTGTGACCTTTTATAAACTGTTCCCACACTTCTTTCACACTTTAACCATTACTCTTCATAGCCTTTTATTATGTGTTTCCACTATCATTCTTGTGTCTACTGCAGCTCTTGGACTTAGAGAAATCTTGGTTTCTTCTGCTGTGCTGGCACACTTTTCACTGTACCTTCAGTTGATATTCAGGACTTAATTGTACTCAATGTCTGAATATATTGAACTCATATCTGTTACAGTTGTATGTATAGCTGAATGTTCAGAGTTGTGGGTCACTATGACCAGTAATTTATAAATATAGAGGAAGGGTATAGCACACAATTTAATCATGCTATGCTGTGCCTTATCTTTTCAAAAACAGAGTGGAAATGAGTCCCTTATTTATATAGCAATATAAAAGATACATAATAGCTTGTGTGTCTTGCACAAGACACACAAGGCACATAAGACATACAAGGTTGTGCTTATTGCTTGTAAGGCATATTGAACACTGGGCTTGTTTGATAAAGTTAGGGAAGAATGCATGGCATTAATAAACAGAAATTCACATTGAGATTAACATTTACCTTGGACTCCTTAGAATGCTTGCTGCTTTGTGTGCACAAGGTAAACAAGGAAAACTGATCACTTAGGCAAGGGTTGATTGACCTTGGTAAGGTACACAATATGCAGGCAAGGCTTTATGGCCTTGTATAAGGACACCATGAATCACTTGAGTCCCTTGTTCTACTATAACAAGGACAGCATTCCTTGGCAAGACACAAAAGGCTTGCCAAGACAATATGGTTTTTCCTGATGCATTTCATGGTATGATGGAATAGTAGGTGCTGAGTCACCAGGGTCTGTTGTCTTTATACAGTTGAAGCTAGTATCTAGCTTCTCTTCAAGCAATGCATTTGCAGTGCCACACATCTTATGTATACAATAATTGCAAATTGAATAATACTGGGCACCTTACACTGTTTTTACTGCTATTCAATGTCTGACCTGCAGCAGGGCTAATTGTTTACTGGTGGTTTCTGCCAGGTGAGGTGATCGAGGGGAATAAGGTTGATCAGTGAATTCTGAATCCCTCAACCACCCCCCATGAATGGGTAGGAGACTGTTTGATGATTCTCTTTTTGATGATTGATGATTTTTGATTTGATCCTTGCCACGAGCACGTGACCTTTACGCACGTGTCATATACATATAGTGGCTTGCTCACGAGCCCAGATTTGACTGTCTTGGTCCACTTACATGTATCGTGTGGCTATAATCCAACAGGCCCGCTGGATCGCTGGACGCAGAGGAAGTCTTTGCCTGAGCAGCAGCTTGTCCGTGAAGCAAATAGCTCCGCTCGTCACGAGAGCGGTCTCGCCGCAAGATCTGCGCCCTCATCGATCCCAATTCAGTGTCTCACCGACAAACTCGAGGCTGTTTTCTACCCCTTTCACTGTTACCCCTACCTCCTCTGCTATGGTTTCGCTCACTCCCCCCAAGGCTGCCCCATCGTGGACTCACTCTGCAGAAGACGTCCTGAGACTCACGAAAGAAGCTATTTCCAAGGACAAGGAGGCTCTTGACCAGGTTGCCGCACTCAGCCCAGAAGAATCTAATTTCGAGTCCGCAAGTACTCGCAGGTCATCCGCTTGTGATTGTAACTGATAGTGCACGTTTTACGCAGGTCTTCGTGAGTCGGCCCCCCCGGAAGCACCTGTCTCCATACCTCTAACTTTTTCGTAGCTTGCTCTCGCCGATGCCGAGACTGCATTGGACATGGTGGTGGAACCACTCTCCTTCTATCAGAATGTCTCGCCTGTGAAAGAGCTCCGTGACGCGTCCAACGAGGCCGAGGTACTCGTGAGGAACTACGGTGTTGAGGCCTCCATGCGGGTCGATGTGTTCCAGGCCAAAGCAGCTGCCGAGAAGAACATCAAAGCAAGTGGGAGGAAGCTGGACCCCGAAGAGCAGCGTCTAGTGGACAAGATGATCTTGGACGGCAAGCGCGCTGGGTTGGCATTACCGAAAGATCAACGCGAAGAGTTAATGAAGCTGAAGAAAGAGCTGAGTCAGGCGTCACTTGGATTCAGCGTAAGCGAGGACATGTATCATTAGTGGGATGCGTTGAATTCATGCATACGGGCAGAAAAACTTCAACGAGGAGAATGTAATATCATTCATAGTACTGTGCGTAGACGTGATGACCGAATGTCCGACAGAGCCTAGTTAGCTTTACGTTCGACGAACTCAAGGGCGTACCCGCCGATGTCATCTCAGGCTACGCAAAGCGTACGGATGGTGACAAGGAGCTGTACTACGTGACGATGAAGACTCCTGACATATTCCCAATCGTAAGAATTAGTATCTCCTATCTTCTCTAGTGCATCTCTTGACGCAACGCCACAGTTCAGGATGGCAGAGAACCCTGAGACGAGGCGCAAGGCAGTCGAGGCTTATGATCGCAGGCTAGAGATCAACGCGCCGATCCTAGACAAGATTCTAGGTCTACGTCGGAAGGTGTCTGGAATGCTCCACTACCCTACCTGGGCGGACTACGCGACCGAAGTCAAGATGGCGAAGAACGCGAAGAGTGTGGTTGATGTGAGCGCTTATATATCATGTAATCAGCATATCTGCTCTGGCTAACACTCAGACACACCCCAGTTCCTCGATGATCTCGAGCAGAAACTCCGGCCCGTTGGTGCACAGGAGCGCACAACCCTTCTGGCGCTCAAGCAGGAGGAACACGCCAACAAGGGCTATCCCTTCGATGGCGAGCTGTACATGTACGACTTCTGGTACTACCAGCGCCGCCTGCTTGAGCGCGAGCTCGAGCTCGACGACCAGAAGGTGAAGGAGCATTTCCCCGTGAGCAAGGTCGTCCCGGCCATCCTTGAGATCTACCAGAAGCTGCTTGGCGTCCAGTTTGTTGAGGTCAAGGGCGAGAAGCTCTGGCACCCTGGTGAGTGCCGCTGAGAATTGTGACAAGAGCTGAGCGGTTGATGTTGATGTGATTCGCGGATGCAGATGTGCAGCAGTTCGCAGTCTGGGAAGACGGCGCGACAGACCAGTCCGGTTTCGTCGGGTATTGCTACCTCGATCTCTTTCCGCGAGGTCAGCATATCTCCCGCCTTCCTCTACAGCTCCCTCTGAGCCATTCACCGCTTGTACCAGAGGCAAAGTACTCTCACGCCGCCGTCTGGCCGCTACTCTCTGGATACACACGCGGCGACGGCACGCGCTCTTACCCACTCGCAGCGATGGTCGCAAACCTAGCGAAGCCGACACCCACCGCGCCAGCGCTCATGCAGCACAGCGATGTCGTGACGTTCTTCCACGAAATGGGTCATGTGTTCCATGGATTGCTGAGCAAGACGAGGTTTGCAAGATTCCATGGGACTGCGTGGGTGTTCTGCTCTGCTCTCAAAAGATGGAAAATGAGATTGTCAATCCTTGATTGCTGATGTGACGTACAGGGTCGCGAGGGACTTCGTGGAGGCACCGTCGCAAATGCTAGAGAACTGGTAAGTCGATCCGGTTGCACGCACAGCAGTTCTGGTGCAACAGGATTGATGCAGGTGTTTCGAGCCTGCTGTATTGGAGAAGATGTCGAGCCACTATGAGACGAAGCAGCCACTCCCGCGAGACCTTATTGACAAGATCATCAAGAGGTACGGCCGCCGATTCATAACTTTATCAGTGCCTGCCAGTGACCTCATATTAGTCGATATGTCAACGTCGGTTTGTTCTACCTTCGTCAAGTCTTCTTTGCGAAGTTCGACATCAAGGTGCACACGGACAAGGGTGTGTCGTGGACAGCGCTTCTTGTAGTCGGTCACTGATAACGGCCTGCAGAGCCTGCTGACTACACAGCACTCTGGAACGACCTTCGGCAGTCCACCACGATGCTGAGGTTCCCTCAGCGCGCTGCTGGCCAGGGTTCCTTCAATCACATCGCAAGTGGGTACGATGCAGGTTATTACGGGTGAGCATAATCGATACGAATGCTATTTACGGACGGTCCATCAACTTGTCCTCCAGATACACATACTCGTTGGTCTTCGCTGCAGACATGTATGCGACCGTCTTCAAATCTGATCCTCTCGATCCGTCACGAGGCTTGAAGTATCGCGAGGCCATCCTCCGGCCAGGTGGAAGCCGAGAGGAGGATGACTCACTGAAGGTGCGCGGCCTGCCAGTTTCCGCGAGAGAGCAGTGCGGTGATCCCTTTCTCCAGGAATTCCTCGGCAGGCCGCCCAATTCGGAGGCCTTTGTGCACGAGCTGTTCGGCCATACCGGCACGTCTGGCTCGAACCTATGATCGATTACGTCTGGCGCTCTGCTCGGAAAGTTTATTGTCACTGTCTGCACATCTAGTCTTCGCGCCGCAAGAGTGGGAACACCACCATTCGAGATGATGGTTTGTGTATTGTTGTGTGATGAGCAGTTCAACAATACCCTGGAATGGTCCTGCCAAACTATTGAGCACATGCAATGGACACGTTCTGTGTTCAGCCTTGCTGTGCTCCGCCTCAAAGCCTAATCAGGTATGTATAGCACTGCGGTAATTAAAAGAAATTGTGCAGATTGCACAGCGCAGAATGCATGAACTGGGGAGTTATGCACTAGATGACCGAGTCGGTGGAGTAGCCGAGATCCCGGCCCGACACAGGTTTGTGGCTAGCGGATACTCAGAGGTTGCATGCCACAGTACATAGAAAGAACACTCGGATAATTATTACTCGCTATCATCTGAGTCTGTATCCTCATCATCCGTCGAGCAGTCTTCATCCCCGTCCTCCCCGTCATCAGAACCAAACTCGACGCTTCCGAACGTCTAACAGGCGGACCATGTCCTGGTCGTCCAGATCCATGGTAGTGAGGGTCTCAAGGCAAGGGAGACACGACTGGATGTTGGCTGGATGCTATTTCCAGACGTACTACTGGCTGCCGCTTCGTCCCACTGGTCCATTAGTATGTCATACCACATCGTGCACGTCCGCTAATAGCGCAGCGTCAGTATCGTCAGGCTCTTCATCGCCACGTACACGTCGCAAATAGCTTTGACATCTGCGCACTCCATGGGTACGAACTCCTTTACAACCGCGAGGACCGCCTTCTCCGGCCCCGCGAGCGCGCAGGAGCCCGGCGCACGCGTCCTTGCCAACAGTAATCAGTATGAGCGTCACGAGACTGGGCATCGCGACATGTTCAAGGAATGCGGCCGTGTAGTGCGGCTTGAGGGGCAGGAGGGCGAGGCGTTCGAGCCGACGCAGGGTAATCTTCTCCGATGTAGGGGGGGCGTCGGCAAGTCACTGGTCCGGGTCTGGCGTCGTGTTCGTCTGCATGAGCGAGAGGTGGCGCAGGTCCAGCGAGCCGCGGAGGATGTGGAGGATGTTGACGAGGCACGGCTTGCACGGCACGAACATGAGATCGAGTTCGTGCAAGCCAGCAAGGAAGCGGCACCGGCGTCGACACTGAGCAGGCAAGCGGTCTGCAGACGCGGGGTGTTGTTGTGGAAGAGCACGAGCACTTTCGGATGGAGGGGTACCTCCACCGCGCCGAAGTACGACTGGTAGCGCAGCTTGGGCGACTCGAGCAGCGGCGCGCCCTGGCTCCGGCTTAGTCGCACGAGTGCATAATGCATGAACATATGGTTGGTGACCCGCAGCTCGGGCGAGCGCCCATGTCGTGCGGCATGATGAGGTCTAAGGTCATTCAGGTGAAGCGACGCCTGCAAGAGATGAAAGATGGCAGAGGCGGGGTCCTCGGATGGTTCCGGACCATATCTTACGATCTCAATGAAGATGGCGAGAGGCGTGCCCTTAGACGGTTGGAGGTACGTCCTGGCTCTCTGAAATGGATGTTTCTGGAGCTCGCTGAAGTCGATGGAGGCCCATAGCTCGGGCTTCTCCATGGCGATGCTGTCCCAGAACTTGCATACGCCCATGATGAGGGTCTCGCTTCTCTGGGCGGTGCGTCATTGCCGCACGGCATCTGCGTGTTAAGCACGAAGATGTGCCCCAAGAACTCAGTGGGCTGCCTGTTGACAATGCTTCTCTGGTCGGAGGTGGGATGGATAGGTGAGGCGCCATGTCAATGCGGTCTGTCGATTGTCTGGCAGGACTTGAGCCTGTGTCTCGCGCAGCATGTTAGTTGGGCTGAATGTACGCATCTCACAATGGAGTCACACGACAACAGGAGTACCTCAGCAAGGGCCCGAGTGGCGATTGGGTGACCTGAAAGACATCATGCATCAGATCTAGACACGACCGTGACTATGGATGCGGCAGGATCGACTTTGAAGCTATGCTCTGCATCCACGGTGGCTTGTAAGACGCATCTGATACATAATCGTATTCATGCTTTCATGTGCATTCAACTCGCAGAATGCCCCGGACCCCGCGTCCTCTCAAACTCCACCGCAACATTGCATAGTGCTAACGTATAGACGTCGAACACCAAGGTGGTTGCCGATGCCATTCGCGAAGGCATCGATGTCTGCTCGCGTTGTCGCAATTCGCATCCAAGTTCGGGCTGTTCTACTAAGTTAGTGACATGCCTCCCCCACGCGCACGGTACGGCCCATGCTCCCAGTCACTTCTGCGCTCACTCCCAGTCACCGTCTTTGCGCCCTGCCATGCCCAATCGCGGCCTCCTCCGCGGCCTCCCTTCTCTCTCTTTTCAACCCTCACCGGCTCCTTCCAGGTTCGCAGGTCGTTCCTTCTGCAGCATTCCGTCAGTCCTCCTTCCGTGTTGCATGCATCGCGTCGAGGCTAACAGAGGCTATCATCATTACAGGGTAGCACGCGAAGCATCAACGCGTTTCCAGCGCAGAAGGACACTAATCCCACATTCCTTAACTCATCGTCGGCCCACTCCTTTCTCACAGGCCCTTTGGCCCTCCAGATATGATGCACGCCATCCGACTCTTACTGTCGCTCGCCGCCCTCGTCACTTCCGTTTCGGCTGCGAATGCGGACGCCTGGAGACGCCGCACTGTTTATCAGTACGCTTGTTTTAGGTTCAGTCTTCTCGCTTCGTTGAAATCTTGTAAAGGATCAATCGATCATCACCGACCGATACGCTCTTCCCGCGGGTTCGGATCTCAATGCGTGCAACCCGAAGGACCAGACATGGTGCGGGGGAACGTGGAATGCGATTCGCGAGAACCTGGACTACATTCAGAACGCCGGATTCACGGCGAGTAAGTGCCAGTCAGTGTCGCGCAATTCAATATGCTCATCAATTCGCGTCCTGTACAGTCTGGATGAGTTCAGTCTCACAAAACTACTATGGCCCCTGTACGCCCTACGGTGATGCCTACCACGGATATTGGATTGCCAACATAACAAAACTCAATGACCGTTTCGGCACTGCTGATGACCTTACGGCTCTCTCCGACGAACTTCACAGACGGGAATGTACCTCATGGTTGATGTCGTTGTCAACGTCATGGCTCTTTCGACGACTCCAGACCTCTCGACGTTCCTGTTCACGGAACAGGTGAGCCTTTCCTGTACTGCCCGCGGCCAGTCGTGACATTATCCAACCAGTCACAATACCACCCGTACTGCCCAATCGACGTCAGTAATGATACCAGTCTGATTGACTGCTGGATGGGAGACACGACAGTGACCCTCCCAGACATTAACACGACAAACCCTAGCGTCGTCTCAGCATAACTTGGTGGAAACCTACAATATCGACGGGTTGCGTATTGATGGCAAGGGCTATTCCAGGGATGATTGACAGACTCCTGATTTTGCCTTGTCGTTGTACAGCTGCTAAGTATGTGACACATCCACTCTGGTGCCCTGCATCTCATCACGTTATATTGTTGCATTTCAAGGCACCTCAACACCGACTTCTGGCCCCAGTTCTGCGGCAGCGCCGGCGTCTTCTGCATGGGCGAGGTGTTTGACGACGACGTCGGTTGAGCAGACCTCAGTTGGTCGCACTCCGGACTATGACTGAGGTATGAGTGAACGACAGAAAAGCGGCATCGTACCAAGGCCCCGGCGCTCTCGACTGCATTTTGAATTACCCGACCTACAACGGGCTCGTCAGCGTGTTCACGATCCCTGGCCCCCAGAACATGAGTGCGCTCACTACCAAGATCACGCAGTCCCAGCAGCTGTCTAAGGTGAATACTGACGATCAGCCCTCCTTCAAGTTGAATTGACGTGGGTTGCGTAGGACACAACGTTACTGGGCAACTTCCTCGAGGACCAGGACGTGCCCAGGTGGGCGAACCTCTCCGTTGACCCGCAGACGCTGTACAACGCAATGGTGTTCAACTGGATGTCGGATGGGTGCGTGGTCTGCTCGGACGTGTGATGGAGATGGACGCTGACAGGCGCGCGCTGCAGCATCGCTGTTGGATATTACGGCCAGGAGCAGGGCTTCCACGGGTACAAGGACCCGTACAATCGCGAGCCGATGTGGCCGTCCGGCTATGCGAACACGACCACCTACCAGCTCATGACTACCCTGAATACGGTACACTGCAGCCGCGCCGCCACGTTGTCCGTTGTGCTGACCGACGCCGGCATTGTAACCAGTGCAGGGACTTCCTCGTGAATGGCGCGTCAGGCTGGCTGACGTCCAAGATGGAGATTCTCGCTGAGAGCAAGTACGACATCGCGATCCGCAAGGGCGACGTCGTCACGATCCTGACTAACGTCGGCTCGCCGGTAGGTACCGTCTTCGCAGTAAGGTAGTCGTGAGACTCTTACTCAGTCGTCGTCCCGTTCAAGCCCCAGAACGTCACCATCGCCGCGTACACGCCGTGGGCAGCCTCGACGGCTGCGACCGAGTGAGTGCCGTCCGCCATCCACCGTCCGCCGTCGTCAGACCTGACTCACGCCCCGCTTCGCCGCAGGATCCTCTCGTGCACGAAGTACGTCGTCGGGAGCAACGGGTCGATCCTGGTGGACTACAGCGCGGGCGCGCGCGCGGCGATATTCGTGCCAGACCTACTTCTGAACTCGTCGGGCGTCTGTGGGTACGAGGGCGCGAACCAATACGTCGAGCCGCCGAGCGCGGCGCCGCTGCTCGGGCGGGACCGCGCGCGGGTCACGGGTGTCGTCGGATTGGCCGTCGTGGGGATGTGCAGTTTACTGCTCGTGGTGTGTGGACATTTTGTTGTGTGTGTATTTTGTGATGGCGCTCCATGGACTACTATTCCGGAATAAACGCTCCAGTTTTGTACACAGTAGTTGTTTACACCGTCAACAACATGTTATTTACATGTGTCCAAAACTCGAGCCCAAGAACACATGTTAACAACTTGAGACTACCCTAGTTAGGACTGTGCAACTGCAGCAACACTTTTGCTCTCAGTATATGGTATGATGATTTACATGTGTCTTATCCATTGGCTGATTGTTTTTACAGTCTCACAATACTCCATGGACCTTGTCAGCCAACATTAAGGTTTCAGGACCTCGCGTCTACACTGTACAAGAAATCCTGTGCCACAGTTATTAGTGGTGACAAGTCAGACTCAAGTTCAGAAACAGAAGATGAGAGTAACAGCAACTGAGATGTGGAGCATAGTGATGGGGAAGATTCTGATCCTACTGAAGACATCCTCAGTGATGAGAGTTTGGGGGCAGCTTTTCTTGCAAATAAGGTTGCAAATTTGAAGGCTATGGCCCCCACAAGATCTGCTCTCCAATGCACTTATTGAGGAGCCCGACAGCTGTAGGCACATCCGTGGTAATACCACTACTGCTGTAGCAGTGCGGGCCGTGCATGAAGAGTCGGAATGGGAGTTCACTTAATGGTATAGTAATAAACTAGTTAATCACAGTGAATAACCACTCGTCAAAAAACCCCCAGGGGGAACATGGAAGTTGTTGACTGTACAAAACCTCGATGGGGGTTTACTCCGGAGCGGTACCGTGGACCGTGGTAGGTGTGGAAGTGGGCGTCGGGGGATGTATGATACGATGGACGGGTCTCTCTCTTCTGGTTGGTTTTCCGATGTGGCTTCTGGTCGGTTGGGCGTCCAACTTACTTCAGTTCGCGGCTTCTTGCAGTGATCATAGCCAAACCTGCAGATGCACTGGCATTGGCGTGGCAATTTACGCAGCCAGGGAAATCTGGACTTTATCACCACAGAGGTATCAGTGCCTCAAGTGGCTAGAGATGACCTAATTCAAGGATCCTTGCGAGTGCCGTACACCACTTCACGACCAGCCTGCTCGTCCACTGGCCCTCCTTATCACTCTGACGCCTTTGAACCTGACCATATATTTCTTAATGCGCTCCTTCTCCTTCCCATGAGCAACTTACCTCCCCTCATGGTTACCAGCCGAATCGGAAGGCCCACACTTATCCTCGCGCCTCGAGCAGATCCGGGCCACACCCGCCATCAGTGACAGGGACCTGTTGCACGTACGTGAGGCAGATACGGCATCACGTCGCGACGCAACCCCACGCTCTCCCGTTGACTCGTGAGCACTCCATACCACGATCGCACTCGACATCACTGCGTACAGCTCCCAAAGCACGCTCGTGGGCGAGTAGGTGAGCTCCTGGGCCGTCGAAGACTCGCTGGTCAGCCCAAGCATGTCCCTGCCTGTCCTGGCCACTGCCTGGGTCATACCCGAGACGCGGCCGCTGTCCGCAAAATCGCAGTTCCCCAGGACGAGCGAGGCGAGGTGGGGCATGAAGAGGCGGGGATACAGCTGAGCCCGAGAACGAGCGCCTTCAGCGTGCGCATGTGCACGTTTCCCGCAGGCGGGGCAGCGCGGGGACGGCGCCCTCTACCTAGTCGTTGGTGGACGGGCACGCCTGGGCGAGGATCAAGGCGCGCAGCTCGGACGGGCCACGCGGAATGCGCGCAAGGCTGGCGAACGACGGGTTGTTCGGCTCGAACGAGCTCGAGGTGGCAGAGGCCGCTCAGAAGGAGCACCGTCCCCACCCGAGGACGGCGCTGCTGAACCGTGCTGCGCTGCTATGGAAGAACACGCGCCGGCGGCAGCACGACGCGGGGTGTCGTCGGGGTGGACAGACCTGCATGAAGAGACGCGACGCGCACTTCGTCTCGCCCCCGGCTCCGCCCTGAATCTCACCCTCCCCTCGGCGTCGCCGGCCCCGGCTCCGCCTTCACAGCTGCCACCATCCCCACCCCCCAACCTTGTCCGCGCACTCTCAATCCGCGCGACACGCAAGCGGCCGTCCTTTGGACAGGCACCCAGAGAGGGTCCTCTCGCGGCCCGCACACGCAGACGAACAACTGACCTCGTTGGTGCCTTCGAAGCAGCGGCACCACCGGGCTTCTGGCTCGTCGGAACTTGTGAGATCGTGAGAGAGAGACGCGAGGTCAGCGCTGTGGGACGGCACCTTAGCCAGAGTCTATAAGCCTCTTCTCACGTCACGAAGTAGTGGTTCGGACCCAGAGGGGTGACCTCTGGACCCAGTCCTGGCGTTACCGCACTGCGAGCGTCCTGTACACGAGTGCGGTCATAAACAGGGGAAACATTGCGTGACACGCGCACATGGACTGGCATTCGGAAGCTCAGGTCAGGGGGCGTCCTGCATCTTCGACCTGTTGGCGGGAGCAAAGAAGAGAAGAGAGCTGCTAGGGGAACCCGAATTAAACAGTCACTCCAATTAATACGATGTGGCCGCCCGCGGAGCCGTGACTGTGGGTTGGATGCATCCAGTGATATTGTCAGCCCGAGCAGTGAGGATAGTGGCATGATGATACTCGTGACGTTTGAACGCTCCTGCAAAACAAACGAGACAAAGTGTTAATCCTCCACAACAAGAAGATTACACCGTATACGATATCAACACACGACCGAACGCGGTACCGGTAGCGACAGCTGTAATAACCTCGAGAACGAAAGCGGGGACACAGATAGTACACTAATACACACACAACAACGGCGAGGACGCGCCGCGAACGTAAGGTGGTCGGAAGCGAGTAACGTGAAAGAAGAAATAAAAAAAACTCGTGGAGACGAGGATAAGCTACAATCAAACAGTTCGGACGTGTAAAGGGCTTGCATGGAGGAACGTCGGCGGAGGTTGGGTAATGGACCTTGAAAGACGCGGTAGACGGGAGGACAGTAGGAAGAACTAACAACAAACCGTACAGGGTGAAAGAGCGCGTGTCATCAGACGTAACGATATGCAGAAAACAGAGGAGAAAGCAAGCTAACACAGCTCGGAGACCTTACAACAACACCGGCCCAGAGAGGCGTCTCCGCATAGCATCAAGAAGTAGCGCTGAGAGCGCGCCAGGGAACGATTTCACCGCGGCACTGGCGCTCCCGTGAGGCCCCCGACGACCACGCACACCACGAGCGCCGCAATCAGTGCACTCCTGACCACAATCTCCCACTGCGCCCTCGTCACAACCGGGTTCAAAACCGGCGTCAGTGGCACCGCAAACGCAGGCACCGCGCGCACCTTCCTAAACCTGACCGTCCACCCGAGCTTGGGATTCTTGTCCTTCACGCTATCGCCGTCTGCTCGCTTCTCATGCTCCGACTTCTCCGAGGGGTCCGGAGAGGGTGATGTCGGCGAGGCGACCGCGGTGCTTGGCACGAGATTGGGGAACGTAAAGTGGCTGTTTGCCATCGGCGAGCCAGCGAGAGTCCTCGTCGGCGATGCCTCCGACGGGTCGGCCGCAACCCCCCAGCCAAGCCCCCATCCCTTCTCCTTCTCGATCTCTGCAACGCACACGGGAACACCATCTCGCTCGCGCTCAATATGAACCCGCACGACGTTCCCAGGACTGCAACGCGTCTGCCAGCGGCTCAGCAAGCCTTTGGGACCGAGGCTGATCCACCTGTCCACAGTGTGGATTACGTTTGAGACATTGTTCTTCTGGACGTTTTTCACGTCACTTCTGCTCTTATCTGCGACACGGCGGCCAGGGTAGCCTCGGTACCGACCGGTAGCAAAACGAGGCCGCCTTGCCGGGAGGGCATCGAAGTCGAAAGGATCTACCGGTTGGCGTGCGGCGATACTCCTACCAGCCTCAACATCATCACCAGTCTCGCCCTTGATGTCATACGAGAACGGATGGATGAACGAAGCGGTGGCAGTCACCTCTGCCTCCTCACTCGAGTCGTAATCAGGCCACAGTGGGGGACGTCCAACAGGGAAGGATGCCGTCGCAGGTCCCTCGGGCGCAGGGTGCTCATCGTAGAAAGCGTCTGAGATTTCGATGCACGGCGCGTCAGCATCTCCTTCGGCATCGCTCTGTTCATCGTCATTCTCGTACCCGCTGTGCGCGTCGTCTTCGTCAGTGTACTGCACAGACGCGATCTCAATGTCGCAGACGGGGGAGCCACGGTCCGGGCGAGTAACCACGGGCTGAGGGATCTGCACCGCGCTATCTTCGGAGAACCTAGATCCCGGAGTAATTATTGACAGCTTTGGCTTCTCACCCGGCCCCGCCTTCACACCGGATTCCAGAGGTTTGACCAGTATAGGGTGGCTTATCTCCAGCAAGGAAGACTGACGACGCGAGCGACCGAAGGGGCCAGTGAGTTGTACGGAAATCGGGGTGCTAGGGACAGGGCGAGGATGGAAGAGCGAGGCAACGGATCCCGACGGAGAAGGATGAGGCTGGGGATCAGATATGGGCGGGCGGACAAGCTCAAACGATCGTAGTTGGCGGAGGTCGCCGAAGACGTAGATCATCATGCAGACCTGTTATATGATTGACAAGGCAGGAGATCGACTCAATCAACACAACCGCATCAACGTCCAGAGAGGAGGGAGACGCACCCCGTACATGGCAGAGATGAAGATTGTCAAGCCCGCCCACATACCGGGAATGGCTGCGAGCCGCCACCAGCGGGAGCCGCGAACAGCAAAGTTCACGATAAGGGGGATGCTAAGCCGCAGATCAGTACATGTGCTGATCGCGCGGTGCTCGGCCTACTCACCTGCCGGCAAGGCTTATGATAATACCGCCAGCACTACCACAGACAGCGCGAGGGGTGCCCACGTTGTTGTATGTCGCGAGCACGAAGCGCTGTAGACTTTCCGTCAGCATCTCGCGCACGATTTCGGCGAGCTCGTTGAAGACCACCGGGTCCGGTGGGGGCGGATTGTGACCTGCGCATATGAAGCATTAACTAATTGCTGGGACAGAGAAAGAGAAGCACCCACCCCCGTCGAGTCCCCAGACACAGGTGGACTGACTTGGGCACCAGGACGCACGTTGGCTCGGCTCGCATTTCTCGTCATAAACAAGGCCGCTCGAGCTCTTCACGGCAGAACTGGTGTGGAACGGCGCGAGAACATCGCTGGGCACATCGAGCTCATAGTCGCCGTTAGGTGTAAGGAATGTGCGTTTGGCCCTCAGATAGGAGTACGAGAGCTCGGGATTGGCGGGGAGTGCAGACTGAGACGTCCGATATTCGCGGCGGGGCGCACCGTTGTGCGACGACATGCGGGCGAGGCGGCTCTTGCGGACCCATTCCGTATAGCTCTGCTTGTACTCGCGCAGCCAGAGGATGAAGTACCTGCGACATGCACGTGAGAGGAGCGCCAGGATGCGAAGAGGCGGGGTGCGCACAGATTCTCTGCGCTCTGCTCGACAAAGAGAAGCCACTCCTCAAAATCCTTCAGCCCGAGGGGCGGGAGATGCTTGCGGTCGAGGATGTCGTCGAGGCTGATCTCGAAGCGGGGGATCACGCCGAAAGTGGAGACCTGGCCCCGGGCGGGCGGAGGATTGAAGAGGCGCGACTACGCGCGCATATAGTCAGGTCTGAGACGAGAGGGCACGGAATAGGGAGGTCTGGGCGCACCGGAAGCGAGGCGAGGGCTCTACATCCCAGCTTGATGGTCTTTGGCTGGGAGTGGACAGGCGCTGGGAGGGGCGTTGGAACGCCTGGGGCGCGCTCGCTGGAGACGAGGACGGGCTTCGGGTAGGCCGGAGGCCTGCTCGGGCTCATCAGGGGGCGCGAGTCGGGCACTAGAGTTGGTGAGGAGCGAGGGGGGCGGGCGTGAGCGAGAGAGAGCGGAGGGGGGACATAGGCTGGCGATTATGAGGCGGGAGCAAAAGGAGGGGATGACGGGGGATAATCCTCTGGGGAAGCCTCGCGGGGGGGCCGGCACGCCAGCGGCGGATTCTGGCAGGGAACACGCTTTGCTCGACAGGGAAGCACCATGCACGCCTCAATAGAGATGGGCGTCTTTCCCACAAGCCACTTCGGTTCAACAGGCGCCCAACGCCCGCGCGAGTTCAGTGTCCTCCGCGGCCTCGCCTGGCTGTCTGCCCGTGCCCGCTGCGCGCTGCGTCCGTGGAGACCATCGCCCGACGCCGCCGTTGGCGTTGCTCGCGACACGACGGTACTAACGCTGGCACGCACTTCTGCGCACTGTCACGGAGCGTCCGACTCGCCGTCGTTGCCCCCATGCACATCGGCGCGCGCCGGGCAAGCTCCGAGGTTGAGCATGAAAGTGACTGACGGGGCACTGACTGAAGCAGGATTCATTCGCAGGAATGAACGGCGGACCCGGCAAGTCAAGGAAGACGTGTGTGTGTCGCCGATATTACCGCAGGCCTCGTTCTCGTTGGATCAGATTGCTGGCGCACCGCTGGTGGCAGATCGTCTCGTCTGACCTGACCTGCGCCACACACAAGCTCCATGCCGTCCTCCGCACGACCGACGCAAAATCTGAATCAGGCGCCGACGTTGAGCGCGTGAGATCAGATCTCGATCGGACGCCCCGCCACAATCGGCTAGATCCCCTACCCGGGCGCTTACGTAAGCTTTTCAACTAGGGTCAGGGAACTTGACGCGTGATGCTGGCCACATGCGCGCCACAATGCGATCAACTGCAGGCACCTGACCCATTATGTAACACGCGCAGACAACACACAGGCCGAGATGCCTTGCAGTCTGTCCAGCCGCACGAGGAGACGCAGTTGCCCTGTCTGGCGAGGTAAAGGCGCATCGAGAGCTCTGTGGCGTAATATACACGTCTTTAAACGGCAGCCACAGCTCGCTTTCTGGCCTCGCGTGCGTCGCAGCGCACGATATACCCGCACCCTGCAGGCACGCTCGCCCAACGTCCACCGCAGGCGTTGACGCGCGCTGCAGCCGGTTTCTGCGCATTACCGTAGAAGGTGAGTCGGCCTCGGCCTCGGCCACTGAGATTCACAGATGGTCACGATCTTCCCGTGGCTGCCGAACATGCCCACCATATGTTCGAGAGGCGGGCGCAGCAGAGGCCACTTGGTACGCGGAACATGGTGTCTCTCGATGTTGCGCTGACGGGCATCGCTCTATCGCCTGGACATGCTTCGAGACGCGTGAACCCTTTTCAGAGAACGTTCCAAGCGCGGTGGCAGCCACGCCCAGCACGCCAGCCACGACCCCGCCTTGAGCAGGGGCGATCCTCTGGCAGAAGCCCCGCCACCGGCACCGGTGTCCTCGTGTGGCTTGTTCCGGCGCGGTGCGTCTCCCTCTCTCCTGCTTCTGTCCATCTGCGATGCTCAGAAGCACCAGCCACCTGCCCTCCCGCACTCTGCACTCTGCGCCTCGAGCAACCCATCGAGAAGTCGCCGGGGCTGTGCGCGTTTGATTACCGGTGGCGACGCCGACCCTGCCTCACGCCTGTCGTCCAAGCTTCTCCGCCAGCATCTCGCTCGTTGCGGATAGATTGCGCAGGTCCCGTGGAACTTTCGCGCCGACTGCAGCTCAACGTAACTCTTCGCATGGGATTTCTGCGGTGGCATCGTGACGTGCAGGTCACATAGTTGTCGTTGCGTCTCCCGCGTGTCTCCTCGCAGAGTGCTGATGAAATCCCGCCCTTCCAGCGCGCTGGCGCCACAGACGCGTCAGAGTCAGAAGGTCCTCCTTCATCACAATATAATCGGACATAACCTTGCAGGACCCTACCGCTCTCCTTCGACACTTTCTCTTCCCGTGGAACCGAAATGCTGCGGCGTTGCCGTGCCGCTATCAACGTGAGGCAGCAGTATCACAATACGTCCGCGCACGACCCTGCCGTAGCGGACACTGCTAACACTACGGGAACACGCCCATTTTACTCAGGGACCGACGACACGGGTCGGGAGGTGTAGCCACTATCTCCGCATCTACCCTGATGCACGCTCTGGAACTTGTTCCGTTGGACTGTCAACGTAGGGACCCCAGATAAATAGACGGCACAGCCTGATGGTGGCAAGACGAGCATTTGGCCGTTGAACTTTCGGGTGGCCATACCCCAACATCAGAGGGTGAGCTGCGGAACCTATTGACTGTTCCTCCGGTCGCCAGCGGATGAGGACCAGTAGTGCCGTGGAGACTACGCGAGGTTCGACCCCCTAGAAGTGTCGAGTGGGCGCTCATCTTGTCGCACGCCGACACGACTCGGAAGACTGCCCGGAAGGTTTTACAGGCTCCAGAAAAAAAAAAGGTTCGAGTGCCATTATTTCCGGGAACAAC
Organism: Fomitopsis pulvina; assembly: GCA_964035675.1. Classification (NCBI taxonomy): domain Eukaryota; kingdom Fungi; phylum Basidiomycota; class Agaricomycetes; order Polyporales; family Fomitopsidaceae; genus Fomitopsis; species Fomitopsis pulvina. The sequence goes on from OZ037960.1 coordinate 1,702,135, forward strand.
TGTAGCACAGTAAATGACCTGTCGATTACGTGGGGCGACAAGGAGTGTGTCAAAGACACTGACGGCTCTAGTAGTCTTCGAGTTCCGGTCAGGGTGATCTGTATGCACGCAGCCTCGGAATCTGCAGCCAGGCCTTACACATTGTGCCGCACTTATCACGATGCCCCCGCAACCTGATCTCACGCTGAATATTCAAAAGCTACCAGCTTCGGACTTGTCGTATAGAAGAGCTGGGGAGTCGCACCTAGCCGTGGCACCGTTCGCAAGTGATGATGAAACCTACTTCTCGGAGGCTGATCACTGGCGTGCTCGTCCCACTCAGGGCCGGACCCAGCGCAGGCACTTTACCGTGGTCCAGGGTTTGAGCCACTCGCACATGTACTCGAGGACTTCTGGATGGCCTGCGGCTCAGTGGGTCGACGACTCAACCCGTTCCACAGAGAATGTCTACACTTGAGCCCACAGGGTATCCGCAAGACTATCTTCAGTGAGTCCTGGAGATGATAATCTGCTGCTCACGATTGAAACCTCACTTCGCATTTCTTGCACGACCAAGTTCTCGCCAACACTCTGGTTAAAGTGGTTGCAGCACACGAGGCAAATGCTGCCATCCACGCGGCCTGTTCAGACAACAAAGTTAGAAAAAGTTGGGTGGGAGACATGGACTGAATCCGGACGAAGCGCCAGTAATCATCCAAGTTGACACTATAGTGCCCTATAGCCCGTAACTCCCCGTATCATTGAAATTCTCGCCCGCTCTCGTATGCTCTTATTTGTTCTCCCGGTCAGAGCTGCCGAGCTTTTTAATCTGGATCCATGTAACGACACATTGACTGGCGACCCTCGCTGGGCCCACATCTGCCTGTCGCCATAAATACTATCCACTGTCATGGTCGTCAGGATCTCTGTCTCCTCCCTCCATCTGCAACTGCCGAAGCGAAGCGAGGGAGTCGCTTGTTTACTGTAAAATACCCTGCCTGTAATTTACCGTGAATGACCCCTGTTAACCAGCCTGGCCCTGGGGAGTCCTGCTACTCAGTACTTAACTGGTAATCGTTAAGCAGGGACCGGATTCTAACTCACCAGCCCTAAATCTGACCTGCATCACCCTCCTGATACCCCTTTACATTCGCAGAGGACACTGTGAATACACATTTTGTTTTTGTATTCACTTATTCTCTATGGCAGCCATACAGCAGTAGCGTGGTCTCTCTCTTTTTTTGTCTACTTTTTAGAGCCCGCGCCTGATCGCTGGGTACATGCAGGCTAATAAGACCGTCCTTGTCCGAGTCATAGCACATAAAGTAAAGAAAGAAGTGAATCGCAAGGCCCCGCTTGCAAGGGACCCGCCTCCCCGCAACCGCACTTACAGGGCTCTTACCTGGGAGGTCGACTGTCGAGGATCCTCGCCCCCTCCGCAGCCATTACGCAAGTACCCGTGCCGGCAGTCATCCGGACGCCAGCATGGTCTCTCGCTGACCGCAGACATTAAACGAACAACAGCGCGATGCCAACGACAGCACCTGCCAAATGCGGGCCCGACCCAGGTTGTGCCCACGATCACAGATCCTGATCGGCGCGCCCCAACCCGCACGCATCTTTCTTTTCGCCTCAGCCACGGCCCGCCTGTGCGGACCCCACTGCCACGCCTTTCGTCAATGCCCAAGTCGCGAGGGTCGATATCCAAGGCAGATCTGGGAAAAATTACGTCGGAACGATAAACCAAGGAAACCGCCACAGTCACAGTGCGTGTGTTCGCGGGCGGATCCCATCCATCTCGGTCTCGCGCGTCGCGCTGACCCGATTCCTGCGCCCGTAACAGTCTGCAGACCTGCTGGGCGAGGCGTGTCGAGCACACTGCTGTTGCGGACGTCCGTGTAACCAGATCGAGCCGGATACACAGTTAGGAGAACACACGCTTTCCCAGACGAGCCAGCAACCGTCATGGTGCGAGGCGATGGAACAAAGGGCATAACACCACTAGCGGCCGTGCCCACCCCCGCGAGCCTGGCCGGAAACCCCTACCTCCCACCCCAGGATGGGCGCTGCCTGATCAATGACCTCCCCACTGAGCTGCTGGCGCAGATCTTCCTCATGGGTGCGGGATCGGATGACCCTATCGATGAGGGCGAAGGGGAGGAAGAACATGACGATGACGATGACGAAGATGAGGACGACGACGACGAAGAGGACGACGACGACGATGATGATGATGATGATGACGACGACGAGCGACCGCCGTTCGAGGTGACCGCGTCCCACGTCTGCAGACTCTGGCGCGACGTCGCCATCAACACGCCCGCCCTCTGGAGCACGCTCAGATTCGCCGAGGGCCTGCCGTACACCAAGTCCGCAGTGTACCTCGAGCGGTCCAAGGGCGCGCCGCTCGACATCTCGATCGACGTGACGAAGGACGAGGAGGACGAGGAGGTGAACCTGGACGACCCCGTGCCCGCGCTCGCGGAGCTCATGGTCTGCTCCGACGAGCTCGACGCGATCCTTGCGCTCGTCATCCCGCACGTCGCGCACTGGCGCTCGTTCGAGCTCATGGTCTCGGAGTACGTGCTCATGCACTCCGCGCTCCGCGCGATGGGCGCGTGCCCCGGCGCGCCGATGCTCGAGGTCCTCCTGCTCTACCACTACGAGGACGCGGAGGACGCCGACGCCGCGTTCGCGCCCGCCAAGTACAGGCCGCAGGACTTTGTCCTCTTCCGCGGGCACGCGCCGCGCCTCGCGCACGTCGCGCTCTGGGGCGTGCACCTCGACTGGCCCGCGTCCGCCGCCCTTCTCCGCGGGCTCGTCGAGCTCGAGCTCGCGTACCACGCGCCCGACGTCCGCCCGTCGTACCGCGAGTTCGCGCGCGTGCTCCGCGCGTCGCCCGAGATCGAGACACTCACGCTCTGCCAGTCCGGGCCCGCCCGCGGGCCCGTGGAGTGGCTCGAGAGCGTCATGGGCGCCGCGGAGCGGGTCGACTCCGAGGCGGACACCACGCTCGCGCTGCCCTCACTCAGGAACCTCATGCTCGCGTTCCTCGAGCCGGAATACGCGCGGGCGCTCCTCGAGCGGCTCGCGCTGCCGAACCTCGCGTCGCTCGCGATCGACATGGGGGACGGGGACGGCACCGCGCTGCTCGAGGCGCTGGCGCGCCCGGCGCCCGCGACGGGGAAGGTCGTCCTCGGTGGACTGCAGGTGTTCAAGATCGCGGGCATGCAGTGCGAGGAGGGCGCCACGATCCGCGGTGCGTGTGCGGCGCTGGCGAACCTGGTGGCGCTGACCCTGAACTTCGACTTCGTGTCGACGCGCTGGTACGACGTGCTGGTCGCGCAGTGGGAGGGCGCCGCGGCGGGCGCGGACAACAGGGACCCGCTGCTGCCGAAGCTGGGGACGCTCACGACGACGGGCCTGCCCGGTAAGGACGTGCGGAGGCTGATAGAGGCGCGCAAGGCGGTGGGCAGGCCGATCAGGCAGGTGTTCGTGAATCAGGACGACGACCTGGGGCAGGAGGACGAGGAGTGGATCAAGGGCAACGTGGAGGAGTTTGATTATTTTGAGGGATCGGACGAGGAGGACGAACTCGTCATTGACGTAGAGGGCGAGGAGGACGAGGACGAGGGTGCGCAAGACGGCGATGACTGGGAAGACGTGGACTGAGCGGATATCATAGCCCCCCTCACTCTAGACTGCACATTTGTCCGGCATGCCTTTCCTCAGAGACGGGAAATAACTATGAGCCGTGTGCATGGCTACTGTATCAATCAACTAATCATTGACTGTCGCATACTCAGATCGCGCTGCGGTAGTTCAAGTGGACACGCTATGCGAGAGAGAAGAGCCTAGAACTACTAGTACATACATGACTACGGGCTATACAGTAAATAAGTTTACACTCCAAATACGACAAAGTCCGGGGTAGTGAAGGGGCGATGGTTTGCTACGGGAGACACGAACCGCTACGCAATGCTCTCTAGTCTGGTGCCGAAACCCCTGCACGGCACCCGCGCCAAGCCCAGCACGACGTCCGGCACGCCCTCCTCTTCCTCGTCCCAGTACCCTGACACGCTTCTCTCCTTGCCCTTCGGCGACATTGCAGCGGCAGAGTTCGGGAACGGGGCCGGTCGATGCGGGTTGGGCATGTTGATGATCACGGCGACCTGCACCGCCTCCGCACGGGCGAGCGCATCTTCGTGCGGGGTTTGGACGTCACCGGCGTTGGGGCTGAGGGGGTCGGGAGAGGAGGGAGTCGACAGCGTGGAGGTCTGCCGGCGGGCAAATGGCCGTCGGAGCATGGCGAGTCGGGACGTCGAGGCATTCGGGTCTGTCTTTGACGACACATCGTCGCTGGGCAGCGCGGGTCTGGACGCCGCGACGTTCGCTGCTACGGGCTGTCGTGCGCATGCACGAACAAACACGAAGGTCAGACACGGCAAAGCACAACCACCCGGCACACGCAAAGCGACTGACCAGCGCCTCGCCCCACCCCTCCTTTGCCGCAGGCATCAGAGTGACGTCCCACAGCCGCGGCCGTTCGAGCTTCCTGCGCAGGCCCGGCAGGCCGCCAAGCGTCGGCGTCAAGAGCGTGCCTGCGGCGAGGGCCTCCTCTATCCGCCTCCGGAAGCGCCTGCGGAGGATGAACGAGCGGAAGACGATGGCCGCCGAGACGAAGAGTAGCAGAAAGAGCGTGGCGAGGAACGTGAATCTGGTAGACGAATATTCATCGTCGTCAGAGGACATCGCGCGGGGTGGTGGGTCAGAGCGCGGTCGTCAGTAAGTGAGGATGGGAAGGAGCGGTGGTGTGAGCTTGTGAGTCGTGACAGCCTGGGACAATGTGATGTGATACGCACAAATAGAGCGGCTCAGACGATGAGCCAGTTCCGGGAACACTCGTTGCGGTCGGGCTTGAGCTGCCCGAGGACGCCTTCGACGGGGCAGTCGACGAGGTGGAGCTCGACATGGTGGATCATTCGCGAATTGTGAAGGCACAGCCGACTCGCCGCGGTGGTCACCATACTTACGGACAGGTCAAAGCCAGACCAATTCCATATATAGTAAGTCCCCTCCGTATGTACATCCCGCACGACTACGGTCACGCCTCACATCAATCCGAGCTGAAGAAGCGAGGACTAATGTAGTACTGAGTACTGAGCTCGCAGTCAGCGACATGCATGCAGGCGGAGGCGAAATGGATAGCGAGTCTCAGGGTCATTACAGATATCACCCAAAATACGACCATTCAACGCCCTTGCTCGGCGATCGTCGACTTTGACACCATGTGTCCTTTCAATCTACCGTAATCTGGCAAGGACGTCCACTGCGCACCTCAACGCCGGCGTGCGGACCTTCAAAGCTTCATGAAGCACACAGATAGTCGAGAAGCTCAGCGCTCACGGACACCCGCGAGAGGCCAGGCTACTCCAATTAAGTTCGAACATGCTGCTTCTTCTCCATTATTTCATGCTTGTAGAGGTAATTACATGCGGTCGTCGGCGGGTTCACTATGACTACTACGAGGTCTCGACAGCAAAGCGAAGAGAGAAGATAAGAGGCGGATATCGACCGGAAACAAGGAGAGTGAGAGGGCACCACGGTCTGTGGAGGCGTCCAAGCCCACATGAGGCGATCGAAGCAAACAGCTGCGGGCGGGCCAAATTGGTCCACAAGCGTGCAAGGATGCAGCCGCAGCGAGGAACGAGACGAATCGCAGCAACAAGCGACATACACGAGAACAGTCGACTCGGGAAGGAAGCTGGAAGCCTAGTCGGTGGTATTGGTCGTGGTATAGGGATGGAACGAAGCGTGGACGGAGCTCGCGGCTGCCTCCGAGTCCACAAGGAAGCCCGACTGCGCGTACAGTCCGCCGTACACGTTGAGGTGGATGCCGGCCAGTTTTGCTATCCGCTCACCCAGGTGCTGGATCTCGGGCATGAGCGGCTCGAGCCCACTCGACGTCTCGGGCTCGGTGTGAGGTTCGCCCCGCTTCAGTGAGGGGACAACGACGGGCAGTGCTGCATGCAGGACCGCGTCACGGACACGCCGACGCATGAGCGCACTCAGCGTGGAGTCCGAGCGCAGATTCGACTCCGCCCAGCTAGTCGCCAGCTTCACGAGCTGAGCGTCAGGTGTGGTGGACTTCGAAGGGCTGTGAACGGCGCCACCGCAGGATGATGTCGAACTGTCCAACGTTGAAGGCGCCCAACATCTTGCTTCGGTTGCGCGCATCGTCAGCTGCAGCACGACATCGCTCATCTCCTCTTTCCATCGGGCCATCTCGGCTTCTGCTCTTGTGCACGAGTCCCTGGGTGGGCGGAAGCACAAGCCGAGGTGTGCGGGACCAACCTCCCAGATCTCCTTCTTGAGCTTCAGCAGGTCGTCGGCAGTAAGGCGCGTGTGGCCCGGATGCTGACCAGAGAAGACGAGCTGCCGGTAAAGTAGCAGGAGCATGTACAGCGCGCTGTAGTCCGCAGCGTCCTTTGACAGGTTCGACAGGCGCGCATGGTCGAGATAGAGCGTCTCGGGGTATCTTGCACTGGGACCCGTGGAGGATGCGAGGCGGGATGACGATGACGATCGTGGCGGGGGGTTGAACACACTATCGACAAGCGCAGTCGTGAGTGCGACGTCGACCTGCGTCCGGCGTGGGAGTTTTGTGAACTGTGGTGAAGGAACGGTGTTCAAGACGAATGAATCAGGACGCGAAGCCAGTTCTCGATGCGCAGCGCGCAGCCACTGTCGGGTGACATCGAGCGAGAGACGGCCGGACTCCTTGCTCTCTTGGAAGGTCTTGAGTTCATACTGCGCGGCGCTCTGCACGAGATAAGGCCGCAGCGTCTGCAGCTGGTGATTTGCCACATCCTGAGCGCAGCACACAAACAGGTATGAATAACTTCACATCGGGGAAATGCAAAGACAGCACTGACCAACTTCATCAGCTCCATAATCTCGAAACAGAGCCGAATAGCACGGACTGCGTCAAGTCTACCGCCTCCGCCTCCTGGCGCGCAGGATCTAGCAAGTGCGACCATCTGGTCGACCGCGCCGTCCCGCATGGGCGCGCAGTGGCACCGTATGATGTCACCGATGGTCTGGAAAACACCTGATGGGTCGAACAGACCGTGGTCCATCTCCTGTTGGATCAGGTCCGCGTCCAGGACACTCCGGAGCAGCGACACATGCGCAACATTCTGCTGGTACTGAGGATGCAGTGCCGTCGGTTGCACGCACAGCCCTGTCGTCTTGGACATGACGGGCTGAATGATCGAAACGAGCACCTCCAGAAGCTCGAGGAGAAGTGGTCGGATGCGCGACGGCACCCTTACCGTGCAGCGATTATCGTGCGCGACGGCGTAGATCGGTCGCGCGGTGGGCATGGGCAATGAGCTGCAGACGCAAACGCGCTCACAAGGCCGCCCGTGCGCGTCGACGGTGAAACATGTGCAGCCGCTCTCAAGTTCACGCACGATCGCGAGCCAGTAGTTGTCTGCCATATCACGCTTCCGCCGACTCGAGGTCGGGCGGAACTGCAGCCCCGAGTCGAAAAGCAGGTCGTGACCTGGCGAGCTAGTAAGACATGGGAAGCATGTACGAGGAGCAGGGCGGACGCACGTAGCTGGGGATTGCGAAGAATGGCCTCGAGGTCCAATTCTTTGAGCGTGTCTCGGTTGATAGGGGGTTGGTGTGAGGGTATATGTGGGGAGAACGTCTCGATAGGCGAGACGGGGACGGACGATGGTGTGCGAGGGGTGGTCGGCAGGGTACATATTCGAAGGAGGGAGCCTCTGTTAGGACCTGGCTCTGTCGCGGAGACTATGCCCGTATCGCGGGTGTCGTTCGTGCGTGCACGACGGATGAACTTACGGGCGGGTGAGGGGAGTGCAGCGCTGTAGAGGCCGCGAGTGCGTCGCATACGTCGCGGGGAAGAGGAGGGGGCATGGGGTATATCGATGCGTGGACGCTTTGGTTTGGAAGGCCCCTCCTGCTGGCTGTCTGCGGCTACAAAAGTATGAGCGAGGGGAGAAGGCTGCTGCCATGCCGGGACGGTGGTGACGTCGGGGTCAGCGAGGAGCCAGGAGGCGGTGGAGGCGCGATCCGGGCTTGTTGCTGGACAGCGAGGGGTCGCGGCGGAGTCAGTGATCATGGGCTCGCAGGTGGAGGTTGCCTCGACTGAGGGAGAGCCATCCTGGGACTGGCGGTGGGACTGGCAGTCGTCCTGGTCAGCTTTGCGTTTGCGGTTCAAGGGGTGGATGTCATGGGCAAGGTCGTCCATGGGACGGAGGGAGGATGAGGCGGGGAGGAGGATCAGAGAACGCGGGGATGAAGGCGCATATTTAGGGGAGGAGGAACACATGGCGGCAGGCCGCTCGACCTCCACGCTGCCATAGGCTGCAGCTGCCACAAGGCCGTCAACGAGACGCCTGCCTGCTTATTCTTCCGCCGGACTGCTCCCAAGCCGTGCACACATTGCAACGCCATCAGACGGGTCTGCAGCCAGCTCTGCACCAGCCAGCCACGCCTCAGCTCGCTCGCTCCCGCAGCTGGCGAGGGAGAGCGCAGCAGTCCAGCACTGAGCCGGCCAGCGCACTTGCGACGCACCCTCAGCGGTTCGCGATCGCCATCTCCGCTTGCAGCGTTCGCACGGAGGCCAGTCGCAGGCCTGCACCATCGCCACGTTTACCTCCGGGCGTTTTGCGCTGTCCGACAGCGTTCTTCAGCGATGCACCCGCCGTACGTAACGACCTATCTGATCTCCTCACCCGTCTTCCACCACTCAAGCCGTCTCACCCAGCCCTTCATCGCCTCCACGCTCGCGCGCCGCTCAAATCAGCAAATACAACTGAAACTCGCTGGCCAATCCGCCCTGAACTTGTTGCCCTGTTTGGGCCATACTTTGGGTTGTCGCCCATCCACGTGCCTCTGCGATCCCAACACGAGGCTCTGCAGCGCTTTATCTTCAAGCGTGCCACTCGCTTGTGGACCGACACGCCATTCTGCGGCCCGCACCCGGCCTGGACGCTCTCTCAAGGACCCACAGCGCGCACTTCCTCAGAGCGGTCATCGTGAGTACCCTGCACGGCTCTCTCCCCTTGTCCTCAATTCCGGTCTGCATTTCTGTAAAGTGCGGAGAAACGCATGTTCGTCGCGCTGGAAACTTGCAATGGCTCGTCCATCGATAGCGTCCCGTTCCCAACCTCTTTGTCGTTTCTGGCGCAGCCACACCGCCTGTTGCTTGTTTGAAAGATAATCTAGTGCATCACTCACCTGTCAGTTGACATTGTTCAAGCATCAACGGCCAGCTCGCTTCATCAAGACAGATCGACTGAATCACATCCCAAACGTGATACTACGCATGAGTGACACTGCACCGGTTCATGTCCTCGTCTTGGCCCCCGTCACGCATCTACTGAAGCGGGGATGCTGAGTGCCAGCTCCAGCCCACAATCGTGCAATCGCCTCCTATATCCTATCTTTCTTCCGTGTGCTCTCGGAGGTGACAGCAAGACGCGCCTGCTAAACTCAATCCCGCGTCCTGCGCCATCACATACACGAGTGAAGCTACGCAAATAGCATATCAGGTCCTCTGTCCCGTCCCTCTCCCACCTCTTCTGACTTACCTCTCTCCCCATCTCTTCATATGGCATGCTCGCGCCGTCTTGCAGTCCCTCTGCGATTAGGGGCCCATATGATCCTTCGGAGCAATGCAGGTGCCACCGTCTGTGGTCCGGACGAGCGGCTTCCCTGGTTCGACGTACTGAATGCTGAAAAGTTGTGGAAACAACTTCCACCGAACGTCTCATCCACCCGCCGTCCCCCTCGTGTCTCATCTCGAGGTGGAGCCTCTTCTGCCTTCCTCTGCCGGGACTTGCTCCGCACTGTCAGGCAAGCTCATCTCATCATCCGCTTTCACTGGTCCCTTGAGGCCTATTCCTCCACCTTCCCGCCAATCTACCTCCGCGCCGTGCGCGGGGACGCTCCTGCCCAGCTGGACTGACATCGTGTACCGTGCCAGCACTCCATAGAACGACCCCGACACCGGTGGTTTCTCACATACTAGCGCTATTGCCCTCGTAAGGAGTGCCCGGCCTTCTATCACGTCATGCTCACGTCTGGTCCAACGTTCGAGAGTCTACCCCGAATCTAGGCTACCAGGGGGTTTTTCACGCGGACGGCTCGATACGCGGAGCGGCACGACATTGAACTTTCCTGTTCAGGGTTAGGAGTACTTGTTGAGGCCCCCGAAGATCCCGCGGAGGGTGTGATTCGGACTGTGCGTGTTTAATGGCCACAGCGGCTCGTTGGGGCCCGCTTGCTTCGGAGGGAGATAACCAGGTCGGAGTGCCTATGAAGCGTTGCAGCCGCCCACCTATCGTATATTAACCATGTCGTTTGACGTCACTAAGCGTCCGATAGTCCCCCTTATAATATTGGAACCCCTGGATGTTGCCGACATCGCATTCGTCTCCGCTCCGCCAGTTGCAACTCTCGGCCACGTTGGACAGTCATGCACCCATGCGATTCCGACGTACTATGCACTGCTGGTGTGGGATATACATATAGGTCACCGAGCGTCCGACCCATGACTCCTTCCTTCACGTTCACGCGTCGTCAACGAGCTTCTCTTCTGGCTGGCCATTTGGTTGTGTTCCATCCTCCGTCGGCCTCCTTGTAGCCTTGCGTCCATAGAACTCAGCAATAATCTTGGGACTGATGCGGTTCAGCTGCTCCTTGGGGAAGATACGGAGGAGGCTCCAGGCGAGATCGAGTGACTCGAAGATGGTGCGAGACTCATACGGGCCTGAGACGAATAGGCATGGTTGGAATGCAGAACTATGGTTATCAGATGTTCTTGTGCTTACCTTGTCCGACGAACTGTCGCTCAAACTTGTCGAGGAATTCGAGAGCTAGCTTGTCCTCTGGCGATAGCGCCTCCTCACCAACGACCGCCTTCATAGCAGCAGCATCGCGGCCAATGGCGTACTTCGCATACTGTTTACATGCGATAGGATTGCAATGTGAGAAATTTTGCATCGGCCGAAGACACATCCTGTCCATCCAATCAAGTATGCTTACCAGCTGATTCGAGACATCACCGTGATCCTTTCTTGTCAGCTTCTCACCAATGGCACTCTTCATCAACCGGGATAGCGACGGCAGCACATTAATAGGAGGATATATTTGCCTGTTGTGCAGATTTCGGTCAACGAATATTTGGCCCTCGGTGATATAGCCTGTCAGGTCCGGGATAGGATGCGTGATATCTAATCACGACAGCAGCAGCAAGCAACATCGCAATGGGTGAGAAGAATTTGTCAGGCCCAGTCCGCATGAGCAGTTCGCGGGACTTACCGTCGTTCGGCATTGTCAGGATAGGGATCTGAGTGATAGACCCATTACGACCCTCCACTCGACCGGCACGCTCGTAGATAGTGGACAAGTCCGTGTACATGTATCCAGGATAGCCACGACGGCCAGGGACCTCTTCTCGCGCAGCCGAAACCTACGGAACACAGCATGAGATTTCATGAACGAGGCTCAACAACGCCTCGATGCTTGCCTCACGCAATGCATCTGCGTATGACGACATGTCCGTTAAGATAACAAGGACGTGCTTCTCCAATTGGTATGCGTAATACTCTGCGGTTGTCAGTGCAAGGCGCGGCGTGATGATTCGCTCGATTGTTGGGTCGTTGGCGAGGTTCAGGAACAACGTGACACGGTCCAGACTGCCATTCTCTTCGAAGTCCTGCTTGAAGAAACGCGCTGTCTCCATGTTGACACCCATCGCAGCAAAAACGACTGAGAAGTTGTCCTCATGGCCATCATGCACGTCCTTCGTTGGTCTCTTCACAAGGCCGGCTTGCCGCACAATCTGGGCAGCAATCTACAAGTAGAAGACGAGGATAGATGGATGAGCAGGAACGACAATGACTCGTGTGCGGGCGACGCACCTCGTTATGTGGAAGGCCGGCTGCTGAGAAAATAGGTATCTTCTGACCACGAGCAATAGAGTTCATAGTGTCGATGGTAGAAATGCCCGTTTGAATCATCTCTTCGGGGTATATCCGAGAGTAAGGGTTAATAGGAGAGCCTTTGAATACCTGTCAGATAGTGAGTCAGCATGAGGCGGAACGTGGACCGCACCGTTAATGTCCAAGTAATCTTCCGCGAACACCTTCGGGCCGTTGTCAATCGGCACGCCAGAGCCATTGAATATCCGCCCCAACATATCCTCCGCTACGGGCAGCTTCATGCTGCTTCCAGTGAATTCCACATGTGTAGCCTTGACGTCCACTCCTGACGTGCCCTCAAACACCTGGACAATGGCCTTCTTGCCCTGGACCTCCAGCACTTGTCCGCCGCGTTTCGTGCCATCTGGTAATGTGAGTTGAACGATTTCGTTGTAAGACGGGAACTAGCCGCATGGCCTTGAGGGGTGCCCATACGCCGCAGTCTGTGAACACGCACCTTGACATTGTCTAACACGACAAGCGGGCTGCGAGGAAGTCAGAGTCGATTCCAAATACACTCCGAATCCAGCACTGACCCATTAATAGCCGCGACGGTGCGATAGTCTGGAGGCTCGGCTCAGCACAAGTTCCCAAGAGTCATCTGAACGCTCCTCACCCAGGTGTGGTTGCACATTGTATTCCCGCGTCACTGCCGCAGCATTGATTGCAGCGAGCTCCTTGTCGCTGATTCTCGGGTCTGCAGCCATCCTCGCAGGTTATGACGGTGGAATGCGCGGGGACGTTGCTTAAACGTCGCGCAGGCCAGGTGCCTGCCTGACGCAAGGACAGATCCGGCTGCCGATGTTCCCACGCTTACTACTTCACATTAAACAAGTCGCTAAACGAAGTAACTCTGCTGCTAGTAGTTACATCTCTCCCAGACGTATGATCATGAGCCCCCAGAAAGTATATCTACACAGCGGCGAGCCGCTTCTCCCACTGCGGACATATCGTTTGACGACCTAAACAAAGAATTGTCAAGAGCAGCGTGCAGTTAGCTATAATGGATACCACAGACCATTCAGTCTCAAGCACGACCTCCTCCAATTCGTCAGTTTCAAAGCCCATATCCTTGGTTTGAAGGACAAGGTAGAGATACTCTGCTGTGTTTGAGCGGATCTGTTGTGCAGCAATAAGTCTGGGTGGCATTTCTAACCCGATCGACGCACTGTTGGATATTGGTGCGCCAAGAAGCTCGGAAGGTGCGCGACGCACTCCCCCCGCAACGCAGCCATCGACAGAAGACTGACAACTCTGATCCTCGATGAGAACGCGCGTAGACAGACACGGAGGAGGGGTCCTTACACCCGCATGCACATCACAATGCGCTGATGGCTTTTCAAGCGAGCCACGTTTCTTGAGGCGATCGAAAGTAACGCTCGGAGGCTACGGCGACATGTTGAGAACTGCCGATCTAGGCACCCTCTTTACGTACCTCTGAAGGCCCGCCGGATCTCCCGAAAGTTGTTCGAAGACATCTGACTCGAGAAGCACGTTAAAAGTCTGCAGAACAGGCACGACAACGTTGTTGGAGGTTATGTTGCGGCTGGCTTGTGACACAAGGTCTTGCGCCAGGCTGCACTGGTCATAGTCCTTCGTCTCGCTTGCATTAATCGGTAGCATCCGAGCGTACGCAACTAGACTTGCCGTGACAGGACGTTGCTGCAACACAATCATGATTAGCACGTACAATATGTGGCTACATCTGGCGACGTACTGTGTTGTCTGTTTTCGTGCTGGCACTTAACACTAGCCCTGCGAGAACTTGTGGTCTGTAACGCTCGATCTCGAGCAGGCGAACTGCCTTGGGAAATAATGTATCCCCTTCGTTCCAGCCGACCGCCTCAACGTTGCTGTGACAAATTCAACATACAACACATCAGCAGTAAGTGTGCGACATACTCAATGAATAGGTTCTTCAGCAAGTCTTCACCATGTATTCGCCATTCATCCTTGTTGTCTACAGATGGCAATGGCGTAACCAGGAGATGCAAGAAGCATTCGCCGGCTATTTGCCTAACGTTATCCAGCCGCTCGACGCCTTGCTTTAGGATGCCGCCGATTGCATCGTGGTACTTCGATGGGGGAAAGAACTCGGCAAAAGGAGACAAATCCCCTGCCATTGGGAACATAATCTTGGCAGATGCCGTCAGTCCCTGGACGCAAGCCATGCGTGCCCAAGATCCGACATCTCCTCGCTCGTCCGACGTGTAGTCGGTCAGGCCATATTCCATAGCGTCGATCATTTGTAAAACCACAACTGGCGAGAGACCTGCGGCGAATTGAGTCACTGCAGATATGATGCCGAGATAGAACACACGTTCAACAAGCCGCGAAGCAACGCTGGAGAGGATCTGAGGCAATGAGGTGAAGGCATTCCGCCGAGCCTCAACGTTCATTGTCTTTGATGAATCCTATAGACAGTAATCGGAGGTATGTTCATGATCTAGGGTCTCAAACGTACCGAACGGTCTACGGCATCGAGCAAGCAACCAATCGCCGTCAGAATACCGTGGGGATAGGCTGCGTAGTCCAAAACACCTAGCACGCGACATAGACTCTGTTGCATGGGAGGCGATCCGGAACGGAAGTCCCGAATAAGTCTGCGTATTGGATGAACACTAGCATGGAGCATGACAATAGATATCGACTGGCCTTTGGACAACAGCAGAGCAGTCAACCAATTTACTCACCGCCGCCATGGCACCTGCAGCCGCTTCCTGTACAGGAGTGCTCTTACTCTTCAAACTTATATCAACTACTTGTCGCCAGTGAGGCACCGATGTTTCATCTGAACTGATCTCTTCAGCAGAGATACCGTTCGCGATGATATTGCATGCCGCAGCCGTCACGAGTTCGTGACGTGGGGACTCAATGATGTTCAGTGGCACTTGGACGAGGTAAGTGAAGACCTAAATCACCCTATTCAGCGGGATGGAATATCTTCTGTCATCGTCCAAACCTTTTTTCGTTCAGTGTCTAGATCGTACTTCGAGTCGCGATAAGCAGCAGCCAGCTCTGTCAAGACCGCCAGTGCTCCATGTATGTCGCTGACATCCGGACCTTTCAGGAACTGTGACTGGACCCAAAGTTCAGCACCTGCCAATTTCAACGAAATTCTAGACATGCTGACCGCTCGTGTAGCAACATCGGGCCCAAGACTAGGTAAATCGAGCTCACAGATCACACGAAGGGACTGAGCGCCGAGCTGTCTCATTTGTGGATCCCAGTGTCGCAATGTGACCGACAACAGATGATCGATCAAATACGGGCGATATTCGATATGTCTGCAGAAAGTTTAAACGATGAGAAGGTAATCACATAAGGCGCCTTACTTTGCCACTTCCGGCGCCGCGACTAAGAATGCATTCCGCCTGATTCCGACCGCATAGAAGTCGGTCTTGCGCAGGACTTCAATGCCGTGGATAAACAGACTCTAGATCAAACCAGGTCGTTCAGAGATGCATGCTATAACATTGACAGGTGACCGCCAACCGTGCGACCGACGAACTCCTGGAAAGTGGCGCTTGCCGCACGGCGAATGTGGATTTCTCGATCAAACAAGGATGCCGCCACCAGCTTCCTTGACAAGTCATCCACGAACAGTGCGAGCATAGCAGGACGCTGAGATCGAGCAAGTGACCATAACACGTAGCACGCTGCATCCCGTACGTTCGATCCAATGGAATGAGCGCCTTTCCGGATATCAAAATACAGCGCCTTATGTAGGCATCAGTGTAAGTGTGACGCAACTGAACGGGGTAAAGGACACCTTGCACTGCCACTCTATGACCTCCGGAAGAACATCGTCAGCTACGAGACCCCGACGAGCCATCTCAGCGCATGCGAGACACGCTCCATGCCAAGTGCCTTCGGCGATGGAGGGCATATCATAAATGGTCGCACCGGCGATGGAATGGATAGAGTACAAGCTGACAACGTTGTCCAGGACTTGACGCGCGAAGTCACTGGGTAGACGCTCCGAGATACGCCCTACGCCTTTCGCTGCAGACCAGCGGACAAGGGTATCCTGTGGGACATGTTATGCTCGAGAGTAGATAGATCTTAACTGGGGCACTACCTTGTCCTGCAGAGCCGAGAAAAGATCTTCGAGAACAGACTCCGCTTCTTCCGGGACATCGAAGTCCAGCTCCTCGACGTTCCCACCTTCACCCGCCGTCATAGAACCAGTCAGTGCACGGCCTGAACCTAAGCTCGTAAATCGTGTTCAATGATATGACAGTAGCTATACCTTTGCTACGAGAGACGATGGGTGCAGCGGGAAGCAGTCGAAGTACAACACGTGACACCAATTTCGTACGAAGTTTTCGCGTCAATGTGTTGTTGAGAAGGGACTTGTTGCCCTGAACAGCGTACGCAACGTCAAGGAACGCTGGAGCACACTTCCTCACTTGCTCGGCAGAACCAGAATTGGTGACCTCGCAGAGTACTTGCAGGAGCCCCATAGTCTATGATCTGGCCAATGGAATCAGGCAATTGGGCGCGGTACATGATGTACCGCACCAGAAAGGGCTCGGTAGGTCCAGCCACCACCTCTGTTGACCACAAAACAAATGCCGGGAGCCTGACGCTCGTATCTTTCCTACACACAAATCAGTATCTCTCACCAGGGTGCACTGTTGATTGTACCTCATGAACAATCTTGCGAGGAGGATTGCAGCCCCTTCCCGTTCCAGGCCGGCGCTGTTCAAGTATTGTTTACCGAGGGATTCCATCCTTTCGGCTGTCTCCCCGGCGCGATCGTTTCCGTCAAACTTTTCCAGATCGAAAGGTATCATGCAAACAAGAGAGAGCCATAACAAGACCACGTATCGTATGGGCCAGTGATGCCTCACCAGTGCCGGACTTTCGGGCAAGAGCATGTATTCCAGAGCGATACTCAGGTCGGATATCTCATGGGGGAAAAATCTCGCTGCAGCAGTTTCAATGAGGAACCTTGAAAACCTAGAGGACACTGACTGATAGTCTTGTAGCCTCGGAACTTGATGTACTGATACATATGATTTGCAACCATGTTCAGACGCTCAGAGTCCTCTGGGGTCTGTCGGGCTTCAACAAAGGCCTTCACATGGTTCCTCAGGGTATTCACAACTGGTGTCACGAGCGAGTCCAAGAACGGATCGAGTAGGTATGCCTGTTCCTGGTACTCGTCGAGCTGCCAAAACGGAGTCTGAGCAATGCTACGAAACCGAAGAAAAGATGGCCAACCGTGTCTCGTAGTTTCCTTGCTATCGACCATTCACGCGACTTATCCTCCTCAGTCTGCTTCTTCAGGAGATCGAATGACAGCAAGGCTTGTTGAGTGTCCAGGAACTCTTGATACTTTTCAAACCTTGCGAACAGCTTGCTATCGGTTGTATCATTCTCCATTTCGCAAAGCCGGCGGACAGTGGAATGCAGACTTGTTTGTTCGCTCCTGTTCTGGACGCGACGCTAGACCTTTTGGGACCAAAGCTGTAACGGTCACGGATATCACGCGTCTGGTCACGAGCCTACTGTTCATATGGAGCTATGGACAGTTGGGAACGCAATGGCTCTCAACAACACAATATAACAACTCCCAAGTTGATTGATACTTGATTGTTACACCTGCCGCCCAGCGACTGAGGCTAAGTTATCATCTCTCCGATGCCAAATTCTCAGTGAATCGTCAATGGCTAACCCAATGCGGTCGCGCCCTTATCTTGTGGGCAGAGATACCACGAACTTTCCGGGTAGGACTAGCTAAGGTTATCATTGGCGACATGTACTGTAGGCGGAGTATATAATTTGTGAGGCGCGCGCTCTTTCCCATACCTTTTCACTACCTTTTCGTGCTATCGCGACTTGTTGTATCTTTGACAAGGCTAGTCTTCATCGACATCGTGATGCAGGACATAAAAGTTGGGGAAGTTAACGGCATTCCCATCCTCAATCTTGGCGCCTTCCTGGATGGCTCAAACAAACAAGCAGTGGCTGACTCTATACTTCAGTCGTTCAAGGATACTGGGTTCGTTTACTTGGTTAATCACGGACTACCTAAAGAGAAGGTCGAAAAGATATTTGAATGGGTATGTCTGTGACTGATTGTACGTTGTGGGTCGCTAAGCTGGCAACCACCTGGACAGTCCAAGAAATTCTTTGCTCTCCCTATGGAACAGAAAATGCTTGCTCCGCATCCTCCGTCGGGCACACATCATCGTGGTTCGTGCATGATACATACGCTGACGTCAAACTCAACAACTTGCTTACCAGGTTATTCACCCCCCGGCAAGGAGAAGGTAGTGCAGCATGTTTACGATGAAGACGAACTAGCGAAAATCCGCGCGAAAGCTCCTGACGTAAAGGAGAGCTTCGAAGTCGGCCGAGAGCAAGATGCGGCCATGACCAACATCTGGCTGCCAGACGGAATATTACCCGGCTTCAAAGAGGCATGCGTCGACTTCTTCTGGGTATGTCGGAGGCATGATCATATGAAACTGCATGAACTCATATACGATGCTTCAGGCCTGTCGCGAGATCGAACTGACTATCTTGCGCACCCTCTCTCTCGGCCTTCACGTCGAGGAAGGTTTCCTCGAACAATATCACGCAGCTGCTGACAATCAATTGCGACTCCTGCATTATCCAAGGTATGCTTCGTACGCGGTCTCAACCCGCGCACAATATGATATTGCGGATTGGTTGTCTCAGTGTACCTGCTGACAAATTGGAGAACGAAGAGATTGCCAGAATCGGCGCCCATTCTGATTTTGGAAGTATCACCCTCTTGATGCAAGACGATGTCGGCGGTCTCGAGATCGAGAATCCGAACAGGCATGGCGAATTCACAGTAGGTCTTGACTCAGACCATATCAATACATTGTTTGTCACAAGTGGCTAGCCTGTGACGCCTGTCGAGGGTGCTATTATCGTTAACGCGGGAGACTTCATGATGAGATGTACGTTTCTGGCTTGCATCCATTAAGTAGATGTAGTTCGCTGATGTTTTCACGATGTTAGGGTCGAATGACATGATTAAGAGCACTATTCACCGTGTCAGGGCGCCTCCGAACAAGACGGCTAAGAACGGGATGACACCGGAACGTTACTCAATCCCCTATGTGCGTGACATTCTCACTTGCTATCGACCTCAAACTGATGCTATTGCCGCAGTTCTGTGCAGCGGTATGTATAACCAGAGTCGGCCGCCATCCTTGAGCTGAAGCTCTGATTAGGATTTCTCGCGCACCGTGGACTGCTTGCCCGGTACGTTCTCAGAGAAGAATCCGAAGAAGTATGAGCCGATCTCGGTGGGTCTCGACTATTCGTGGATCAGTTCTGAGTTGACAGTCTTCTAGTCCGGACAATACATCAAGTCGCGTCTTGCTGCCACTTATTGAAGCAAACAAACATCGAGTGTCACCTGAATGAATGAGTGCTCATCAGGAATTGTAGCTGGAGAGTAAGTTTCGGGGTCTGCGATCTGTTGTGCCGAGAAGGCGGATGAAGTCGACATTGCTGTAATAATTGTTCCTCCCTTCCGGCCCAGTATCCGGGGCGTTCTTGTTGGCTGAATCAGGAGGATTGGCTTTAGTCACAAAGGCAAGCTGCTTCCACTGGCAAGTATGCAATCGTCAATCATGATGGCCCTCGGACTCTCAGGAGTTCGAACTCGTCAAGCTTGTTCAATGCCCTGCGCGGATCAGGAAGCAGTGGACTTGGGGTTAGTTCATCGCCGGAAAATCGATGGTACCAGATGTGGGCGCGGGTTTTGTCAGTGTAAATCCATAAGTAAAGGCAGGATTCACTGAACGTTCGGTCACGTGTAAATTCATCTACAAGATCTCAAGATCTCGAGTTCCTGAGTGCTCAGCGCTCAGCGCCGCCACCTACCTTGATTTGACCCACTTTCCTTCCTGTCCCACCTACCTGAGACCCTTGAACGTCTGCGGAATCGGCTCGTGATGCCCACTACTGCTTATCTTGATCCGCGCGGGCTGAAAAGGAAGAGAAGGCAGGTAAATTGCATGCGACGTCTCAAGGGAACCTCTATCTCATTTTACTTCCGAGACCGCATCTACGGACATAACAAGGCAGGTTCGCTCAAGGCTGGTGGGTTGCCCAACAACACGGCTCGTGAAAATATATCCATCTGCACAGATTCTCTAGCATCACGGCCTCAAGGCTGTTCGCAAAGCTGCGAAAAAAGAGCAAGCCTTCGAGCTACAGAAGCTTATTAAGAGGAAGAAGGGTACAGTCGAGAATAAGGGCACCGATGGGAACTATGACGAGCAATTGGATATCTTGAAGGTGCGCACCGTAAGATCTCATACCGATACCTCCGTTCACAATCAGGTCCTGGCTCGATCAGCGCCTGGATCCTGAACGGGTAGCGAATTGTGCGACGAAGACCAAACTTGCCAAGGATAAGGTTCTGTCGCAGAACGTGATGGTCCAAGCAGCAGTGGATGCCGAACTTTCGTCTAATGTTCTCGTGCCATCGAGGCCGGGAACGGCGGCGGCAGTCGTGGAGAGTCGGCTCTTGAGCTCCAAGCGGATTGCAGCCGCCATACTGGGGGTCCTGCAGTCGCTGACACAATGCATCGGTCAAGGCGCAGAAGGCCAGATAAAAAGCGTCGAGGACGTCGACTTGTTCAAGAAAAGGAATGGGAAAGAGAAGTCGACATCTCATGGACGTGCGGAAGTGGACAAGGCCCAGGCGAGAGATCACAATCAAGTTACGGGCCAAGGAGATGATACATCCGAGGCAGCAGAGGAAGAGCAAGGTTGGGAGTCGGGCACAGTGGAAGACGGCGAAACAGGCAACAATTGGGAGTCGGACTCGGTGGATGACGCTCACCCCCAACATATAAGCACCGAATCAGAGGGCGATGCTACCGAAGACGACGGATATATCACCTCTGACAACGAATCGTCCGCACAGCCTGCGCGCAAACGCAAAATCCAAGCCGACAAGTCAAGGCCCATAACAGGCGACTCCGCTTTCCTCCCATCGCTCTCTGTTGGCTTCACTCGTGGAGACTCTGACGCATCTGATTGGAGCGACGCGGAGGCAGATGTCGCAGATGGCGTTCGCAAGAACAGACGTGGTCAGCGGGCCCGGCGAGCGTACGTGACATCTCAAATGATGGGCCTTGTTTTACTGTACTCACGTATCGGCGTACCGATCACTCAGCATCTGGGAGAAAAAGTATGGAAAGAATGCGAACCACGTCAAGAAGGCACAACAGGCCACGTCTAAGGAGGCTCAACCGTTCAATCGCGCGAAAGGCAGCTCCTCGAGACCAGGCGGAGGAGGCCAGACAGATCGACGAGGTCCACGTCCTAGTCATTTCCAAAGTAATCCGCCAGTGCAAGGCAAACGTAGAGACGTGCCTGGTGACAGGCCGCCAAACGGCGCACCCCAGCCTTCACACCCGAAACGTCAAGAGGATAAGCCCCTTCACCCGTCATGGGAGGCAAAGAAACGTATGAAGCAGAAGCAAAACACCAGTATTCTGCCCGCGCAAGGGACTAAGATAACTTTCGACTAAATGGAAGTGCCGTTGCATCGCATGCCTGCAGCTCTCGTCAGGTGTGTACATACTGTCGACGCGGTATAGATGGGACGGTGCCTTCGCCAGCGGCGCACCATAAATCGGGTCACGCGAGGACTCCCTGTGCTCATCGCGATCACAGGTGACGCCTTCCGTGTCTATACTTCTTACACTTGAAGTCGTATTACAAGCGGTATGCCGTTATCGACCGCAGGTACTGTCCGCCGCGCAGCATCTTTTAACGCTCGCTTGTAGTCGCCCGTCACCCATCACGACTCGCGTTTCCAAGCAAGATAGATTACTGCACTTCGAGAACACTAGCGATAACACTAACAATGCAACTGTGAGCGACCTCTGTTTTCAAACAGACAGCATAAAACATCTCGACGTGACATTAAGGAATATACCATCAGAGGCCAGCTATCGGTCTAACAATAGCTTGACTGAACTCAATTCAGCTTTTTGAGCAGATGTGCCTGTTCCCTCCACTACTATGCAACCTACATTCCCTCGAGCACCACATCTCGCCGCACCTGGGGCAGCACGGAAAGTTGTTCCCGACTTTGTGACAGTTGGCACAGGCCGTCTGAACGCGGAACCTCGATTGATCCTCGAGCGACTCCAGGACCGGATGTAGTGATAGCACCCTGTGCCTACTGATAGGTAACGGGGAGAGTTCGCGGGAAGGAGTCGCCGGGCCGGCAGAGGAAGGGGGCGTCGGGAAGTATTCGGACGCAGTGTGAGAAGAAGGGGTACGGCATATAGATGGAATAGTGGGCGAGTTCGATGTTGGAGATGCTTGGCGCCAGGAGTCGGGGTCTCCACACAGCGAATCAAAGCCACGACCACGCTCAAGGCTGGAGTGACGCGACGACTGCGTGGAGGGTGGGGATGAAAGGCGTCCATGAAGCAGCCACTGCAGGGACGGCCGGGACGGGTTGGTGGGCGTGAATGCACCCAACGTCTCATCTTCATCCTGGAGATTGTGTAGGACTGCCGGGGCAACGGTGGGCAGAGAGATGACGGACGCAAGTGGCGAGCGAGTGACAGGCCGGGACGCGCATGGAACCCCCGCAGAGGAGGCTGCTCGCATTCGAGTGTGGGTACGCGCCAGAAAAGTAGGCGGGCCAGAGCTCGGGAGTGTCTCAGACCGCACGCGAGCATGAGAAGGAGACGTGCGCTGCCGCCGCATTTTTGTGGTCGGCGCCGGCGGTGATGAGACTGAGGTGGTGATTCGTTTGTCGTCAAATACGGCTTTGCGTTTCGCTGCAGAGACTGCGTATGTAACAGAGCTACCAGGCGGTTTTGTTCGCCTCGCGCCACTGGAGCTGGCAATATCACTCACACTGTGCCTATCCGCTCGTGAAGGACTGGTACGCTCTGTCTGTAAGTCAATGGGGGTATATATGTTAGCTGTGTAACCCGGGTGAGCTGTATACAGCGAGGCATACCTCAGACAGACCTGACCCTTCTGCGCCACCAACCGTGGTCATGGTGTCGTTTATAAGTGCTTGGGGATCTGTATCGAAATCCGATGTCAGCCATGCTT
Organism: Fomitopsis pulvina; assembly: GCA_964035675.1. Classification (NCBI taxonomy): domain Eukaryota; kingdom Fungi; phylum Basidiomycota; class Agaricomycetes; order Polyporales; family Fomitopsidaceae; genus Fomitopsis; species Fomitopsis pulvina. The sequence continues at coordinate 1,725,222 of OZ037960.1, forward strand.
TTATGTACGGATTGAATAATGGATTGATGGAGTACGACTATAGAATTGGGTATCACACGACCAAACTTACAAGCGTCTGGCGGGTGGCCACTGCGAATCAAATGTCGTCAGTTGTCTGTGGGAGATAAAGCGAAACTAGACCGCGCTTCGAGTTTAAAAGAAAGTGGGCGCCGGAAGGTGCGTCTTTAGGGTCTAGGCATTTGGAGAATGTAAACGGTGAGCCCATCATGATGTCCGGACCAGATCGTGAGGCGTCTGAGTCAATCACGTACGTAGGGTTGCTTCTCCACTTCAAGAGTATCTGATATCCCTTACCAGCTGTAAACCCGTAAGTCGCTGTGGTGGAGCGGATTGAGAGAGTAGAGAAGACGAGTTAACCTGGTCTGACTGGTCGCTGTAGAGACTGCGTTGAGGAGGAGGATATTATCGGTACCCGGGCGCTTGGGTTACAATTTGCACAAGTTTGGCCTCAAGAGAGCATATTAAGACTTATCATATCAAAGCGCCTACATGAGCGCTTCTACTCTACTGCTTTAAACAATTGGAAGCACGACAGAATCGGAATCACGATTATATACCGGACTTTGGCGTGTAACGGGCCTTCCGGACACCCGCAGCTGCGACGAACCGTACGTGGGAGTCGATAGGACCCTTGATAATGTCCCTCAGAGCCAAGGTCGACAGCCCTCATGTTTTTGTCCGGATGGGTTTTTCAGGATTTGGGCGATTTTTGTCCGGAAACTGACATGGCTTCTGCCTGTGGCGGTTCTTGTCCGGATTTTGAGCACCGGCCTATTTCGGGCCAGTCTTTGTCCGGATGGGTCTATATGGAACATGCACCACCCCCAGAACCCTAACCCCGCCTGGCCCGATCTGACCCCTGATATTGTCCGGATGCCCGACTAGCCTACACGGAGTTGCCCTGTTTTTGTCCGAATTTTACGACCGGCATTTCCTGGACATGGACCTGATTTCGACCTGGACTCTGAAGGAATTATCAGGCACAGGATGCAGGTTAGGATAAGACACGGAAAGATATCAGAAAGTTATGCTAAAGATAGGTAAGACATTTTTAGCATATAGAGGTGGATTATGATTAAGATATTCCAATCTGAGATGACATAATCCAATCCAATATACAGGAATGATATGCTGAGGTTATGCAGTGTGTGATTTCTTTGCGGTTTCAGTAACGCAATAGAACTGGAGGAGATATATGCTCAAGTTATATGAATAGTCTGCCAATAGTCTGCCAATAATGCATGTACAGGGTGACAAAACATGACAGATCTGTGACACCAAGTCAAAGTGTAACTTTACAGTAACCCAAGATGACATATGGTGTGGATATGGTAGGATTACTGGAATGCCACTCAGCTCAAAAGATGAACCAATGCAACATACAGTCTAGATACAGCAAGATGATGAGTATGCCACTGGACAGAGCAGTGTGCTGCACTGTTTTATCTGAGTGGCATTCCAGTAATCCTACCATATCTACACCATGTGTCATCTCGAGTTACTGTAAAGTTACACTGTGACTTGGTGTCACAGATCTGTCATGTTTTGTCACATTGGAGGTCACAATATTCCAACAATACTAAGATGATCCCTGTACATGCATTATTGGCAGACTATTCCTATAACTTGAGCATATATCTCCTCCAGTTATGTAGGCATCTCTATTGAGTCACTGGAACCCAAAAAAAGAAATCACACACTGCATAACCTCAGCATATCATTCCTGTATATTGGATTGGATTATGGTCATCTCAGATCAGAATATCTTAATCATAATTCACCTCCATATATGCTAAAAATGTCTTACCTATCTTTAGCATAACTTTCTGATATCTTTCCATGTCTTATCCTAACCTGCATCCTGTGAGGGGTCCTGAGTCGATATATAGATGCATGCGGACAGTCAGACGTGGGATGGAGATAGTTGTTAGCGGTCTAATAGTAATGATGCATATGCTCTGTGCACATCGGAAACGACAGGGTGCGTTTTTGCTGCGCATTTTTATCCCTTCAGGATACCAGTATTCCGTACGAGGACCGGGTATCAACGGTCTCTTCAAGGCAAGCGTGCCTGACTCCGCTACTTCCACTCAGTCTGCATTCCCTCGAACACCACCTCTTTCCACACTTCGAACAACCGGGAAAGTTCGCACCGCCCCGACCGCAGGTCACGCAAACGGCGGCAAGCCTAAACCTCGACATGTGCTCCAAGTCGGCGAGGGAGGGCCGCGTGTGGCTCGACAAAGGCGAGTGGTTCCTAGGGGTTGCTGGCGCCTCAGAGGACGACGCCGTTGACAAGGAATCGGTAGAGGGCGAGCGGTGGATGAAGGGTCGACGCCGAGAAACGGGGTCATGGACTTCCGGCGCCGTTGAGGTTGCATCAGAAAATGTGATGGGCGCAGCATCAACTGGGCCAAGGGATTTCTGCTGAGAGCATTTGTAGATATCACGTACACCTCGCAGCAATAGCTCCGCGTCGTCTGAAACCGGGGAAGAAAGGCAGATACCATGACCTTCAAGGTCGACTCTGGCAATCGCGTCGACTTTCAGCGACGCTGACGTTTTGACGTTCGGACAGAAGATGCACGACGTTCTACTCCTATTGGAGAACATCGAACTGCTCGGTAGCGCATGCATTCTAGGGCCACCATCTGCTTGATTTGTAGTCTGACGGGTATGATGCGACTGACATGCAATCAACAGACGAATACTAGCAATAAGCTCTAGGTTGCTCACCGGTATCGACCCGTCAAGGATCTCAGAAGCCCTCCGAACGCGCTGTGTGGTTGCGGGAGTAGATCTCCTGGTTAGACTCGCTACGAACGAGGACGAGGGCGGAGGACGTCAACACGTTGGCAATGAAGTCTTGTTGAGCAATACCTTGTCGGGGATTGCAGCATAGATGGTGAACCTCTCGACTCTCTCCAATTTCGTGAAGGAAATCCTCGAAATGTGTGTGAGATCTGTGGATGACAGGCCATGTATGATGCGATCGCTGGATTGGATATCAGTCTAAAAATGCATGGTACAATAGGTGTAGGACAGACCTTTACCACGGGACGTTTTGTGGTCATTGAGCTCTCCGCCATACCTAGAAACAAGTTCTGCGAGACTACGGCGACGAGGTGCATCCATGACAGGTATTTATCTGGTGTGCTGTTCTGGTACCGCCGTTGCAGGAGAGGTCACACGAGCGGCCTTGGGTCAACTTGAAAGCCCGTGTCATTGCAGAAGCTGACGGAATGACGGCAGCATTCGGACGAACTGCGGACATACCACTCAAGTCAAGAGATAAGGGCAGATCTAAGCACATTCAGCTTCTACCCCACACCGACATGCCATGCAGCAGGTCGAGTCGAGATGCACGAAAATGCATCACCGCCTCTAGTACGTAAGACATGCGCGAAGTCGGTTGTTTTTCGTGCGCAAAGACCCCACAGGTCTTCCCACCATGCGACCACACCGTACGAGTTGTGACGCTGCGGCAGTTGGCTGTTGGAGATGGTGCAGATCTCAAATTTGTGTCACCACGCGAGTAGAGACTGGGCGCTTGGAAGACCAGTGTTCCTCGGCAGCTCCCACTCAACGTAGCGAGCCGAAGCAGGCAGTCCCGTATGTCGCGGCTCACCCACATTTGGCAAACACGTTCCTCACAGTTGCTCACGGCTGTACCACCTGATTTCATACAAGACATGCCTCTACAAACTGGCGTTGGAAGTCAAACTGCGGCATGGAGCAACTTCAATCCATCTCGCCCAGACGGAGATTTGTGCTCCTCACGGTCCAGAATCGCTAGCCACCATCTATTTTCCTCGCGTGCATATGGTCATCCGGCTCCGTCTGTTGGCTTCTTCAGCTGGCCGTTCTCTTCTGGTAGAAACAGTTCTCGATGAATGCAAAAAGGCACGCCGCGTTTTCTGGCAGTCCATTTCAGGATGAGTAGCAGCACTCTGGGCCCCACGGCGATCATCCATGTACTGAACATCGATGAGGCGGGAGAACTCAAGAGGGCCGCACAAGCTCTTCCCCTAGACCATACTGCTAGTCCTGAGAGCCAATAATCGCGTTCCTTCTGACAAGTCCGCCTTCCGGGAGATATCAATGTTTCCTTCCGCATCCGATGGGTACATGCGACCAACATGCGACTGCGAATGGCCCGCCATGAATTAGGCTGAAACAGGGATCGTCGAGCTGCTTCCCGGAGTATGTGGCACGGGAATGTACAGAGATTTCCCTGTATCGGCCTCACGGAGCGGCATGGTGATTGGTAGCAGCAAAGCTGCACAACTCCAGACTCAGTGGTACCGTGCCGTCAGTCACCTCAAGCAGTCGCCCATCGCAGTTGCGTCACTAGGACATCGGGCGAGTACCAGGCTGGTGGGGCCCCATGGGAATGCTGCCTGTGAGTCTCACGCATGTTTGCTCTTGCGCTTCAGCAGCCTGTTGCGTGTCCAATGACCCTTTCACCAGGAGTCCTCCATTGTCATAGCCACCTTATCGAGGGAGCGGTCGCACCATGAATCAATATTGTAGCGAACGTGCACTCATTTGTTGTCGCAGAGCCACCACATTTACACATAGCATGCCTGGCGGCTCTGGCCACACACAGCGTGCATACCATACCCCACGTCTTTGCTACATCATTGCAATCCTCATGGCAGTCTGGTCCTCAGTACCTCATCTCGAGCTCCACAAGGCACTCACTGTGCTTCTAGGTGCTTATATTGAATATCACACAGCCGTACGCCTTAAACCGGCGATTTGCAGTTCTCGTGACAACTCCTATTGCCTCGCTTCCGCACCCCGGCCGTCATACCTTCCTGATTTCATTTGTCGGATCCCGTGCGCTATCTGACCAAGTATCGATGATGCGACACTGCGTAAGTCTCCGTCGCCCGTCAGGACCGGGATACTGCATTCGACAAGTACCGGAAGACACTGGTCGATGTGTGTGATTCACCCACGCATGATCGATATCGTCATTGACCAATGAATCACAACCTTCTGTTTGCAGCCTCTAGAAGGAATTGATCACAAGTGTATTGCTTGTAAGTTCATTGTGGTGGTCTTCAGATGGACTACGACTTATGACCGTTCTTCTGTGGACGGTCATCCACTCTGGACTTGCACGTCTTATCGCAATCCATGGCATCCAGTCAGCCCGTGAACACCGCAATCATCGAGCTTTCACAATGTCAGCTGTCGACAACCACGCATCGCGCGCGTTGTGGTTGTGGTGACCGGAAACTGCGACATGGACCACTTCCTTTCAAGCATAATATAGTTACATAACCAACCTTGTGGATGTCGCTCTTGCATGGTTTCAGAACACAGGTACTTTCAGAATTTTCGTACTGGGAGTCGACTCGGAGGATCGTCCGAGGGACATTAGGTTGGCCACTGAGTCCTCCTTACCTTCTAATGCAGTTGTGTGTGCGCTTCCATGCGCATGAGATATCTCACCATTCATGAGGTGTGCTCACTGTGGCAAACAAATATTGAAGTGGACTTTACAATTGCACTCCAATCACGTGCTGCGCCCTGGCGCGCTTTACTAAATTACTTGCCTGTTCTGGCCTTCAGGTTGAACGTCGAAGAGGGCACCCTGCCACTGCGATGAATGCCCACCTTAAACCCTCTCATACTCAGAAGGCACCGCCCCGGCTTGCCCTCATTACACCTTCCGCGTCGCCTCCCAGTTCACGTTCTCTTTCGCTTCTTGGATCACGCCTCTCGATTGACAGGCCACCCCCCGCAAAGCGTGCGCGACTCGCCTCAACACCGTCCAGTCCATTTTCAGTCTCTACGCCATCGTCTTCAACAGCGGACCTAAGTCTGGACATTCATGAGAGCAGAAGAGCCTCTTCCTTGCGTCTTCTCACTACATGGTCTGCACTGGCCGAACGATATAATCGTCCTCTGGATGAGGACGACATCATCGACCTGCGAGATGGGAGCATTATCAAGGACCGCGGCGTCCTACGTAGCGCGGAGAAGAAGTTTGAGATGGGCTGCTTTGCGGGAGACGACGTGCCGTCAGATGCCAACGACGCGAGTAGTGACGGCGGGGGCGCACATACGGACGACGATGTCGATGAGTTCAACGCATTTGCCCCCGGCGCAGACATATCTGATGAACTCGAACTCGAAAAGGAGAAACGGCATGTCCCCCCTGTGCGAGAGATGGACCCTGCAGATGCCGAGGACCTACGCGAGTTTCTCGAGGCAGAGAAGCGGCGAAAGGATCAGTACGGCGACGAGGAGGAGGAGGAGGAGGAGGAAGAGGGGGTCGTTGATCTAATGTCTTTGAACAGAGCCACCACAGTACGCAACAGGTCCAGGTTGCGAAGTGAAACAGACGAGGGCGGAGGTCATGGGAGACAAGGGCTCGTTCCAGCATACCCAGATGACAGGGACGACTGCGAAGACCTACTTGAGGAGCCTCCGCCATCTTCCTCTACTCTCGCCTCAGAAGTAGATGAAGACTCTGAAGATGAGTTTGCCGCCTGGGATTTCAATGATCATCATAGTGTGACTACTCCCGCATCCACGACGCCTGCAAAACCTACAAATCCCTCTCGCCCGCGTACACCTGTTGATGTTATTGATCTCACACAAACCCCCCTTTCATCGCCAACCAGAACTCCAGTCGTTCGCGGACGTTCAAAAGCTCCCGTCATCTTAGAACGCAGCGAAGGTGGTCCCTCATGCTCGAGATCGCTTCCTCGGGGTAGGGCCAAGTTACCAGCTCGAGACATGACTCCTGTTCGTCGAAAATCAAGTATGCCTCCACCTCCCATGCCCCTCAAGCCTGCCCGTCAATTGGCAACACCCCCGCCGTCCTCATCTTCGGTCGTGGAAGGTACTCCAGACGTCTCAGTAAGTCGCAATTCGAGTTCTTCGTCCTCGCCACTACCTCCTTCACCGCCTCGACCACCGAAACCGAAACTACGCCCACGCCTTAAGGGAGTTTTGCTAAAAGGTAACAGCCCCGATGTGTGCAGCTCCCCAGCTGTGGAGAACCCCTCCCGCTTGAAGCCGGTTGAAACGACTATCTCTACAGCGACACCGAAGTCGAGGCTTGTCCCCGAGGTTGTCATTACCAGTCGACCTCCTCAGCCCAGACTTACATCAAGGGCTCGGTCTTCTACAACTCTTCCCCAGACGCAAGATTTGGGCGAAATTGACGTATTCCGAGTCGAGCCAACGTCTCCACACAAGGGAAAGGCGAAGGAGGTGTATGTCCGTCGTCGAAAGTCTGTCTTGGCTGATGTTGACGATCGTCGTGCTGAGTCTTCAAAGCATCATGGCCGTTCAATGCGACCTCAGACCAGCCCCGGGTACGAGGATTCTGATGACGAAGAGGTCTCACGGCCGCCACGATCTCGCAAGCGTAAACGCGTACTTTCTTCCTCATCGTTATCAGGAACGTCCGACAAGGACGATCCCTTCCCGGCGATCACACCGATCGTCCCGACTCGAGCACACCGCACAGGTACGCCCGGCCCGCCGTCCGATCGGCGTACGCCGCGGCCCAAGTCAAAGACGACAGATTCTAACGACGAGGATAGCGGTACGCTGACCCATCTCCGAGTGACTGGCCATAGCCTCATGATGATTTCCGTCACGCAGACGATGAACTGCCTGCACCACCGCCTCTACCTCCGCCCCGTGCCCGAACTCCTCGTAAGCCCCTCCCTCCAAGGTCGGAAAGCCATGGTGTCCCTACGCCATCGTCATGCCCACCACGACATCCCGACTCACATATACCATATCCGCCCCTTATGGCTCATGACCCTGACGCTCAAGAGCGATTTGCGCAAGCAGCGCATTATTTATCGTATCTAATGAGTGCGGCAGCGAGTCTGCCGCCACCACCCGGATACCCGCATGGCTATCCACCGCCGCCACCCCCACCATTCCTGACTACCGCGCCTCAGTGGTCGCCTTGGACGCCGGTGCACCGATCCCATCGGCCACACCGAGATCCACCAGCGGACCTGTCATCGGACGCGGGTCCGTCGTCGTCTATGTCTACATACGCTACTCCCTCACATTATCATCCCTATCCCTTCTCCTTTGACCCGTCGTATACCCGCGCCTCCCTGCCACCTTCCTCGCCCCCGGCATCCTCGGAACCCTTTTCACCCATTCCAAGGTCGTCTTCCCTGGCAAGAGGACGTAGCAAATCCAGAGGGCGCAGGGTGTCTTTCAAGCTCGACGATGGCGATCGGCCTCCGCAGCTCAGTGACGGCGAGAGAATGGAAGAAGGCATGCCTTCTTCCTCTCACACGAACCAGACCCGTGCAGCTGATCACGGCGGGCGAGCGAACGGTCCTCGCAAAGGCAAGAACAAAGCTCCCGTTCAAGACGGCGGGGCTCCTACAAAGCCCGATAAAGGAAGGAGCAAGGCGAGAGCAAATCAGACAGCTGGTTCTGGCGAGTCGGATAGCGACCGAGGTGGACGAACTGAGAGGGGTCGCACGCCAGGTCCCCCCTCGCACCAAGAACGGAGCGTGTCAGTCCGAGCACATGGGAGGCGAACATGACTTTGAGGGGGGAAAGGTTGCCCGTGGTGCCATGCTGCTCTATGTTATACAATATTTGTATGGACGCTGACTGCTGTATTATCGTGACACGAGTCTTGTGCCTTTCGCGACGAGAAGCTGTATTTTGATTAAGAATAATGACAGGCGGGGGGAGAAATGGATTAGGCGGAGATCAACTGCAGAGGGCAAAGCGCCACCACCTGCCTTTTGCAGCGCTAACCATTCGACCCCACCTTTGCGAATTTTTGCCGCAAATAATCGTCAACACCTCTTTGACTCGGTCCTCTACTCGTCCACACGACCATTTCCGTATCCTCCCGCAACTTCCCATTCTCATTCCTTTCATTTTTGTCTTATCCCAAAGGCAATCGTTCGAGCGAAGCGCGCCGAGATCCTGGACGGTTCTCATTGAATTTGCCGTGTACCATCAGGAGTCTAAGATGGTGAGCATCCTCTTAGCCGCCTCTGTCTCTGGTGTTGATGGTAATGGTCATGACGCGTAGGGTCAGACACTGTCTATGCCTGGTATGTAGGATGTAGAGGATGCCGCAGCGCTCATCCATCTAATTGTCCTTCAGCGACCGACAAGAGTACGGAGAATGGGGGAAACAAGGACTTTTATTACGGAGTCTCTGAGATGCAAGGCTGGAGATTCAGTGAGTATTTCCTTCACCCTCGTGCTGTCGTGTTCTGCAGCGCGAGAACACTGCTTAACCCTGTCTACGCGGGGCAGAGCGTCCTCTTATCAGGCGGGCCTGACATACTTTCATCTAAGCCATGGAGGATGCGCATACCATCACTCTCCGTCTTGACGAAGGTCAGAATGAGACCAATACATTCTTTGCCGTATACGATGGCCATGGCGGTAAGTTCTCCTCCTGATATCGATGTACGCTCGACCAACATCATCTATCTCCGAAGGCGGTGCGGCAGCGAAATATGCCAGCAGCAACGTGCATAAGAGGCTTGTGTCTGACGAAGCGTACGAACACAAGGAATACCGTGCAGCTTTGAAGAATGCGTTTTTACGCACTGATGATGACATGCGCAGCGGTATGCTCAACTTTCATTGTGACCTTCTCACACCAACGTCCATCCCCTTAGCACCAGAGTTTCAAAGAGATGGTTCAGGCTGCACGGCGGTCGCTGCACTCGTTACGAAGGAAGGCAGAATCTATGTAGTACGTATGGTGTGCCACCATATTGTGCATGTGCTCACGACTCTGGGTTGAAGGCTAATGCAGGTGACTCAAGGTCAGTGTTGAGTATAAGAGGAGAGGCGAAACCTCTTAGTTTTGATCATAAGCCTCAGAATGAAGGTATGTTTCAACGGTCATTGATTGTGACCTCGTTGACCACGTCTGCTCACAGTCGAGAAGAACCGTATCTCTGCAGCAGGCGGTTATATCTCTTTTGGGCGGGTCAATGGCAAGTGTTGGTGGACCCACGAGTGTGGAAGACGAAGCTGATTCTTACAGCAATGCAGGAAACCTGGCTCTCGCACGGGCATTGGGGGACTTCGACTATAAGAAGAATGAGGCGCTCTCACCAGAGGCCCAAATCATTACATGTGACCCAGAGATTACTGAGCACGAAATGACAGAGGAAGACGAATTCTTCGTCATCGCATGTGACGGTAGGTTGACGTCGATTCGCATACCCGTCCAGATTGTTTGATGTGCGCGCTGCTGCAGGTATCTGGGATTGTCTCAGTTCGCAACAGTGTGTCAACGTCATTCGTCTTCTGATCTCGCAAGGCAAGGACCTATCGCAAGTCTGCGAAGAGATCTGCGAATTGTGCCTTGCACCAGACACTAACTCGGGGGCGGGTATCGGGTGCGACAATATGACAATCCTTATCGTCGCTATACTTCACGGCCGGTCCATCGAAGAGTGGTATAGATGGATCACCGAGCGGACACAACAGAAGTACGGTTACCCCACGCCGGAACAAATCCCGCAGCTCTACTCTCAGAGCAGACTTGCTACCTTCAAGACACGGAGGGAGGCATGGGATGCACGGCGGGCGCAGCGCGAAGCCAACCCCCAGAATGGCGCCACGAACTCTTCTCCCGAAAGAGAACAGCACTTCGGCGATAATGACGACGACAGTCTTAGCGGACCGGGGATGTTCGGTGGCTTTGCGCGGGTGCTAGGCAGCACGGGTGGCATCTCCTTCCACCCGAGCACAGGAATCAGCATCGGCACACCACTCATGTTCGACAATGACGATGATGACGATAATGACAGTGATGAGACCGATATGGAGGATGTCATGGGCTTCCACCCGTCCAGTGAAGGCGAGGAACACGACTACTCCGTGTACGGACGGGATGCGACGAAGAGCCTGAAGGAACAGTTAGACGAGCTCGAGCGGGAGGGTGGTTTTGACCAGGATGAGGACGTCAACATGGGCAAGGGCGATGAGTCGCGAGACAGTGAGTCCTCGCCTGAACCACATCACGAGTTGCAGGGCGAGGCACCATTGCCGCCAGCACCTAAGGTTAATGGCAATGTCGCACCGACGCAACACTCTTCTCCACCAGGCGCAGACGAGCCCAGTGGGGCGGTGAAATTGGAAGGTCTCCTGGATAAGAGCGAGGATCCGCTCAAGGTGTAGCATGTGATACATATCCCAGTTTCTCGTGCTGTGTCGTGTATTCTTTGGTCCAGCTATATCTATTCGTCGGCCTTTGCGTTTGTCTCATACATGAACGTGTGCCCTCATTGTTGTCCCGTGTATTCAAGCAGTAGTCACTCATCGATTCGCTAGCTAGTAGTACCAGCTAATACTATGCCATGGTCATATTCTCGCGCACATCTGGATTGTTTGAATTGCTCTTCTTTCTTACACACTCGTCACTACAACACATTGCGCAAGAGGACCAGTTCGCTCTCGCAAATACACAAGATGACCGCCTCCGATGAAAGGCCCGTCCTGACAACACCGATACCCAACAACGCTCCCGCAGAACCACCTCCTACCTTCAATACGGCCTGTTCAGCCCATCTCTCTTTGACTGGAGAGCCGCGGTAGATGTATACGTTCCCGCCGAGTTCCCGCGAGCCACTTTCAAAAGCGAGGACAGCCTGGGACGAAACGTGGTACGTGAATCGAGTGTCGCGTTTGCTCGCAAGTACGAACGATAGAGCGGAGTATGTCGACATGTGCTTCCATTCCGGATTTTTATCTGGGCCGCCCGCCGTGCTCAGCTCATACAACACACCGTCAAGTCCGTTCTTTGCCACCAGCGATGGCGCAACCGAGCCGTTGACACCGGGGAAGGGGGTCGAGAGCACCTGGAGCGGCGCATCGTCTGCGTACTCAGTGGTAGGCTGTGAACCGTCCTCGCGGACCCAGGTCACATATGCACTTCGGCCGACGCTCACGTCCAGCTCGTCGTCCAGCTCGTCCTTCGCTAGGCTCGGCACGCCCTTACCTAGCCCCAGACCACTCGCGTCCTCGCCGCTCTGAAGCGCGGCGGTATACTTCTCAAGCGCCTCCCGGATGGCGTAGAGCTCCGAGGGATCGAGTGTCTCCGGCACTTCCACATCTGCATCCGAGGGTGCTAGTTTCGCCCCGGGGGGCGCACTGACACCCGAGGTGGCAAAGACCTGGGACCAGCGCGTACCTTCGTGAGCCTTGTCCAGATGGAGGGTAAGCACGCCGTAGGTGTGCTCCGCCTGGCGGTCAAACGTCCAGAAGCTTGAGGAAGGCTGGATATGGTCCCACAGCTGCTTCATGTCATATCGGGGTAAGGGGGCCGGTGCGTTCTCTATGCTGGCATCGCGGACGAAGACGGTGAGGGTGCGCAGGGAGAACGAAACCTTGATCGTATCTGTGGGGGTAGAAGAAGGGAGAGGGATGGCCACGGTGACGCTATCAGATGTTTGTGTCCAAGAATACGGAGGAGGCTTGGGTGGGTGGTTTACTGTTGCACCATCGAGGTTTTCATTTGCTCGGGGGATGGGGGCGAGTTCGTCTGGGCTGGGTGTGTATGAAGGAGGATGGCGGACGTCCAGTCCACGGTAGGATGCACCTACCAGCATGACGGATTGACGAAGAGCGTCGTAGGACGTATAGAGCGGCACGTCGTCGCCCCGACGGTGCCAGAGAATTTGCAGCTGACGGAGTTGATCATTATGCAGAGACAGAGGTAACGAGAACCACACAGCCCAGATATCGAACTCGGGAGCCCTTGGCTGCGCACGAGAGGTTCCATTGCTATCTTTCGGATAATATTTTGATGAAAGCACGACGATAGCGTTGTCCGGAGAGGTCTGGGCGACATGGTGAATGCGGAAGGGCACGACGTCTCTCGCGGACTGGTATGTGACAGGTATCAACAATTCGAATACTCCCACAAGTTCTGCGGGACCTTTATCTGGAATCCGCAGAGCATAGAGAGTGCCACAGCCATCCGACAGGAAGAGGGACGATGCGTCCAGGAAACCTGCTGACGGATATTCACGCTGCAGCGACTGCGCGCCAAGGGTCACAAGCGGTTTTGGTAGTTCATGTAACAGTCTATACTCTGGTTGGAGAGTGCCCTACTTCATGAAGTTCAAAAATGAGACAGTCTATGCAACACAATCACCGCGCGTCGGGCTCACCTGGCTCAATTTGACGGAGACAGCACGTAGCTCCTCGTCAACATACACAACACTTCCATCCTGTTGACAAACAGCTATATGGTTGTGAGAGATCCTGCTCTGCATCTCCTGGAATGTTACATGCGATCGGCCAGAGACGTTTGCCTGCGAGGGCTTGTACTCCAAGGCATAGCGAGAGACGGCTTGTTCCTGCGAGATCAGTGAAAGCTTGTAGCCCTCGAATTTAGGATTGAGAAGAGAACGGTTCGGCTTGAAACTTGTCATCACGCTAGATGCCTCATCAACGACAGTCTGTGCAAAGAGCAAAATGGCGACTCGCAAAACCGTTGCGCAGAATGACGCACTGACAGATGCAAGTGCCAGACTCTGGACTCTGATGAGTATAAATAACTACCACATATATAAATTAACGTTATGTCCTTTTAAGTAAGCGCTTGGGGGGTTGAAACGTGGAGCGACTTGGGATATCAATATTCCAATGTTATGGAATTACTTCCGATTCCAAAAAAACAAGTCGCGCGGCCAAAATTTGAACAATTTTCCGCGCGGCGACCTCCTACGCAGAACACTCGTATCTTGACAACTACTCCATATTTCTCAACAATATTTATACTGTTGAACTCATCTCGTCAAGCCAGAGGGCACCGTAACAAGAACGGAGTGATTTGGTCAAGTTTTGAAATTGAGGTTTCTGCAGGCATGGGCAATGGAGAAAAGGGATTATGAGTAAGACTGACCTGACACTGATGTATGATTGTATTGATAATATGAGTACACTACATGAGATATCTAGTGGTACTGTGTGATATACATGTGTAGGTTGAGGTGCCATGACAGTAGCCAAGCAGGAGAATGGCAGAGACATAGAAACCAATGAGAACTCACCATAAGACCTCCATCATGCCCTCCAGTACATCCTTCCAACCATGCCCATGCCCTCTCTGAGCCCATTCACCATCTCAATCACCCATAATCCCTGTTCTCCATTGTCCATACCCGCAAAAACATCAATTTCAAAACTTGACCAATTCACTCCATTCTTGTTACGGTGCTCAACGGTATAAAACCGTCGAGAAATACGGAGCAGTCGCCGAGATCCGAGTGTTCTGCGTAGGAGGTTGCCGCGCGGAAAATTGTTCAAGTTTTGGCCGCGCGACTTGTTTTTTGGAATCGGCAATACTATGCTTACTTTAAGTATGACGTTAGCTGCCGTTACTCAGCAGGAGACAGACTAATACGCGTTTGGGGTTAGGCTTCCGTAGGCAGACCACTAATACGACCTTTCTGAGGGGGGTGAGGACGGTCGTAGTTTGGGGTGTGCTCACTTGCCTCAAGGTGTCACTGAGCATATGCTTACTTTCCTCAAACACTCCACTCTCTTGTAAATAGATCCACTATCGATGTACATCCATGATATATCAGTTGATCAGTGAACGCATACGCAGTACATGCCAGTGCCACAGCCTATGAATACATCCCAGAAAATTGATCTTGGTCACCCACATCATGGTTATGGTTTCTTCCTTGCTCTGCGCCTCGCACTTGAGCTGCATCGGGGGGTGCATCGTGATGGGCCGTATCAAAAGCTTCCATTATTGCACGTGCCATGCTCGCAAAGCCTGGTGGAATAGTCACTGTTTGCAAGTCGTTCACGTCTTCAAGTGGCTGTGGGGCCGCAGTTGGCGCTGGAGGCAAGTCAATGAACGGACGTCGGCACATGGGGCAGGTTGTCCGCTATGTTGGCTGTATGTGAGTACCAGCGTCGCAGCTTCTCAGAGGAATTGATGTTCTCACCCCTTCATTCAGCCAACTCAACGCACTGTAGATGCAACATTAGCTCATCAACAATCAATAATGCGGCAAACTAATAATAGTGTGCACTCACTCTTTGCGACAGAATACGTGGCCGCATGTATTCGTGAAACATGTTACTCCGAGCTGTTCTATGGGATGGGCGGGAGAATCGAGCGCCAGAGAGGTCTCTTCCTCTGCGAAGATGACCGAGAACGGTACGAGGCAGATCGGACAACTAGAGTCTGATTCGTTGATTGCGGCAACATCGTTCTCCGTAAGCTTAGGCAGCGTTTCTGAGAACTCTCGGATCTTCCTGGAGGAGCCGTTCGTGAGGTCATGGATATCAACAGTTTGTGATACAGACCTTTGGTAAATGTCCTGCCGGAGTTCATCAAGCCATGTCTCGGCCGCGGCAAGCAAAGCGTCATGTACACCGGGATTGCGCTGTGCGAGGAAGTCTGTCATGCTTCGGCGCCGGACAAGAGGCGGATCGGACATTGTGGTCTGTGGAACTGAGGGTGTGATGAGCTCTCAGTCTGGTGATGAACTGCGTGGAACAAGAACAGGGCGTGTTCCAGTTGCAGACAATTCAAGGATTCCACCCATGCATAATCAATATTGTTGGAACATACCTGTGACTTGTTGTGGCGATCTGTGGATATATTGAACACGTGCCAAACCAGTGCACCCTATCCGCGTGTTAATTTATGATAGACACGAACACGTGCCTCAGGACGTGCGGGACACCTAGTCACCACTACTTTCAGACAGTGGCCAATTTAGTTGGCTGAGGAAATTTATGTATACCATGCCCAGATTCTGCAGAACAAGATCCGTAGGCACTGGGAAATGATGATTCCCAATGCTTGCAGTCATGCTCACCATGTTACAGGACTGTGGGGAGGTGTCCGGGTGGGTGCTTATTACCATATATGGTGTAAGTGCTGCCCTTGGCCAATTTGATTAGGTGTCAAGGTGAATTATCACGATCAATTTTGGGAATTTTGAAAATCCCTCTAGTAGAAATGTTCCTATGGTCAGAGGGAGCATTTCTACTAAAGGGATAAGAAATTGGGCAACTTTTGATGCCTGCTGAACCTTTGTTCCAAAGTAGCAGAGACTAGGTGTCCTGCACCATAGAACCATCTGTCTACAGTGTTACGTTCCTCCATAAGATATACAAGAGTATAAGTTGTTGAGATAATGAGCCCACATCTAAGGAAAATAGGCTCATCAGGCTATAGTGAGCATATGTGTATATGATTCGATGGTGTCTGAATCTTGAGCTAGGTCCAATATGCAATATACATACCCAAACATTGTTCACAAATAAGAGACCATTATTACATAATACAGATATTGAATGAAGGCACACTATTGAAGCCAGGTATCAAAGAATGCTGTTGTATCCCAAAAGAAAGGCTCTTAAAAACCTTAGTTCTCATACATTAAGCAGCTCAGGAAGGGCTCAGGTAGTACTTAAAATGTGGGCCATTCTCAATTGCCAACTGCAAGACAACTGCCACTGCCACTTGCTAGTCTGAGTTACTAAGCACCAGTGAGAGGTCATGTCTTTAATGCAGATCCATAGGAATATGAATCAGACATTCTTGGAGATCAAAGCTTAGGTATCACATTCACTCTATTCCTTTGCCTACAAACAACAAAACTGACAGGGTAAACCTACTATATATCAAGTCTATTGGCCATACTTACTTCTTGCAATAAGTGGCTTATCTTGTTCATCACATGCAGAACTGCTAGCACCAATAGTAAGATAGGGCTCATACACAATCATTCAGGCTTATGTAAGCATGGTGTGATGGACACTGTAGAATTAATGTGATTTGTATGTTTCCTTTATCCTGAAATCAGTTTGCACAATCTTCTCACAAATCACTTTCCAAACAAAGTTGTGGGAAGGAAAATTATGTCTGAGCCTAACTGTAATTTTCATTAGCTATCTCAGGTGAGCCCACTATAGGGCTTGACAGTGTGAACTATTGAATTGACATTACATTGGCACCACTATGCAGCAATGCACATCCTATCTTAGTTGAAAGTGTACTGGGTATATCTTATGAGAAATGAGTTCTGTGCTATGTCTGAATAATAGATCATGTGCTATATCCTAAAATAGAAACTACAGACAATTTCCCAATCAGTTGATTTTATCTATATTGGGATAGTGAACAGAGGAAGTGAATGCTGTAAGACAGCTACCCAAACTGGTCATCTGGAGTATCCCCACTTGCAAGTGCCAGGTGGTCTCAGCTAATTTCAAACATCTCAGCACCTCTCAGTGCACATTATACCCCAAGCTAGGGTTGTGTCCTGCTGTCCTAGATTTAAATGCCATCAGTGGCATCTTAAAGCCATTCAGCCACCTGATCATCCTGCTCCTTGTGCAGTACACAGTACAGAAATGAGAGAAAGATATAATATTATTATATAGTCCTTTTTTTAAAACACAAGATAACCACCCTGCAAAGGCATGTTCTGAGTATAGCATGCTATAGAGACTTGTAAGTGGACCATATTGCCTGCTGAGCATACTAGGCAGATCCTGCAGGAATTCTATACCTCTGGCTTGTCCTGAACAACTACACTTCTATCAATACTATTAGAACAATCAGAGTTTGGTCAATAAGGCATATTTGTTCATGAGTGTAATAATGCCCATAAGGAACAATCATGTGAAGTATATACATAAAAATGGTCAGTTTAAGTACTACTAGGGGGGGGTCAGGTACCATCTGAAACATAGTAATGAGCTTGCAAGTTCCAAAAAATACTGGGCAATATCAGACACAAATGTGTTATATATGTTTAGTTCACTGATGTATATATATAATTCATAAGATATTGGTAGCAATAGTTAGATCTCACTATAAATTGTCAGACATGCTGCTACTTACTCATAACATCTTGCAGTATCTACACTCACATTCACTTAGCCACCAAGATCTTAGAAGCCTAGACTCTGATAGATTTTGTAAAATCCCACAAATGCTTGACAAAATTCTCCACATATCTCAGAAGTGCAAGGAATCTATCAAAACTGGTCTGTCCCAGTTTGTAAGTTATACATGAAAAGAGACAAGATGAAGCACTTTAACCATGCTTGGTACCAGCATGAGTAGTGTGGCTATATCAGATTAGGACAGATCTTGTGGGATGTTGCAGTCATTCTCCTCTTTTAGCAAGATCTCACAACACCTTATTATGCAAATAAGAACAATGCATTTTTATTCAATATATGATACATCTGGCATTTGGCCATGCTCCAACAATGACACATGCCCTTAAACACCCCTCCATTTTCAAGACTTTGCTTGAGTGGTCAGCCTTCCTTCAAGCACCCTCAGAGCCCCCTGCCACCACTGATGTGACCAAATGAGCCTTGAAGTGCAAGAAAGAAACCCCAAACACACACAACCAATGGAACACCAGTATATGGAGCCTAAGCAAAAGTATGCTAAGAAGACAGGGTACTTGAGTACCCTACAGTGCAAAGGGTGCCGAGTAAGGACAAGATCAGGACACATATGGGATGCCTTTAAGACAGATGAAGGGGCCCAAAAGGCCAGATGAAGGAGTGTGAATGCTTGAGGATGGGAGGTAATGTTTGAAGGGGAGCAGGGATGCTCAAAGATATGAAGTACTTATCAGAAGTGTGCTTGAGGGCACTTGAGATCACTTGACCAAGTGACAGTTATTGGAGATGCTTGGAGGAATGGGCTATACAATCAAGGGTGGTTAGGAGGGCAAGGCAAATGTTTGAAGGGCTAAGGTTGGGTATTGAAGGTTCAAGAAAGCAGTGGTCTCTGTGAAATGTAAATGAGAGGGTTGAGCAGCAAAGGCTCAAGAATGAGGGGGATGCTGTAAAGATGAACAAGACAATAAGGGGAGTTCCAAGTGAACTGTGCTAAGCTGTGGCAAATGACAGGTGGAGTTGAGAGACTGACTCTGCGGGGTAGACTTCTCTGATTATTAGGGAAAACATGTACAGTATATATACATGAGGTGTAGGTACACCTACTTTACTCTAGAGGTGCATAGAGGTGCAGCATGTCTTACAAATGAGCTTAAGAATAAAGTCAGCAAAAAAATCCCCTCAAGCAGATCAAGCAGATCACAAGGTGTGGGAGGGAAGCATAAGGACCAGGAGGTCTGAGACATGTTTTACCATGTCAGAAAGGACACCACAGACTTTGCTTCTTCTGTTGTTGTCACCAGGGGATGGTATGCCTAACTATCATGCTTCTTCTGTCAGGGGTGGTCTCTTAGAACAGACTAGCTCTTCTGGGAGTTTAGACTCCAATGCCATCATTTGAGGGTTGATTTGTCCCCAGTGAGCTTGAAGGACATTTGGAGGTCACATGATGGGTTGACCACAGTGGGCACAGTGGGTCATGCTTGAGTGATAATATGCCTGACCCTTGGCCATGCCCCAAAAAAGGCAATTGCTGATGTGACCAAATGAGCCTCAAAGTGCTGAATATACCTGGCATTCAGCCAAGCTCCAAAAGTCTTCGAGGCCCCTGAACAACTTACCTTTTTTGAACTTATGCTCAAGCAGTCAGCTCTCCTTCGAGCACCAGCCCAACCCCCTGCCACTGTGAGCCAGCCTTCATGCGCTGATACACCTGACCCTCAGCCATGCCCTGAAAAGGCAATCTCACCCCAATGATACACCTGACCCTCGGCCATGCCCTGAAAAGGCAATCTCACCCTGAACATGCTGAACATGCCCCGAACATGTCGAAAGCACCCTGATTTTCAGCCCTCCCTTCAAGAGGTCGATCCTATCCCCTGAGACTATTGAACGCCCCTTGGGACCTTCTAGTGCCCCCTGGGACTGTCAAACACCTCTTGAGACCTTTGCCCTTGAGACTTCTAGCATCCCTTCAAGTGTTTTGCAAACCCTTCTAATATGCATAGCCTTTCAAGCAATCTCATTGGGCCTCGAGATCTTAGAGATGAGCTAGTCTGCTCTAGGTGACTGCACCCACTGGAAGAAGCACCATAGTAAGGTACACCACACCCTGGCAACAATGACAGTAGAAGCAAAGTCCACTTTGTGGCATCTTTCCTGACATAGCAAAACGTGTCTCAGCTCTCCTGACCCATATGCTCTCTCCTGGGCTCTCTGGCCCTCTCAAAGGGGATTCCCCTGCTTACATAATCTTCGGACTTGTTTGTAGGCATGCTGGACCTTTAGTGTAGAGTAGATTTCATATATATATACTATACTTACTTTCCCAATTCATCAGAGACGGTTTTCCCCCGGAGTTTTGCTCTCAATTCCCCCTAGCCTAAAAAGAGCTCACTCGGAGCTCCCCTCATTGCCTTGTTCATCTTTGCAGAGTCCCCTATGTTTTCAAGCCTTCAATGCTTGACCCTCATCCACCTTTGCAGTGTACCCTACATTTTTGAGTCTTCAACACTCAACCATAGCTCCTCAAAAATTTTGAGCACCCTCAACCAATCTCACCCCTCTCAAGCACCTTTGACAACCCCAGTGCTCTCTCAGACACCCTCGGACATTAGGCGCCCCTCAAGCGCACCCTTAATAAGTTTCAGATTCCTTCTAACATTCATTCCCATCCTTTTATTGCTGTTCACATTTTCGAGCATTTTCACTCTTTTTCTCTACTGTTTGAGCCGCCTCTGTCTATCTCAGTCTTCTTGGACACCCTCAAACACTAGGGGCACCTCAAGTGTACCCTCGAGCAGACTCAAAACCCTTCTAACACTTGTTCCTGCCCTTCTATCACTATGAGCATTTTCAAGTGTTTTCACTCTTTTTCTTGGCTGTTTGGGCCCTCAGATCAGTCTTGAGCACCCTCGAGTGGTAGGCACACCTTGAGCACACCCCTGATGGTACTCAAGTACCCTGAATCTCTTAGCACGCTTTCACCCAGGATCCACATACCAGTGTTCTACCTGGTTGTGTGTGGGTTTGGGGTTTCTTTTCCCATCCTTTGAGGCTCTTTTGGTCACATCAGCAATACTTGAGTGCATTTAAAGGCATGTTGGGCATGTGAGAGGCAGGTCATAGTGTTCAAGGGCATAGAAGGTTTTCAGAGCTTGGCCAGACACCAGGCATATCACTGCAACTTGGCTCTCACATGCCCAACATGCCTTCAAACACACTTGAGCATGACTGACTGTGACCACTGTGGTCAGCCCATCGTGTGACCCCTGTCCCTTTAGATATCCTTTGAGCACATCAGGGATGCATCAACCTTTGAACAATGGCATCAGGGCCCAAGCTCCCCAATAAGCTAGTTCACTCTAGGAGACTGCACCTGCCAGAAGAAGCATGGTAGTATGTTATACCCCTCTCTGGCAACAATAACATGAGAAGCAAAGTCCACTCTGTGGCACCCTCCCTGACATGGTAAAACACATCTCAGACCTCCTGTTTCTTATGCTTCCCTCCCACACTTTGTAGTCCCCTCAAGGGGACTTTCCTGCTGACCTCATCTTTAGACTTGTTTGTAGACACACCAGTCCTCTAGAGTAAAGTAGGCATACCTACCCTTATATATATATACTGAACCTGTTTTCCCTGATACACAGAGAAGTAGTATCCCCCAGAGTCAGCCTCTTAACTCCACCCATCATTTGCCCAAGTTCAGCAGAGTTCATGTGGAACTCCCTTCATTGCCTCATTCACCTTCACAGTGTCCCCCTATGTTTTTGAGCCTTTACTGTTTGACCCCCTCATTTATACTTCACAGAGCCTATCACATTTTCAAGCCCTCAATGCCCAACCCCAGCACTTCAAACACCCATCTCACTCTCCCAAGCACCCTCGAATGTATAGCCTGCTCCTTCAAGCACCTCCAATGACCAGCCCTCTCCTGAGTGATCTCAAGCACCTCCAAGCACTAGGCACACCTCAAGTGTACCCCCAATAAGTCCCTCATATCTTTGAACATATTTTTGAACCTTTAAGCATTGTCTTTTCTTTTTTAATGTGCACTCCCTCTTTGAATGATTCTCACTTGTCCTTAAGTGTTTGTGTTCCTTCATTTGGCCTTTCAGGCCCACTAGTCTGTCTCAAAGGCATGCTGTGTGTGTTGCGAACTCATCCTTACTTGGCACCTTTGCACTAGATCACCTAGGGTACTCAAGTACCCTGCACTCTTAGTGCATACTTGCTCTAGCTCCACATACCGGTGTTCCACTATGTTGTGTGTGTGTGTGTGTCTGGGGTTCTTGTCCATGCTTCAAGGCTCATTTGGTTGCATCAATGGGCCCTCATAATTCTACTTGACCCAGAGCTTGAGGCACTCACTGAACTAAATGACTATGATCCTGGACAGTTTGTCTGAGATGCTGCTGATAGCAGGACACAACCCTAGCTTGGGGTATAATGTGCACTGAGAGGTGCTGAGATGTTTGAAATTAGCTGAGACCACCTGGCACTTGCAAGTGGGGATACTTCAGATGACCAGTTTGGGTAGCTGTCTTACAGCATTCACTTCCTCTGTTCACTATCCCAATATAGATAAAATCAACTGATTGGGAAATTGTCTGTAGTTTCTATTTTAGGATATAGCACATGATCTATTATTCAGCCATAGCACAGAACTCATTTCTCATATGTAGAAACATGAATGCTATAATGATGGATGGTTGTAGGAGCCTGGATGAAACCCAGAATGTGACCTTAAGCTTTCATGTACAACTCAGTGATTATGATTCCAATTTCAAATTAGCAGTTACTTGTGCTCCACTGCAGCAAGTATTAGATGTATGCTCACTACTCTGTACACAATGGCAATCTGGATCCAGGTGGTAAAAAGAGTGGACAATTATTGAGTTCCAATAATGACATGTTAAGTTCCTGACTGGTCTGTCATTCTGTGTTCATCCGGGTTACCTACTTGGTCAGTTGAGTATAGCAGACAAGGTTTTTTGCTGATCCCACAGTAAGTATACCAGTAGATAGCTATAGTTGAGGGGGGCGTGATGGCACAATCTTCATGCAAAAAGACACAGGCTGGGGAGCTACGCACTGGATGGCCGAGTGTGGCCTAGAGCCTGGCCCAAATACAGCAGTGGAGTGCAGATCATGTATCATCAGTGGCACCATGTCACACTGTAGCCTCCTCTCATTTAGATTTTTGTCTGCAGACAGGATTGAGCACATTAGCATGCTGGAAACATTTGTTAAAGGTATCTTGTCTATATAAATATTGTCACACCAGGTCCTACAGAACTTTGTCAGATTGGTGTAGCTGAGGCCAGTGTAGAGTTGCAGGCAGCTCAGAAACAGTCATCTTTGAGTCAATGTACACACCATCAGCTGCAATAATATAAGCTAGATATGCAGGTGTAGACTAGATGTAGCTATGATACACAAAGATCCCAGAATATTTTCAGTGCAGGGACAGACAGTAGTCAAATAGTTGCATTACTGTTCCAATTGCATTACCGGTACACTGATAGTAGTAATGCCCCCAGTACATGCTGGCCGTCGCGGATCCAGTCTTTGGAGTCCCCAATCGAAAGGCCGAGGATGAAGGATTAGATAAGCATAAGTAATCGCCACAACTTGCCGCTGTAACATACCTCGTAACGCGTCACGCCTCATACCCTTCGTCGCCAGTAGCATCAACTCCGACTGGGCACCGAGCTTGTTTTGTTGAGCAGTCTCAGACGACTGGTGCTGACGGTCATGATAGTCCCATCAATACACAATGCATGGCGCCTCCAACCATTGACCTCGTTCCAGTTCGCCAGGCGGTCGCTCGCTACAGCTGTCTCTTCCGTGCCAGCGACCACCAGCATTTTGCCTTTGGGTGAGAAGAAGCCCGGGGCATTGCGACCGCATCTAAACGTTCCCGTGAACCCGAACCACGGCCTCTACGCGTTCTTCAGGAAGATCGTGAAGGATGGTGAAACTACTTACGAGACCGTAGAGCAGGTAGAGACTTTGAAGAGTGGTGCGCCTTTTGCCGCATGCGCTTATTGGCCTACTCAGTTATTGACTCACTGTTCTGTTCATTCCCTCCTCAGGTCGCTCGTGGAACGCAGCAGAGCTGCGTCGAAAAAGCTTCAAGGATGTACATGCCTTGTGGTATGTCCTCTTGCGGGAACGCAACCTACTTGCCACGCAGAAAGATGAGGCTCGCCGGTTGGGTATTGAAGCGACGAATACACTCACAACTAAGTCCTTGCGGGTATGTGAAGCTCACTGCGTATTGACCAGAGTCATTGAGCATTCTGTGCGCAGTGTCGAAAGAGTATGGCCCGCATCAAATATGTGATCAACGAAAGGCGTTTGTTATACGAGCGTGCAGTGCAGCGATATCAACAAGAGAAGGACCGTGCGCTTGCTATAGAGGCAGAAGCAGAGGCAAATCGTGTAAAGGAGGAGAGAGCGCAGGCAGAGGCGCAGGCAGAGGCTGAGCTGAAGGCTGCAAGGCGAGCCGCTGCGGCAGAATTCCAACCGGCGGCCAAGCTCGCCAATGCTGGTCTGTTCGAATCCACACCTTCTCAACCAGGTGGCCAGGCCAAGGATTGATAAGCCCTATCGGATTCATGCTCAGCCTTACGTCTCCTTGTCACGGGTGATGAGTTCAGAGAGTGCGCCTGTAGGTTGCCCAACATAGTATTCAATTAGAGCCTATGCTTGTAATCCTTCCTTTGTGCTGTCGCCCCCACTCCAACATCTCCTTGTTAACAAAACAATCCCGCACTTTGCTATCCTCATACATTTCCACCTGTCGCTTTCCATGTCGGAGGAGATACTCGATAGCCGCGACGTCTCGAGGGGACACAGAAGCAGCGCGTGCCCTGAATGTGTACCGCACGAAGAGCTGGAACTTTTGTTGAACGGCAGGGGGTTTTGAGTGTGCCATCCGCAATGCTCTGTTCGAAGCGTTACATGTCGGTCTGACTGGGAGTGGCAGTCGTCCGAGAAATACGCGGACTGACCGTCTATAGAGGGCAAGCACCTCTTTCTGGAGGCCGGAATGTGGTGTAGCCATTGACTAGTGCTTGTGGTAGCTTGGAGAGTTCGTGAATTGCTCAATAGTGAAGTAATGCATCGTCACACTGGAGACATGAGTTGATGTCAGACTGGCGAATATCTGGCCGAAATTCGGTCTCAAATTGTGACCATTGAGACCGGATTTGAGACCGTCCGATAGGGTTACCAAAAAAGGAAGATTTGAATTGAAAACAGGTGCATATTTACCTGGCGAATATCTGATCGCAATGGTCACAATTTGAGAGCAAATTCCAGCCAAATATCTGCCAGTCTGACATCAACTCACGTCTCCAGTGTCCAGTGCATTGTGCGCGATATGGATTTGTCATGACGGTCTTAAAATAGCCTACATGTACTTAGCGACCAGACCGGGTTCTAAACAAGTAGAAGAAAAAAAACGGATTTGCCGCGCACGCATAACGGACGCGCCACACACCGGAGACATAAGGCCCTGCTAGACCGTCGAATATCTGGCATTTTAGGGGAGCTATCCTACCATTCAATATTCAAATGCCAGAATTTCAAACAATAGACTGTCAAATATTGGTCAACTGAATTGATTTTCCGATATTCGACGAGCCGACAGTCTCCATTTGAGCAAATTTGGCTTTACCCGTCCAAAAGCCTATCTGATGTGCACAATATATTTCGTCATATCTAGCAGCCGCTCATCCGGTCTCAACGGTGACAATTTGGGACCGAATTCCGGCCAAATATTCGTCGGTCTGACATCAGCTCATGTCTCCGGCGACAACAACGACTCTGATGCTGTCACGTCCGAGTCGCGACTCATGCACCATGATCAACCATTCCGCAATGCGTGCAAGTACTCTCGGAAACGCCATCTCACAAGTTGGAAGAAGGGGCTGCATTCTTTCCTCGCTTAAATGCCAATGTGCAGCCACACGACGGGATATGGCCACTAGCTCCACCAACAGTGGAATGCAGGATCCAGCAGCGTATTGTAACGATCTTGTTCGCAAACGAGACTACGAGTCGTTTCTTATCTCGCAAATCTGGCCGCGTGAGCTTCGGGAACATTTCGTTGCATTGCGAGCATTCTATGTAAGTCCACCGCACAACAATCTCCGCATTCCCTGACCATTGCAGACATACAGGTGGAACTTGGGTCTGTGCAGGAAGCGGTGTCGAACATTATGCTCGGTAAGATGAGGATACAGTTCTGGAGGGATGCTGTGAAGGGCATTGCTGATGTGGGTATAGTGCTGCTCAGCCTGGCTCTCCACGACTGACCGCAGAAGCGACAGGGTAGAACCCCCAGGCATCCAATAGCGTTGGCTTTGGAACGAGCGTGTCAAACGGCGAAATTGCCGGCGTACCACCTCAGGCGAATCGTTGACGCAAGGGTAAGTATCAGACCTATGCATGTGATGGGTGTAGCACATACATAGTTCCTAGGATGCAGAGCTCCAGACACCAACTCACTTGACGTTAGATTCCCTGACTTCCCACCTCGAGTCCACGTCATCCACCTTCCTGTACCTTCTTCTCTCATTGCAATCCCTGTCGTCATCGTCATCCCTCTCGCATGCTGCGTCCCACCTCGGTATCGCTCAGGGCATCGTGACACTGCTGCGAGCACTGCCATATCATGTATCGCAAGGAAGGATGGTCATCCCGGCGGACATCACTGCTCGTCATGGTGTCCGCCAAGAGGAGGTATTTCGCAAAGGTGGACAGGCCCGTGGCATTGAAGACGCCGTGTACCAATTCGCTACAGCTGCGAACGACAACCTTCAGGCCAGCGCAGAGATACTCAACGCTGAGAATCGGATTCTTGGGAGGGCTCGATCTGTATTTCTCAATGCCGTAAGCTGCGTTGTTGTCCCTTCCACCACAGTGGCTCACGAATTCCAAGGTACCAACGCGTCTTTATCTCGAGCGGCTAGAGGCTGTGGACTTTGACGCCTTCCATCCATCATTGCAACTTCGGGGATGGAAGTTGCCGTGGAGAATTTGGAGTAGCTACTATAAGGGGTCGTTCTGGCAGTAACCAGTACTCTGTTCTCAACATCTTACTTAACATGGTACACAAACACATTTAGTGATTCTACGGTCGCGAAGAAAGTCATTTCATGAGGCCGAGTCGTCGCATCCGCCACACCCGCATATAGCATGTTTAGCCGACTCGGACCGCTCAGCGCTCTATGCCGGGTCGACCAAACATTCTCTCCCACTCCTTACCGCCAGCGGCATCTCCCACTTTCCCTTTACCAGCCATACATACAGAGGCTGATCTGGTTTGCTGTGCGGTCCGTTGTCTTAGTACCACTCTTGTGGCGGACTTGCACTGGACATGATGGACCGCTTGTGTGGTGAGTGACAGATATAAGGTCATTGTCGATTCGCAAGCCCCTCTGAACCCGCTACCTGCAATCATGCCCCGGTGCACTCCAGACGAGATAATTCAGATCATCTTGAACGCGCTCGACGATCCATCACACTTCAGCCTTGTGTCGAAGCGAATCCACCACCTCACACAAGAGCCTTATGTGCGGTCCTCGTACTTCCTCTGTCGCTATGGACGGACGCAGGCGCTCTATTGGGCTCTGGGAAGGGGCAAGCTGATGAATGAGAAAGTCATTGACGTGCGTGCTCTGGGACTTTTGAGGCAATAAGCTGTGATCTTGATCTCTCCCCGACCGTTCACAGGTCCTGATATCCAGCGGGGCGCACCTATCGCGCTATCTCGCTCAGTGTGCGATAGCTCACTATTTCCGCGCTCAAGTGCCTTTTATTAAGACCCGATGGGTTCGAAGCATGTCTTTGCCCGTCTTTACGCACTTTATGACGGTCGCGTCTCGTATGTATGGCGATATCCCAGTCGCCAAAGGCGAGGATGATGGAAGCATATTCACCGCACTGCTCAAGGCCAGTCGTTTCCGGACTGAGTCGCGGGGGAAGTATGATACGTTCAGAGAAGTCGTGGAGAAGTACAAGGTCAGTTATTTTGCTGATTCTGGGTCGGATCAATCACTATAACTCGTGCTGCAGTTCATCCCTTTCTGCCCCAAGGTATGTGTGACACTCAAGACGAACGTCTCTGGTTCTAATTTGCGTTCGCCTTCGGTAGGACCCTATGATGGTTCAGTTCCCGCTGGTGCTTGCCATTGAACCTCGACTGCTGCCGTATGCTCGTGCAAATGGCTTCGTTGTGGATCGGAAGGTGAGCCTGTCGGATGGGTACGACAACCTCCATCCTGAAATACACGCCATGAATTCAGTATCGCAATTTTATCTTCCGAAAGATGTTCGAGAAGCCAGCGGAGCAGTTCGATGGTCGTGTGGATGAAGTCATTAATAACGTTCGCGAGCTCTCGCGGTTAGATCCTAAGTACGGTCCTGTTTCGTCCTTTTCACCCCTCACCATCCCCCTAACGCATATACTCATGGTTGCATTACCAGCATGTTTGCCACGCGGACAGTCGCCGCGGAGATATGTATGGAGGCCAACACAAATGAGCCTGGGTACATGGCGCTGAAGACGTTAGATAAGGAAGGTATCTTGAAGTTTGAACTTTCGTCAGTATATTCATTTTCTAGGCCAGCCTATTTGTTAATCACTCATTACGATTACAGAACAGTGGTGGAAGAGCTTCTGAAGGTGAGAGTTGAGACTACGTTCTAACAATGCAGAGCTGATGGATGTTCTAGTTATTCATCAACACGCGCTCTGTCTCGATGCCACAGACTCACGCAGTCCTGCGTAGACTCTATTCGGACTTCCGCACTGATGATCCGACAGTCAGGCTCGTTATGCTTTCCACTATCTTTTTCGCCGAAACCAGCGCTCTACCGACAAGTATAACATCCACATGTTCCTGCAGCTCACACATTAACCAGTACGTCTCGCTCTGCAAAGAGAAGGTCTATGACCTCGGTCTTGGTCCTGTCACACGTAGGGATCTCTTCGAACTGCTCGTCAACAAGTTTGCTCCCGAGAAGTTCGTCGGAATTCTGGAGTATGGACGTGTCGAAGTCGGACTGAATGCAAAGGGGATGAAGGAGCTGCTGCGAGAATTGGCAATCGCATGTCTCGAGATTGAATGCAAGGGCAAGATGCTCAAAAAACTCGTCGAAACGGATCCATCCCTCAGGGATGTCATCGCTTCTCACGTGCTGAACAACTTACGATTGAGTCTTGATGACCTGCCTCCGCCAGAAGACGAGAAGGCTTGTCAGTCATTTGAGGCTAGACTCTGTAGGGACTTCATAACCTCCAGGCGATTCGTGCAGCCGTTTGAAGAGAAAAGGGATACAGCTAGGCAAGATCACCCTGTGGGCGATCATTATGCTCAAATAGAAGGGACGACAACGCAAGCCGTGGATGTTCAGGACGTAAATGACACCGAGGCTGCTGATATGGAGGGAGACGACGCTGATGAGGAAGAGCACGAGTCAGAAATGAGCTCTGAGGACCTCGTATGTGCAAATAACCCTGACCTACCACACTGGTTCGAATGCGACATATAGGGTCCGATTGGTCAAGATACATTGACTTCGATGATCCGCAAGGACGAGGTGGCACCCAATGCCCGTCGTCGCCGATTCTACGACATGTTTGCAACATATAGTGACCACCTAGGCAAGTTGACGTATCCAGCAGGTGCGCAGATACCGCTCGCAGAGCCTTGGTCACTGCTGTTAACTGTAATATAGACTACTCACAGGTCGGACGCTGGGTTCGCAGCGAATTCGGACGATGTCATCCTGTTACTGCGGTGTTTATGATACACGCTGTCCTCAACGAGAACGTATATGCAAGTTTGAACAACCTTCATACAGGGACGAAAGCAAGTTGACCAGCCTTCACAGATTCTTCAACCTAATGTCTATAACGAATCAAATGAAGCAACCGCACCTATCCCAGTCACCTTGAAGCACTTCAAGATGCTTGCACGCTTAGGACGCTGCCCGGTTCGTGACTTGATGTTGGTGTGAGTACACGTGTTGACCAGTGATGCAGAGCCCGTTGCTGTTCGACAACATCGAGTTAGGCGCAGAGTTCTACTTCGATGAAGATGATTATCTGCACAAAGGGGACACTATCGGATCTACTGGCAGTGTCAGCGTGCCGCGGACGCGCAGTCGGAGGATTAAGCTTGAGATCGAGAGTAGTACCAAGCCTGAGCCCTCTCCCACTTCCTCACGCCCCGTGCTCGATGCCTCAAACCTCAAAGGAAAGGGTACACAGGGACATAAGCGACCGCGGCGAAGTGCTACCACCGTGAGGTCATATGCTGTACCCGACAGTGATGATGAAGATATTGCAGAGGATGAGCGCGATGGCCTTGAAACAGACCTCGTGAAGAAGAAGAGATCCGAGACGAACCTGCAGCGGTGGATTAAACATCTCTCATATTTGCTGAGGGAAGAGCAAATCAAAGTAAGCAGCGCATTTTTCCTTTGCCGCGTCTTTTCCTCACGCGTCATGTAGTATAAGGAGAGGAGGAAGCGTGACCAGGCGGCTGCAAGGCCTGGGGCTAAAATCCGGGTGCCCAAGGTACGTTTGGTCTACCTTCGACATCAGGGTACCTGTGCCTGACGAAGCCCCGCGTGCCTTCAGAACGAATTCTTCAAGTCACTGTCCACGAATCTTCCTCATCTCCGTAAAGCGGATAGAGAAAAGCGACAGCAGCTGTATGGAGAGGATTTCGTAAGCGAGGAGTATAGCGAGGGAGAGGAAGATGAGTACCAATACCGGACTACGCGGTCAAGGCGACGTAAAGTCGAGGTTGTCTGACTCATGTTGCACGGTCTTGATCCTGCATCTCACATCCCACATCTGCACATATACCCTCATTGCATGGACAACACCTCCATATGTTGAGTCCCCCGTTCGTTCATTGTCCGGCCTTACATCCATATTATATATATATATATATAAGGGGAGTTATACCGGCTATGATCATGCATCTAGTCTCTGTGGCTAATTATAAACGGACATGGAAGACAGTCGTTTCATGCGTCCGAGTTGCCACATGTTGTAAGTACCAATTGGACTGCATGTGCATATGCTCTGGTTCACACGTCACGTTTCAAAGCAATATGATGCATCCTCACTACATCAGCAAAAAAGGGAAGTAGCTGAGCTTCAAGATGGAACCGCTGACAGGTCTGCCATCGTTGCCCGGACCACGGAAGCCGAGAGGCTGTCGACAAATGGATCAGACCTGTTACAGCGCAGTGGCACCCATCATAGAGTATAGTGATGGGTGGGAGGTGGTCATGATCATTCATCTATACTCTCTCTCTCCGTTAGTGCTACATGTTCCAACTAGTTCCATAACCTTAGACCTTCTATAGTTGACCCCCTGTTTGAAACAGGTCCAGTGTTTGAAATTCTGTTCCAGGATGAACTCCCTTGAGGGGTTTTCCCAGTGAATAACATCTGGCTGTTTTCACAGGCCGAATTTCCCCCAGTAAATCACAGTTAGAAACCCGGGTTTTCACATCATGTGCAAGGTGCTGTCAAAGGAACAAAGAGTGCATGTGGAAACCTGCTTGGACTGCACAAACTCCCAGTTGGATATCCACAAGAGCCTCAGCTAGGCCTTGATTGGTTATGCAGTGTCACCCAGGGGATTCCACTGGTTGTGGTGTGTCAGGTTAGCAGCACATCCACATTACAATCTCATTCCACTCAATCACATTGGCATGTATACTGCCTCCAATACAGTGACTCACAAAACTGTCCCAATGTTTGTAACTTCTGCGATGTTTGGCCTATATCTCAGGATCCAGAGATTGGAATTACATAGTCTAAAGTCCATCTTATAGGCCTGCTTCCTGGCTACAAGACAGGCTAACAATCATGTGACTTGGTGAGGAACTGTGTTCTATATACATCATTCATTCCAGAGAGTGCATTGGGACAGTTTTGTACCCTGCAGATTAGGGTATAGAATCTGGTCCAAATTAGTATTTTGTGTAGCCCCCCTTTGCCTTAAGCACTGCCTCAACCCTCATAGGCATGCTTTCAATCAAATTCCTGCACTCCCTCACCTTAATTGCCTCCCATTCCACCTGCACCCTTTCCCACAACTCCTGAATGCTTGCAGGTGGTTCCTGATGCTCTGCAAGCTTTCTTTGGAGGTGACCCCATGGATGTTCAATTGGATTAAGGTCAGGGGACTGTGGAGGCCACACCATAACCTCAAATCCATGGTCTTCAAGCCACTTCTTGGCCTTCTTGCTAGTGTGCTTGGGGTCATTGTCCTGCTGGAACACCACCTCCTCCACATTTTTACCCCATCCTTCCAGGCTACTTTGGAGCTCATCCTCCATGATTTGCACATAGAGGTTGGCATCCATAGTGCCATCAATCTTGCATGCATCTCCCACTCCTTCCCATCCAAAACATCCCCACATCATCAAACTTCCTCCCCCAAACTTGAGTGTCCCCTGAACCAAGTGATCACTAAGTCCCTCCCCTGGCTTCTTTCACACCCACTGCCTCCCATCTGACCCTAACCTGTTGATCTTGGTCTCATCTGACCAGACAACCCTCTTCCAGTCCTCCAGAGTCCAGTGTTGATGGGCCAAAGCAAAGTTCTTTCTTTCTTTGTGATGGTGCTTAGAGAGAATAGGACATCTGCACTTAACACCAGACTTTAGCCCTGTTTTCTTCAATCCCCTGCACAGTGTTTGTGTGGAGAACCCTCCTGGGGTGGTATCCTGCAGCATTTGGACACAGCAACAGCTGTATCAGCTTTTCCAGAGGAGATTATACAAATGGCATGATGTATAGTGGTAGGGGAAAGTTTAGAAAGGTGACCTCCAGAGGACTTGTGAAGTGTGGGATTGATATTAGAACAATTACAACCAACAAAGGAGTGTCCAACACCAGTTTCAGCTGCAATCTGCCTAATAGAAAGACCCTGATAAAAGAGAGAGAGAATATTCTGCAAGATTTGCTGAGAGAGGGATTTCATGATGATGGTGGTTGTGGTTTAAGTTGTAATCAGCAGTTACAAAACTGTCCCAATGCACTCTCTGGAATGAATGATATATAGAGAACACAGTTCCTCACCAAATCACATGATTGTTGGCCTGTCTTGTAGCCAGGAAGCAGGCCTATAAGATGGACTTTAGACTATGTAATTCCAATCTCTGGATCCTGAGATATAGGCCAAACATCGCAGAAGTTACAAACATTGGGACAGTTTTGTGAGTCACTGTAATGTTGTCTATAGTGGCTCCAAAATGTGATACAAGGGAGACTTATTGGCAAGAGATGCACAAGGGAGTGAAGTCTGCAACCTAAGAGAAACACATAAGGTCACAATGAGTTGGATGGAGCCTTGAAGGTGCAGGCAGTCAGGGCTAGACACAACAAACCAATCAGTGCTAGCTCAGCATCTCACTGGAACTGAGTATGGACAAAAGTACACCAGTAGCAAACCATCTGTCCCAGTTGCTCAGTAACATTAGGGCTCTTCAGCAGACCATTTAAAATGGTGCAGCCAATTGCATTAATAAGCAAAGCCAGAGGTGGCATAGTGTGGAGACAAGGTGACAGTGCTTGCCTCAACCTGGCAGATATCATGTAGTATT
This sequence comes from Fomitopsis pulvina, assembly GCA_964035675.1. Lineage (NCBI taxonomy): Eukaryota > Fungi > Basidiomycota > Agaricomycetes > Polyporales > Fomitopsidaceae > Fomitopsis > Fomitopsis pulvina. Next base: position 1,758,789 of record OZ037960.1, read on the forward strand.
AGTATACATTTCTGCTGTAGTGATTGCCTAGTAATGTCAGTAAAAGGTGTCAACAGACAAATCTTATCAGCAATGCACAGCCAATTGAGGTACTGAACCATCTCTGGGCAGTAGATAGTTTTTCTCGCTGTAGACTGTTTTCACACTAGATTTCTGCCCCAAGTATTTCACAGTGTTATTGGCATGTTATTACCCTGTGAAAAACTGACCTGTGAGAAACATAATGTACTGGTTGGCCGAGTAGGGTTGCCTAGATCCCGGCCTGATACAGCATTACTAGAAGATATCATACAAGTGTGAGACCTTGCACAACTTAAGTGCACAGTGTTCTACTGGTCCTTGGGACTAAGACTTCAACTGTATAACATATAGCTGTACATAGACCCAATCAATTAGCAAACTTGAAGAGACCATCCTGAAGCCATCTCTCTGCACATATTGCTTCAGATATGGTCTCTGCTTTCAGTGAGCTATGTGTGTCAACACAGAGATGATGAGATGCAAAAAAAGAGGCACCCCACTGAAACTGACAGATTTGGGATTGCCAGAAAGTCCTGAGCCATAGATGCAATAACAGGGAACTTGGCTGCATTTTCCTGTATGAACACATCATTGGTTATCATCCAAAATGTCTTCACAATGCCTTCCACTAGACAAGTCAGTGATATGTGCCACCATCTTCAATCAAAATGAATCCAGCATGTGATTTCTGAGATTCTGTTTATGTCCTCTTCTAAACACGAGAACAAACCTTCGTCCAATGTGGATGGATGACTATATCCAAGGTCCTAGTGAGCTTGATCCTGAGGTTCTTCCTTCCTTATTGGCACTATCGGCACAAGGGATGACTTCTTTGTCAGAAGGCAGAGCACTCCTATGCTTCCAACACCTCTGGATGCTAGTGTACTTGTAGTACCTAGCCAGTGGATGACTGTGTCTATTCCCAGACAGGAAATGAACCAATGATGTATCCTGTGTATGTGCGAGCAGCACCTTCCTCTCAATGGAAAGAGAGGGCTTGTCTGTAGACCAATGATGTTGGTGTACCTATGTGACAACCATCTTCTGAGATCGACACTAGCGAAGGTGTATAGTCTTCCAGTTGGAGTATTGGGATACCTCCAGAGCCAGGCTGTCAGAGTGAAGCTAAGGCTAGGAGTGAGATGAGGTATGATTAACCAGGTTAAGCTTGAGCTCAACCCACTAAGTCTACCAGTATATATACATCTGGGTCAAGAAGCTAGTCCGCACAGCCTTATACAACCTATCCTACTCACTAGTGTGTGAACGAGGTAAGGCAATGGAAAGGCAAAGGGAGTAGGGAAATGAGGCACTATGGCCATATGGTACAGAGATCACAACATGAAGGTAAGGCTATGGAAAGATGGGAGTGAGCGAAGGGTATGGAGCCAGGTCTGAGGAATGGGTACTGTTAGCAACTAGCAACAGTGCACAGGCTGAGTCATACCGAATAGAAACAGTGTCTGTGAGAACTAAATAAGATAAGTCCCAATGTAGCATGCACAAATAAGTGATTGTAACATTCTGCCTCTCCAGCTGGTTCAGGAACATTGGCAAGCTGATCAAGGAAGGATACACACTTTACAACAGGTGCTGGTTGCTCTGACAGTGCTGCTTTGCAGGTTTTGGCATTATTTTCTCATACTAGGTGCTTTATCATATACTATATATTATATTGTTGGAGCCTTACTTGGGACACTGAAATCTTATTTGGCCACAGACACCCTGTTCCTCACCATTACAGTCTTGGACAGCTCCTTGAGACAGTGAAATCTTTTCTCATCCTGGGCACTTACTCTTGTCACTCTGACCTAGATCAGTATATATGGCCTGAAAGCTATCAGTCCCTACTACAATTCTAGGCACACAGTACTGCTATCAAGTGCACACTACACTGGTCTGACATGCATCAGTGTCAAAAATCATTATCAGGGCTTGGACCACTCCTTGAGATGTGTCACATCATGCTGCCCCCTGTTACAATGGACCTCAGGCCATCTGGGCATGGACCACATTTCCTTTTTGAGGACAATGGCACTCCATACACATTACTGACATTGTCTTGATGACAGACATTTATTTATTGCATCACATGATATGTATGTTCTACTTTACTCATTAAACCCATGTCATTGCTTTCATTTGCTTACTCATTCACTTCCTCCTTACTTACTAATTAGTGGTCGACCCTCTCTGATCCTCAACTTGTACTATACTGAGATGGGACATTTAAGGACATCTGGACACACCTTGGGGATATCCCATTGTCTTTCCTTCATCTCATGATACATTACAGCTTCCTTTAGTTCTCTTTTTTTATTTATCATACTTCTATCATGGCCATGTCACCTTTTACTTCTTCTCTGACATCTCAATGCCTGACAGTTCTAACTTCCATTCCCTATCATTCTATTTATCATTACTATACACCAAACCTTCACACAATGGTGAAGTAAGGCTGAAACCTTACATTCAATGCAGGGACTCAGAGTTGCGCATCTCCCCTGCCCCCCCTTGATGAAGTTAGAGGATTGGAGGGATGATACAGGGATGAGAGAGGTGCAGGCTATGCTACTGGTGTGTATGGCTATGTAGGCAGCTAGCCTCAGTGATCTGTAGGACACTGAGGGCAATGCAGAGCGCATTCCTGTATATATAGTAGTGTAGTTTGCTTGGGAGTAGCCCCAAGCTCAATCTCTTTTACCACTCCCTCAGTAGAACTGAGCAGCAGCGACCTCAACACCTACTGAAGGGCTGTCACTGTGATTAGTCCAGAACTTGACATCTCGGATTCCCTCCTTATTGTAGGTTGGGTTGTTGTTGCTGGCACTTTCACACAGCATCATAACAACCCCCGCCAGATCTGGATGAACAGAATCTTATCATTGATCATCCCTCTGGATAGCTTTTGCCATCCATTCTCCTTGTAGAGCACTTGTCTTTTATTGATGACTGAGAGTGGTCAACCAACCATGCTGAAGACTGAGGCCTGAGGACTGTTGTGAAGGTAACATAAAGTACTCAGTGCTAGACCATATGCTGCCCCTGCCAAATTAGAAAATGTGATGTGACCTGATAGATCATCATGCACATGATGTCTTGGGACTGTTGAGGTGCCCATAATCAAAGTTTGGGGCATACACACAGACCCCCAAGAATATAGCATGTACATATGAGACATAGGCATAGAAGGACTACATATGTAATGTAAAAGCTTCAGATATCCAGTGTGGTGCTTGCGAGTCTCCGGGTGTTAGATGTTACCAGAGGGAACATACTCACCAGACAATGACAAGAGCAAAGGGGTAGGTGGGCAGACAGAAACCAATGGGTCAATATTGAAGGTGCATGATGTCGAAATTACAGGGGGGTCTTCTTCCAGAAGGAAGCACAGCAGGCAAGCAAGGAGGATGGTCAAGAAAAATAGATGGTAGCTGTGGTATATCCAGGGGAGTACACTGATATGCCTGACCCTCAGCCATGCCCCGAAAAAGGCAATTGCACCCTGAACATGCCGAACATGCCCTGAACATGTCGAATGCACCCCAATTTTTGGCCCTCCCTTCGAGAGGTTGATCCTACCCTCCAAGACTGTTGAATGCCCCTTGGGACCTTCTAGTGCCCCCTGAGACCTTCAAACACCTCCCAAGACCTTCTAACACCCCTCGAGACATCTAGCATCCCTTCAAGTTTTTTGCAAACTCATCTAACATGCATCACCCTTCGAGCAATCCCATTGGTCCCTGAAATCTCAAAGATGAGCTAGTCTGCTCTAGATGACCGCACCCACCGGAAGAAGCACCATAGTGAGGCAATACTACCCCCTGACAACAATGACAGTAGAAGCAAAGTCCACTTTGTGGTGTCTTCCCTGACACGGTGATGCGACCAAAAGAGCCTTGAAGCGTGGGAAAAGAAACCCCAAACCCACACACAGCCAGGTGGAACACCGGTATGTAGAGCCTGGGTGAAAGCACGCTAGGAGAGTCAGGGTACTTGAGTACCCTACAGCAGTCTAGTATGGGGTGCCCTGAGTAAGGACGAGATTCCGAACACACGCGGAGGCCTTCAAGACAGTTGAATGGGCCCAAATGACCAGATGAAGGAGTAAATATGCTTGAAAACACAAAATGTGATAGAAAGATCAGAACGAGTGCCAGAAGGTTTTCGGGACCTATCGGGGGTGTGCTCAAGGTGTGCCTAACACTCAAGAGTGCTCGAGGCTGATCTGAGGGCCTGAACAGCCCAGCAAAAGAGCAAAAATGCTCAAAAATGTGAATCAGCAATAGAAGGGCAGGAACAAGTGATAGAAGAGTTTTGAGATTGCTCGAGGGTACCCTCGAGGTGCCCCTAGCATTTGAGGGTGTCTGACAAGACCGAGATATCCCGGGGCCCAAACAATAGAGCAAAAGAGCGAAAACACTTGAAAATGTGAAAAATGCTCGAAAACTCGAACAGCAATAGAAGGATGGGAATGAATGTTCGAGGGGATCTGTAACTTATCGAGGGTGCGGTAGGGGGGCGCCTAATGTCTGAGGGTGTCCGAGAGTGTGCTAGGGCTGTCAAAGGGGCTTGAGAGGGGCGAGACTGGTTGAGGGTGCTCGAGATGTTTGAGGAGCTATGGTCAAGTGTTGAAGACCCAAAAATGTGGGGTATGCTGCGAAGGTGAACTAAGGTTGAGTGTTGAAGGCCTGAAAATGTAGGGGACCCTGCGAAGATGAACGAGGTGATGAGGGGAGCTCTGAGTGGGCTCTTCTTAGACTAGGGAGAGTTGAGAGCGAAACTCTGGGGGAAAACCATCTCTGATGAATTGGGAAAGTAAGTATAGTATATATACATGAAGTCTACACTACACTAGATGTCCGGCATGCCTTTGAACAAGTCCGATGATTATGTAATCAGGGGGAATCCCCTTCGAGAGGACCAGAGAGCCCGGGAGAGAGCATATGGGTTAAGAGGCTGCAATGTGTTTTACCGTTGATACGCCTGACCCTCAGCCATGCCCTGAAAAGGCAATCTCACCCCGAACATGCCGAACATGCCCTGAACATGTTGAAAGCACCCCGATTTTCGGCCCTCCCTTCGAGAGGTTGATCCTACCCCCCGAGACTATTGAATGCCCCTCAGGACCTTCTAGTGCCCCCCTGAGACCTCCGAACACCTCTTGAGACCTTTGAACACCCCTCAAGACGTTGAATGTCCCTTCGACTTTTTTACAAACCCTTCGAGTTTTTTGCACACTCATCTAACATGCATTGCCCTTCGAGCAATCCCATTGGGCCCTGAAATCTCGAAGATGAGCTAGTCCGCTCTAGGTGACCACACCCACCGGAAGAAGCATCATAGTGAGGCAATACCACCCCCTGACAACAATGACAGTAGAAGCACAGTCCACTTTGTGGCGTCTTCCCTGACACGGTAAAACATGTTGCAGCCTCTTAACCCATACGCTCTCTGGTCCTCTCGAAGGGGATTCCCCCTGATTACATAATCATCGGACTTGTTCGAAGGCATGTTGGACAGCTAGTATAGTGTAGACTTCATGTATATATACTATACTTACTTTCCCAATTCATCAGAGACGGTTTTCCCCTAGAGTTTCACTCTCAACTTCCTCTAGCCTAAGAAGAGCTCATCAGAGCTCCCCTCAACACCTCATTCATCTTCACAGAGGCCCCTACATTTTCGGGCCTTTGATACTCAACCCTAGTTCACCTTCACAGCATACCCCATGTTTTTGGGTCTTCGACACTCGACCATAGCTCCTTGAACGTCCTGAGCGCCCTCAACCAGTCTCACCCCTCTCGAGCACCCTCAACAGCCCCGGCACTCTCTCGGACACCCTCAGACATTAGGCGCCCCCCTACTGCACCCTCGATAAGTTACAGATCCCCTCGAACATTCATTCCCATCCTTCTATTGCTGTTCAAGTTTTCGAGCATTTTCCACATTTTCAAGTGTTTTCGCTCTTTTGCTCTATTGTTTGGGCCCCGGGATATCTCGGTCTTGTCAGACACCCTCGAACGCTAGGGGCACCTCGAGGGTACCCTCAAGCAATCTCAAAACTCTTCTATCACTTGTTCCTGCCCTTCTATTGCTGATTCACATTTTTGAGCATTTTTGCTCTTTTGCTGGGCTGTTCAGGCCCTCAGATCAGCCTCAAGCACTCTCGAGTGTTAGGCGCACCTTGAGCGCACCCCCGATAGGTCCCGAAAACCTTCTGGCACTCGTTCTGATCTTTCTATCACATTTCGTGTTTTCGAGCATATTCACTCCTTCATCTGGCCGTTTGGGCCCATTCAACTGTCTTGAAGGCCTCCCGTGTGCATTCAGAATCTTGTCCTTACTCAGGGCACCCCATGCTAGACCACTGTAGGGTACTCAAGTACCCTGAATCTCCTAGTGTGCTTTTTCCCAGGCTCCACATACCGGTGTTCCACCTGGTTATGTGTGGGTTTGGGGTTTCTTTTCCCATGCTTCAAGGCTCTTTTGGTCACATCAATGCAGTACTCAATCTCTACTCAGGGTGCGAGGTGCAGACTCAGACTTGTGGATGTAACTATGTGGTAGCTCCCTCCTTCTCAGTTTCTCCCCTCCAGTTCTTATCCTCCTCCCTCTCCCCTTTCCCACACATCACCTATGCCTCCCTTCCATTCCTCCTCTTCTAGCCCCTTCCTGTCATCCCCCGTTACCTCTTCCTCTCCCTTCCGAGTCCCTTCTTTCTCTCCCAACATCTCCTGGGCCTCTCCTGCTCCTTCCTGACTGCTGGTTTTCCCCCCTCTGCAACTTTCTCTCTTGTTCCCCACTCCCCTGATGTCTCAATGTGGACTGAACCCATATGCCGCCAGTTACTCACTGTGGTTCTACCGCCTCCTCAAGATGGTTCATCATGAACGTGAGTTCAAGCTGCCTCTAGTCCTAGCCAACCCCGGTGAGTGGCTTGCGTGGGCCCATGGCCTTAGGTGGATGATCATGCATCGTCCCCTTGTTGGTTCCCTGTCTCTGCTCCCTCATGCTTTCTTCTGCAGTGCATACTTTTTGATTCTCATGCCTGTGCCTCCGCACATGGTGACATCACCATCCCCTCTCCTCGTGCCTTCCCTCTGGTCAATGATACCATTGTGTACCTTGATGCCATCTTCCAAATGCTTCCCTGCCCCAAAAGGAGCTGGTGTCCTATACCCGGCAATTGCCTGGTCTCCCGAATGCATTCAAGCCGAGCAGGAGGCTACTGACTTCAGTGGTCCTCTCCCCCCCATTCTCTATGAAGACCCGTCACTCTTCTTGTCTTCCCTCCGGGTGTCAACTGATGGCTAGGAGGAGTTCTCCAGGCAATTGACTTCCACCTGGCACGAGTTCCACAACTCATTCAGCCTCCTCCGTCTGGAGATAGCTCGCCTTGGGGAGGGCCTCATTGCCATGAACTCTTGCCTCCAGTCTGTCCATCACCAGCTGTTCAAGGGTGTTTTGTTCCAAGACCTGCATTCGGGGCTCGCCGTGCAACTCGTATTCAATCAAGTGGGAGAGATGGCTCCTCTGGAGCAGAGAGAGTTGGGTGGCGAGGAAGCAGGATCTGGTCACCTTCCGCCATGCCCTATTTTGTAGATGATAGTTTACCGTTGAATCATAGCTGTCCACGTCACCATTGAATTGTAGCTGTCCGCGTCTTGTCTGAGCAGAGCGACTGAGTGCCCAACCTTCCTTCCAGCTTGTATTCTCCCTTCCAGAGGAAGCGCAGAGCTTGTTCAACTCCTGGAAGGAACCATTGGCCTTCCGGAAGGTGTTCATTTGTGCAATTCTGGGCCCAGAGGGGTGGGCTCAGCCCACACCGGACCTGTCTGATTAACACAAACAAAAGCAACCCACTATACACAGTGGGGCTGGCACTCAGCTTACCTAAGTTAACTCACGAGTACCTTCGGGGTGAAAGCACTTGTCCATTTAGCTACACTACAGGTTCCTTATATACTCTCTACAGTATTGGGTAATAGAACCTTTATGGACATATTTGATGGAGTGTTATGAGCAGCGATCAATCTGATGCAGCCTACTGGGCGCTAATCTCGGTTCAACACATTAAAATCAGATCGCTGTATACCGTACAGTAGCCACTCATGTGCTCTACATTCCTATCCGCATATTACTGTCATTGAATGTGCGAAGGGCTAGATGGACAGACATCAGTGCGGAATCCTGTTATCAAGGCTCAAACCCTTGGGACGCAGTCACGTCACGCAACACTTGCCGAATATGGATGCACTGTTGTGCGGGACGGCGAGATTCGGCAAGCTAGTCAGCACCACATTAAGAAGTGACAAGATAGGGTGCAATATCTCTACGGCTCAAGGTGCTCATATTCAAGTCCGACATGAAATGCGCACTCGTCTCACAATCAGACACACAGGTAGAAGAGCTATGCATACTAGAAGTAGGGTTGTGCAACAGACCCCTGGAATCTCGTGAATGTTCTCTGTAAATGTACAATGTATCGACTGCAACTCAACATCCTGCTCACATGAGTTGCAATTCTTCTCCATGATACATGGCATGAATGCAATAGAAACAGACTACAAAGATTCCGAGGCAGAAATCTCTCACCAGGAGCCAGAAAGTGCGACTATCCCAAGGACTGGTAGAGCACTGTATGTGCTTTTCAACAGGTCAAGTGTTATGGAACCAGCTGCCATAAGGGAGCTCTTCGTTGGGCAGCCTTATGTGGTTCGCAAGCAGTATCCCTCTAGTTCCTATCGTCTCCGCGAGTTAGATGTTAGATACCGCAGTATATCTGAATCTGACATACTTATTTCTCGATGATGGTACCCACTGAAGACTCGATTTCGACTGTCGGGACAAACGCAGCCTGTGATCGACCACTCAATGTTCAAGTATCAACCTGCACAGCCAAAGACCACGATGGCCATTTCCAAGAGACTGCGACACGTTAAATGATTGGATCAATTCGGGACATAACACAGGAGCAGATGCAACAGCAAGCAGGTAGATACATGCTGGGGAACACACGCCAGACGACGTCACAGAGTCGTAATCGTATGGCCGCGGGCACAGCACACGGCCAGGAACAGATGGAGAGAACAGGCAGGCCGGCAAGACGCAACGGCCAGCACCGGGTATAGGTCTACGGCATGTGTCGATCACCACAGGTGTCGCGAGATAGTAGAGTGGCGCTCAAGGCAGCTTCATCCAGAGGTGGCATAGGCGACATAGGCGTTGTAGTTGTACGTCTCCGGGGTGGGATTGAAGGTATAGTTGGTGGGATTAACGCTGAGGACGGTGGCCCCGTTGCGGGTCATGGTGGCCGACATTCCTGAACCGGATGCGAGTCCCATGGACAACCGGGTTACACCAGCGGGGATCTGAGTCGTCTGAGTGGTGCCAGAGGCGGTGGCGATAGACACGGTGGCAGCCTCGGTGGCAAACGCGACGGCCCAGAGGGTGTCCTCGGTCTGTCGTGCGTCAGATAAGGAGTATCAGAAGGCGACAAGAGTAACGCACCAATTGGTAACTGGTCGGAGGACCGGTAGCGTCATTCGAAGCCTGTGCGTCCTTCGGGTGCGGTCGAGCCCACATGAAGAGCTGATCTTCAGTGATTGCAGGATAGGCACCCGTTTTGAAAGCGGTAGCATAATAGTTCGTCATAACGAGCCAGCCTTTACAATATCCGAATCGTCAGCGTATGGGAGTACGGCCAAGTACTGACGAGCTAACCGGTATGGTCAAAACCAGTCGCCCAGGTCGTGCCCGTAGGCTGCGCACCATCGACAGGACCGATGTATGAGGACTCGCCATAATCGTTCCACGTAACGATCTCCACGATGTCAACACTGTCGCGATCGGCGATGACGGACTCCCAACGCGTGTTGTATGCCTGGTAATCCATCAGGTAGATCCACTGTATAATGTCAGATCATGTCCCAGTAAGGGTATAGATACGACTCACGTTCTTGTTGTAAGAGTCCGCCGGGTAGTGCGTGAAGAACCACGGGCTCACGGCAGCCATGAAGGTCTTGCTACTGCCGGAGATGGAGTTGAGCCCACTGATGTAGGCCTGATCAGAAGTGGCCAGGCCAAGGCTAGCGTTGAGCGCGGACGCGATATCTGTCGCAAACGTTCCAGAGCTAAGGTCAGACGACAGACCCTGGACAGAGCCCTCTGCACTCTGAGTAGTGAGCGTGCTCGGCCAACCGCCATTCCACTGCATAACTTTCAACCTCGGATATGCGGTAGGGAACACGGATCGGTGCTCACATTGAACACGCCATCCATTACGCCGTCAAACTGGTCGAAAGTGCTCGGGTCCGAGAAGAAAGACGGGACGAAGTAGACAGCATTCTCGCCCGTGAGCTGACTTGTGAACTGGGAGCTCCAGCCCTCCTGTGCTGAACTTTGACCGAACGTGCAATCTGAGCCGGAGAACGTGGAAGCGAACACTTGGTTATTGACTTTCAGCTGGTTGGAGTGGTTAGCGTATGTCGTAACGTAAGTTTGCAGGGTTGCTGCGTCGGATGCATCGGTGCAGGGCAGCGCCGTCATGTCAAATGACATAAACAGCTTGAAGTCGAGTCCCAGATCCACTGCTGCTTGGTAGCTGCACAGGATTCATAAAGATCAATTAGGGGTGATGCAGATACAGAACTCACGCATCCGCGACACGGGCGGGTTGCCAGCTGTCAGAACCGACGTTGAGAGCGAAGCCGTCAATTCCGTTGTCGGACGCGAGCTGGATGTCCGACTTCCAGTTGTCGATTGTATACGGGTAAGTGTTCCCAACTATCACGTGTGCAACCACTGTCTTGTCGGAACTGTCACGTTTGTTGTTGGCCATAACAGTAGCGGCTTTCTTTGTGTGGCGAAAAGCAGAAAACGGGCGAGCATCGACGAGGTTGAGGACGACGGCGATCAGCACTGCGAGTGGAAAGAGGGTGGATGCATGCATGTTAGACGAGCGAGGCCTATCAAGAGAGCGTCGGCAATACAAGGATTGTTACAAAGAAAGGCAAGGAAAGGGAGTGAGTGCGCAGAGCGCAGTGCACGACGGGCACGACAAGGAGAACAGAAAGTTGAACTTCGGCCGCACAAGGGCGGGTGCCTTATATATCACCGCCAGGCGACAATAGACATCTGGTATATAAAATTGATGAGCGCGACTGTTGTGACGAGATAATTGACAATGCCCGTGGCTTTGGTTCCTGCGCTTTTCCGGACCACAATGGCGGCATGGTCTCTTATGTGGAGGCGCTCGTACTAAATTGGCTGAGATTGGGATGCCCTGTGCTGGACATCCCAGGCAGATCGAACATAAATGAGGTGAATGAAAGGCACCAGAGCAAATGGACCCTATCCATATCCAGGGGACTGAGCCAGGGCCGAGACGTCGTGACGTTCGGCGCCGACTACGGGCGTCTAATCGTCTTGTTTTGAGCTATGTGGAACAGTATTGTTTAGCAGTTCCCACGCCCCAAATTCGCGCGGCGAATTAGCGCCTGCGGTTGCTTCACTACTTATGGTGTGCTGCTGGATGGGAACCAGCACTCGGATACTCACCTTCCCTCGATGAACGATCATGTTCACTACCAAAGCAGCAGGCACCCTTGCGTCGAGGATGGATGAATGACTCTTCGCCGTCGTGACCCACGCCCTGTCAGTCTGCATCCTGACATCGCGAGACATGCGTTCATAGTCTGATGTACACCCACTCATCAACCATCATGGGCCATACGGCAGAAACACAAATTGTACCACAAGATCAAACTCACTAACAATAAGCAATAAGAGGACACAGCAGATTACTCAATGACCTCCTCCTCATCACTGTCTGCTTCTCGCAACATCCGTTCGCGTCGAGCAGCATCCTTAGCCTGCTTTGCTAGCTCTTTGTTTGGTTTCAGATCTCCGAGCGAGATCGTCTGCCGACATCCTGCAGCAGGACACTTCTTTCGTTCACCGAGGATTCCGATGTACTCTTTTATGGGTTGCGCAGAAAAAGAATGTCCACAACGTGCTCTGCAAACAATTAAACATCGATGTATAGATGGCCGTCCACAGGGCAACTTACGATGTCAGCGGGTCAACAAGGATGGTCAGAGTCAATGGGCACTTGTAGTCTTGTGTAACTCCGCCGACTTGGACATCATCGTCATCATCGTCACTGTCGTCTCCGTCCTCTGTAGACATGGTGAGATATCACACGGTTGCTCCTAGTCAGGACTGCGGACAGACCTCTAGGGATCAGATCAGTGAGGGGGGGCATCGCAATACCCGGATTTTGCACTTCCTATGCACAGAATTCACCTGCCGACATAGCAACCTCACCCACGGGACTACTTACGAAGATCGCTTGCTTGAAGGCCGCATACTCGTCTGCCTTGGCGTATTTTTGACGAGAAGTCTTGTTCTTGTAGTCGGCCAATTTTGTTCGGACCCCCTTCGTATAACGATTCACGACGTCGGTCTTCGGCGATGGGTCAGATCTCTCAGGAATACGAAAAAAGCGAGGCCATACAATTTCTTCGCCTCGTGCCACTTTCTGGTGCAGGTCATGAAGTAGTGTTGTATGGGAGACAAGCTCATTCTCTGTGTCAATAAGGTTTCGCATGAGAACATCCATCTCAGCCATGAGCTTGGGCCCTTCTCAGCATACAGCCACAACAACACACTACACGCTCACCTGTTCTGCCTTTTCTTCCTCCGCAAACTCAGCAAAGGCAGTGCTCACATCCTTCACGATGCCATAGAATTGGTTATGCTTCGTCTTTCGCATCATGTCCCAATCCTGCGAGTAGCCGAAGATCTTCTGCGCCTGTGCCTTGTCGAGTGGCTGGTCGCCGAGGTCCTTCAGCGGGTCTTCGCCCGAGTCATCGGCCTCGTTTTTATCTTCTTTCGCCTCGGCCTTTCGTTTGTCTTTCAGCTTCTCCGATTTCACCGCCTTCGCCCCGTGACGCAGCTTACGAACTGGCTCATCATCATCATTATTGACATCGTCCTGGTTGTGCTGAGTGGGATGGTCCTCTTCGATTCCGTCGGAGGACGCGTCGCGTCTGTGGCGTCTCGAAGGGCCGGCAACTGGCATTTTGCGTCTGGAATGTGTAGAAAAGAACAGACACCCTGACGCGAGACGCGTGGTGTGGCACCGCGTAGCGTGGCTTGTTTAGGGCAGGCTAAGTCGCGGAGGGACACTCAGAAAGGCAATAGCGCGCTTCTCGATCTTCACCGCGAGCGGACTGCAAGCGACCGCAGCCTCAGTATGTTCTCCGCCCTGCGTACCCTTTCCTGCCTCGTGCAGCGCCAATGGACCCGGCCGACGCTCCTCCAGGCCAGCCTCCGCCCGAACCCCTTCTTCTTCCGTGCCTTCCACCCGTCGCCGCCGTCCGCCGTCACCATGAACCAGTCCATGAAGCGGAAACCGCGCCAGAAGCGACGGCGGCAGCGCTCGCCGCTCATCGAGTCCAACCCGCAGCAGAAGGGCGTCGTCAGTTCCGTCTTCATCATGAAGCCCAAGAAGCCTAACTCGGCCAAGCGCAAGGTTGCGCGTGTGAAGCTCTCGAACGGGAACACCGTGCATGCGTACATCATGGGCGAGGGTCACACCCTGCAGGACCACGCCGTCGTCCTGGTGAGAGGCGGACGTACGCAGGATCTGCCCGGTGTGCGGTACGTTGGCGTGCACATATCGAACGAAGAGGTGTTCATATGCTCGTTCACAGGTACAAAGTCGTGCGGGGAGCGTTCGATTGTGCTGGCGTCGTGAACAGACACACATCGAGGAGTCAATACGGAAGTACGTCTGCACGATCCCTCCTTGATGGCCTCGGTTTCACTCATTTCTCTGTTGCCACCCAGCCAAGAAACCAAAACAGTAGACCTGGCTGCTCGTTATTTGCAGTAGTGCTGTCTACTGCACTCTTGAATGCATCACAGCCCTCATATTGCGTTGTAAATGCGATGTCGTTGCACAGCACAAAAGTGACGCATTGGACGTCGGGTATAATCATAAGACCGTCAGCAAGGGTATACGAACCAGTCCTGTACTGGTTATTTCTTTTCAATATTCCCTGTCTCCCTGATCTTCTCTTCCCTGACCTTCGTGGTCCGTACAACCTTCTCAATCTCCACGTTGATTGCCCACACCCACGCATCCCGCTCCAACTTGCTCCTGGTCCTGAACACCGCCAGCTTTCGCTTCATGTTCAGCGGCGGTGCATCCTCGGCCTGATATATGTGCTCTATCTCGTCAACGCCAGACTTAAGCGTTCGATACCAGACCATGAAGAGAGTATCCTCATCGCTGTCATCCGTCTCGAGGCCGTCTTGATATCGGCGTGCCAAGTGTGGGGCGTCGGGGTCGTACTCACCCTCGGGCAGATACTGTGCAGCGAGATACCCCGAGACGATGGAAGCATCGAGTAGGTTGATGAGCTTCTGTCGACGGTGATGCATCGACTTCCGTCCGGTGATGCGATACTGCACGAGGTTGCCCTGAACAAGCACGAGCTGGACATGCCTGCAACGAGTTAGATGAGGTCTATCACGCTCAGAACGAAGACACTGACTTGTACTGTCCCTTTAGCCCCTTCCGCGCAAAGATCTTGCCGCATCTGACGATCGGTCGACAACCTTCCAGTACGCACCAGTTGAAATACGAGCTCAGCTCCGGTATTGAAGTGTCTGGGTCAGGCAACGGCTCAGGATTGGCATTCAAGTCCTCCGGGACGTGCGTAAGCGGGGTTATCCGCATACGCCTGGTGCCGAGGTGTGCAAGCTCCATCTCCTGTCGGGCGCTGGCGTGGTGTCGCCTCCTCCAGTACGAGACCAGCGGGCGGAGGCGGGTGATCCACTCCAGAGCCGTTTGAGACGAATACGCCTACGCCCGTCCGCAGCATTAGCCATCATCGCCATCCACAACCGAAATGGTGCCCGGCGGCCACTCACCTCGAAGCGCACAACGTTCCCCGACGTGAGGAGCAGCTCGAACGACCGCCGCGTCCGGAGGTGAGTCCTGTCTTGCGCCCCGCTCAGTCCAACCTCCCCACCCACGTCCGCATCGTCACTCTCCGTCCGCTGTACATCCTCCCAAAACCCCTCCATATCGTCCCACTCTGGCGTGTCCGTCCTGCCGCCTCTCCCATTGCCCGTGCCCCCCGCGCGCCCGGGGCCAGGTACTTCGTTTGCGCGCCGCGGTACCAGCTGGAACGCCCTCCGCACCGCCGCCACGCTGCGCAAGTCCATCATCCCCGTCGCCCGCAGGACCTGCTCTGCGCCGCGCCGCACTTCGTTGCAGCGCAGCGCGTCCGGGTCCTTGGCTAGTGGCACGAGGCCCGGCGGCGGCGGGTGGTGCGCATCGGCGGGCGCGAGCGTGAAGAGATACCCGTCGTGCGTCGTGAGGTAGAGCGGCTGCCGGAGCTGCGAATTCAATCGGATGCGCTCGACGTAGCCCTCCACCGCGGGCGGCTCGTCCAGGCGCGTGCCGTCGCGCAGGTGAAGGCGCGTCGGAAGGTGCTCCCTCAGCCGCACCTCCAGATGCGCTGCTTTGCCACCCTGCGGCGGTCGTGTATCAGCGGGACGGGCAAATGCGTGGCTTGGGAGTCGGGGAACTCACCTGATTCAGCGCGAGCCCGGCGAGGACGGCCCATTTCCGCGGGTCTCCCCGCACGTCTTGGAACAGCCACACCCAGTCGAGGTTCGTCCCAGACCGCCACGCTAACGCAAGCTCGGCTCCTGCGGCAAGGCGCGCCTCAAGGAACGCCTGGTACTCTGCCATCTTCATCAGGTGTTCCTGGCAGAGCTGTACGACGTTCTGTGGGTTGAACACAGCGTGTGCTGCAACTTCCGCTCCCTTCGATCTGGGCATGTCGATCTTGATGCGCGTCTCGAGGCTCGGGGAGTAGACTTCCAGGTATTCTGGGAGTGCATTTCCCATGTAGCGCCTGTGAGAAAAGATACATGAGGAACGTATCGTAAGAGATTGTTCGAGATGCGCACCAGAGCTTCCAAATCCAATCAATGGCCCGTGAGCGGCTCCTGAGCTTGAAGATGAAGACATTCAGCCCTTTTCTGGACCCGTATAGCCATCGTCGCTTTGAGCGGTGCTTCAGTGGAGCTGGCGTGCATACGACACAGAAAGTCATATCGACGAAGGAGTAGAGGGATAATCGAGTGGCAGATGCGTCGAGGGGGATCACAAAGACCACCTTCATGCGCTTAGTCAGCCAGTTTTTCCCTGGCGTAGTCTGTTCCATGCTTGTTCACACATGTAAACAGATTGTATACGGCCAATAGTAGACGTACATGGCCTTTGTACAACTCCAGCATGTCCTTCTTCCAGACGACGATGTAATTCACCCAATCCTCGTTATATAGATGCCTCGTCGTGCGATTGTGCCTCTCGTCAAAGTTGGCGGGAAGCGCGTCGGAATCGGTGTGCGAGAATTTGACGAGCATCCTGTCTGGTGTTCAGGCTCAAATCTACGCATACACAAAGACGAGTAAGGAAATTACCTCTCATGACCATGTCGCCCGACGCGAACCACGCTGTGGGGTCGTTGACCGTACGCTGCACGGCGCCTGCACTAGTGTTCTCTACCGCATTCCCAGTGCGACCAAGGACTTGGACGGGTGACGCGGGCTCTTCTGATTCGGAGTAATGCACGTGCATCTTTCCCTTGCCCTTGCGCGCTGAACCGTTTGCTGATGGGCTTGGTAGTAGTTGCGCGTCGCCGAAGGTCGGGAGGAGATTGTTTTGTGTAGCTGACTGATCAGACCGCATATGGCTCGCCGTCCTGCCAGGACTGGCTGGAGACGAGTTAATGAGGCCGGTGAAGGAATTTGCAGCACTCTGAGATTCGTCCTCTGCAGAGCTAGCCGGACGAGCAAGTTCATTCCCAGTATTGATTTGCTGGCCAAAGGTCGGTGCGATATCCTGTCCAGTCGGGGCCGTGAGCTGGGAAGGGGCCGTGACAAAAGTTTCTAGACCAGTGGAGGCAGCGGGAAGCTTGGAGGTTGTTGCTTCTGTCATCGATGTAGTAATAGCTGCACCTGTCCAGGAGGCGCTATCGAGAGTATCGACGCCGAGAAAGAGCCCGATATCGAAGGACATGCCCACCCAGTTCTTGTCTACCCTTCTGTCCTTGCGGTGCCGAAATGCGCGTCCCCACTCGCTGTCGACCCATCGCCTATACATCTCCTTTGTCACAGACCTGGCTTGTGCCTCACCCCATTCATGGGGAGCACCTCCATGCTTCAGGAAAAATTCGAGTGCGAAAATGCCAATGGCATCCTTCAGACCGTCTCCGTCCTCGATGTCCACGGAATCGATGTCAGGCATCGCTTCACGCTTCCTGCCACCGGTGCCAGTGCTCTTCAGCACGGCGGCCATTGGGAGGGGACCAATGAACCTTCTACGCAGCCGATGCGACTCGCTGTTGCGCGTGCCCATCTCGCTGCCAGGACCGGTAGAGACTCTGACTCCAGGTCGGGAAACAGTGTGGGTCTTATGTGGTCTGAGCAACAGCAGTACTCCAGCTATCAGAGCAAAGACCAAGCAGAGTGGCTTAGACTAACATAATATTGAAAGCGGTGGCTGCAGACTGAGGTTACTTAACATGAATATTCTTGCACCCCGCTATGAGGTCACTGACGATGACTATTACGTAATCATGGTGGACGCGGTCTCGTGTCGGTAAGCGCGTTGCATTCGCGACCACAGTTTACACCGACTGCTCGAGCAGACTTCCGCAGAGTCCGTGCTCATATCCGCCCTATATATGACTACGACTGACGCGCCATTCAAATCCTGACTCCCAATGCATCGCCGCATTGCAGATCTGCCCAATCTGCAGTCCCGCTCAATCTGGCCCGCTCAGTCCCGCCCCTCTAGAAGAAAGTCGAGTGGGAAGGCGGGAAAGATATCCGCACACCCTAAGCTATTGGACGGGCCCCTGGCATAGCCTGAAAATGCATAAAAAGCGGGCACCGTATGCTCGGAACCCACCGCCTCACCTTCGTTCGTCTCATCATTGATTCAGACATTCTTCGAAATGGCTATTAAAACCATCGCTGATGTCTTGCCTGACTTTACTGGCGAGCTCCTTCGAGATGGTCGCTACGAGCTCGAGCACCTCCTGGGCGCTGGCGCCTGCGGGGTCGTCTACCGTGCCGTCGACCTCCACGCACCGACCTCCTCTAAGGGGTACGTGCCCATCTTCGTCTTCATCCTTGTGCGCCAGCTGACGCACCTTCCCCATACAGGACTCCAATGCCGCGGGCCGTAAAGATTGTTCAGAAGGCTGGTCCTCTGAACTCTGACACATGGTACCAGCGCCAGGAGATCGCCCTGCACCAGCTCGTCTCGGACCACCCACACGTCCTCACCTTGCACGACACGTGGGAAGATGAGCGTTTTTTCTACTTCGTCATGGACTGCCACGAGAGCGACATGTACCGTCAGCTCTGCGCCGACGAGAGCGCGTTCCAGGGCAACGACGAGCGCGTCCGCTCGGTGTTCGTGCAGGTCCTCGATGCGGTGCACGCATGCCATGAGAGGAAGGTGTTCCACCGGGATCTCAAGCCCGAGAACATCCTCTGCAATGCCGACGGGAACGAGGTCTTCCTCGCCGACTTTGGTCTGGCGACGCCCCAGCCGCTCAGCCAACTCTGCGGGTGCGGCAGCTCGTTCTACATGAGCCCAGGTAAGCCCCGCCCCTCCGCCCATGCACACCACCGGGCTAACCCACCACCACCAGAATGCATCGGCGAAGAGTTCGAGCAGCGCGCGTACTCGACGCGGCACGCGGACATCTGGGCCCTCGGCGTGATCTTCGTCAACATGCTCACCGGGCTCAACCCCTGGGAGCGCGCCGTGACCGCAGACTCCGCCTTCAGCGATTTCCTCGTCGATGACGACTACTTCGAGCGCGTCCTCCTTGTCTCGCGGGGCGCCATTCAGATCCTGAAGGACATGTTCGCGATCAGCCCCAAAGCGCGGCCCTCGATCCCGCAACTCCGCGAGCGCATCCTCAAGCTCCCCACCTTCTTCCCGCCGAAGCAGGCCGAAGCAGCTAGCGCGTACAAGAGCCAGCACCCGGCCGTCGAGTTCCAAATCGCCATGCCGAAGGCTGGCGCGCCGTTTGCCGCAAAGCAGGACAGAGAGGAGGCCATCTTCAGCCCAACGCCGGTAGTGGAGGACGAGGAGGACATCGGCACTGTGGACCTCTTCGAGTACGGCCTCGATGACGGCTGCGCCCCCCCACTCGCCAACTCGCCCTTCAGCTCCGCGCCCATCTCTTTGTCCACCTCGTCGTCTGGTTCAGAGAGCTACGGACCGCTCACTCCCGGAGAGTGCATGTGTCCCACCGTCGACGTCGACGGGTTTGCGGAGGGCTTGGGGAAGGCGCTCCGGCCGCTCGCATCGCAGGCGGGTAACTCCAAGCCGCACGCTTCGCCTGCGGTTCATGTCCTGGAGCGCCTGGAGATACTCGTGCTCGAGTGAAACCGAGCCTCGACCATGGGTACTGCGGCTGAGGCTGGAGTTGTGTGCCTCCGCTCCCGTTAGTAGGGGGTTAGCGGGTGGTAGAAGCCCGGTGCTAGAGAACGAACGGAGAACGAACGGAGAACGAAAAGCGCCAAAATGCCTATGACTTGCATGGACGCTTCGGACACTGGAATGTGCCTTGGACACTTTACTGTACACATCGTACCGTCTGACATTCGCGGACAATATGGCGACGGACACTTGTAAAATAGAGAGACGTCAGGAAAAACAAACAATCTATAAAAGACTTAACTAACGAAGAGTGCCAGTGGTCCTCGTGAGGCCGACTGTCAACAATTCATGCGCCCTGCGGGGGTTCCGTTCTTGCGGCTCGACCTGTACTCAGTAAGTCCAGGTGAACAAATCGCACTTTTTTTTGAGTGTCTTCGGCAGCAGAGGAACGCTGTATACATATGAAACAGGGACAGTGCGAAAGATGCGCCAGGGCAGAGGTGAGACTATGACATGCGCGTACGAGTAGTTCTACACAGAGATAGATGCGATGACAATAGGCCGTGGCCTCGTGATAGACAGGTGTATGATGATGAGTGGGGGATGCCATAATGATAGGAGAGAACGAAAGAAGCAGGACGGTAGAAGAACCCGGAGCTGCCCTGGGAAGGGCCCGGAGAACCCACGAGTTGTTCACGGGTTCTCGCGCTCGTTCAGGATGCGGTGAGACTGCTCGGCATACTGCCTGGCCTCGTCACGCTCGAAGCTGTACCCCGGCCGCATTGTCAGTGCGTGGCGCACCCACGTTGCATCAGCGGGACTTACGCGATCTTCTTGCCCTTGACGGTCATGTCCGGCTCGCGGAGCGCGAACGGGTTGATGTCGTTCTGCTTAAGGTTCGCGAGACTGTGGTTCACGAACCGGTGCGTACTCTCGTCGCTGCGGACCGCGTAGATGACATCAAGCAGCTTCGCGGCAGGATCGAGCCGCCAATAGTCCTTCGCGATCTCTGGCGCGGGCAGATTAGACCTGGGGCACGTCGTCAGGACACGAAGGCTAATCCGTAATGTTTCTACTCGTACCACACTGGCAGGCGACCGGCTTCCATCTCCTGAATGCATGCAGTGCTAGCGGTAGTCAGCATCGTGCGACAATGGTCCTGGCACCCGTCACGCACTAAGTGATCACAGCTTCTTCCTCGAGGTGTCCAACAAAGCGGTGGCATGTACGCGGAGAGAGTATGTAGCACAAGACTGCGTGGGATCAGTGCGCCGAGAGCGCAACAAGCCTGGATGCGTAGACGCACAGAATGCATTATAGAATATGCCCTGGGCACCGATGAGCAGACCGCGGAAGAACCAGCCAGGCTTACGCAGCGCGAGGAAGGTCCTATGATTGTGATCATCGGTAACAGCTCACGATTTGGGGGTGAAGAGCACGTACATCAGGTGCATCCGCTCATTCTCGGCCTCTTCAAGAAGAGTGTGAATCCAACCGGAGTCCCGTCGCTGAGAAAAAAGAAGTGAGGATGTCGCTTCTACACGCACATTTGACTGCTAAACCATTCGAGGTCCTCACCAGAAGACGAAGGCTCCTTAGATGACGGAGGGCTGCCGCGACCATGCCGGGAACACCGGCAATACTCTCCAGGAATAAAATACGCTGACCGTGAAGTTAGTTTTCGAAACAAGCCAAGAGTCAGAGTGTAACAAACCCTGAGCCACTGGTGCTCATCCATAATGTAACCACCCTTCTGGAGTTCCTCCAGGGACATGTGCTGGTGGTTAGATGGAAGTGGCTTGTGTTTATAACCTGAAGCTATGTCGAATCCCCATCTTCACGTTACGCAAAGTAAGCCTGAGTACCTTGCAGACTGCATCGCACGACATACCTCAAAGTCCGCACGAAGTTGTAGGCAATCTTGTCCGACAGGGTCTTGGCTTCGCGATGAAGTATCTATAGAAACGGTGAGCATGCGTGCCGAGCCACGCAATTCTGTTGACTTACGTCGACGGACCGCAGTTCCTCGGCCGAGTACACGGGGTGAAATAGCACCCAATCGCCCTTGATGGTCGAAGGTAGTCCTGGTGTACTTTCTTCCTTCACCAGCAGCGTGGGTGTCTTGTCACCTACGCAAGTCAGTACATCTTATCCAACGTGCCGGAGAGAGAAGAACAAACGTCGGTGAGGTCCTTCTACACCAACCGAGGCCGGTTCGGTGGCGGACTTTCCCGTCAAGTGATTAAGTCTGGGTACACCTGTTATGAAGGTTCGTCGCGCCACCAAAGGGAGGGTGCGGGTGCAGATCGCGGGCGAGGCGGGGAGACAATGAATGGCTGTAGTTCTGAGCATGATAGTCAAAGAATGCTCGGATAGCAGATGAGCTTTGTTTAATAGCGCCTCCTAGGCCTCCCCGTTTTAAATACAAGTTCGCCAAACGGTGCACCCGTCTCCTCCCGAAGGCTGTCCCGAGCCGCACCGCGGGTCATAGTGGGTCGTAAGCAAGCGTGGGACCATCCATGGCTCGCGTTCGGAATGGTAGACGCTGCTGGAGCATTGCTGGATCGAGCATTCTGGAGAGCCTTGAACCAGAGCCACGGAGCCAGGCCAATCAACACTCACGCACCGAGCCTGGCGTTGAGTCTCGATTTCCCGAAGAAGCTGAGCAGGGAGCGCCCGTCCACGTGAAAGAGTCGCTAGCCAATTGCGGCGCGGGTATTCGCGGGATACTGTTGGCTGCCATTGGCCGTCCGGCGAGGGGCGGGGACGTTGTAAGTTGTAGACGGCAAACAAACGGCAGATGAACAAAGAAGCGGCAACGGGCATTCTATCACGGACAAGGCCGCCGCCGTCTCTGGGAGGATGTGCATTCGGGTCACGGGATAAAGTAGCAAACGAGCGGACCTTGCAGCTCCTGCGATGCATGGAGAGCATAACAAATGAGATGGACGTAAAGCGCGGAGGGTCGAGTGCATGAGGCCCGGGTCCGTATAAACGTCAGGCGCAAGTCCGATGGTAACAACGCGTGTGGTGCAGCACTTTGCTACTCCGTGGGAGATATTCTTGCATCACCCCGGAGATGACGCATGAATGGGCAAAGGCTGCACACGGTTTTCTCGCTCGTGATAAACGGCAACAAACAAAAATCAACTTGTCTACATTCAGGTGCGGATGATGAGACTGAGACTGTTGGTATTCTATGTCCTGCGATGCGCGGTTACTGCGCCGAACAATCAACCTTGACAGCACTGCGCGCGCGAGACGAGACTCACATCCAACGTTTCTCCGCCCGACATGCGTGGCTGCTACTGATCTCGACGGTCTTCCGCTCCATCCACAGAGTTACTGTCCGAAGCCGGCGCAACCCCCGCAATCTCACGCTCCGCTTCGGAAAGGTCAAAGAAAGCGGCCTTCTGCGTGTCGAGCCACCTTCGGGCCTGCAATTAATAACGACACCCTGGATGTCATACCGCTGCAGAACCATGTTCGCGGGAGAACCACTCACGGGCATGAAGACGTGCTCCCTCTCTCCAAAGTCCGCGAAGAAGACGGCGTAGAGCAACGTCGCTGCGACGAAGGGTGAGGGATCTTGTGGGGCACATGTAGCAAGCAAGGCGCACCTGGGATGACCACGTAATTTGCGATGCGACTGAGCGGAAACCCCCACCAAGGGCGGGGATCGATGGGAGTGACGTGCTCTAGGGCCACCGCGCGGGGCTGCCTGATCTTGCTAGAGGCATGGCGGGCGCTGGCTCTGGCGATCAGCGGTGGTGGCCGACGTACCGAATGAAGGGCAGAAGGACCGGAGAACCTGAAGTGGCTGAGAGGAGAGGACATGAGCCACTGGCAAGAACACTGGCGCCCGCCAGTGTTTGTGAGAACATTTGGCGCACCTGCCATAACGGGAAAAATGCCACGAGGTCACCGACTTTGGACTAAAGTAACCTGTCTCTCCTCCTCCGATGGTCGGGCTTGTGTGGCTTGGCAACATGGGTTGACTTGGAGATCGGCCGTGCAGTGCACGCTCCAGGTGCGCATCAGCCGGCTAACGCAGAGTTGCACACGCCGGCGGACAACGCGAGGTCGCGGGGGGCGGGATAACTGCAAAATGTGGGATAGGTAGAATTTCGAGGGGAGGCTTACACGCTGTCGGCGTCGAGGCGCGGACGAGGATCTGACGGGACTCCGTCCAAGTCGGACCCGGTTAATTTATAGTTACGTACGCCTCGCTTTCCGGTTGGTCGGCGCGGGAGAATTATTGAGCGCTTCTGTCGGGGTTCACCGTGAACCGGAAACATATCCAGTCCGTCCTTGTCGCCCGTCCTCTTGTTTCTCGATGTTGTCCGTCACATCCCACCTCCCCATGTCAGGGCACTCAGACTACCGTGACGATGCCAGGCCCGCAAAGCGGTCCCGCTCAGACGACAACATAGACGACGCACCCAGACCGTACAGCCTCGCCGGCCCCTCCACGCACCCCGAGGTCGACTCTTCTGCCGATGCCTCCTCCAAGAGAAATCGCAAACGTCCCTTATCCTGCGGCGAGTGCAGACGGTGCGTACATACGCCCACCTGACGGGCTCGCATCTCACACCGCCAGCATCCAGACTCAAGCTAAAGGCGAGTACAAACAACGGTCCTCTCCACACACCGACTCCCCTGACCTGACGCATTTCAGTGCGACCGTGTCTTTCCATGCCAATCGTGTTACAAGAGGGGGTGTGCAGAAATATGTCCAGATGGCGCCCTCACAGGGGGCAAGGGTAGCAGGTTGTGTTCACTACCGCAGTCATCGTCCGAGTATTCAACCCTTTGTCAGATTCATTCTCGCCAACACGGAACAATTACACGAGAAGATCAAGTCCATGGCGGAACGCATCCGCCAGCTTGAGGATGCCTTGCAGCACCTGCAATCTGAGCATTCAAAAGAGGCTCACCCTCTGTTGCGCCAGGACCTCCTAGCCATCAAACGCTCTCCCGAATTGTTCGGGGTAGAGCGCAATGGCGCCCAGCAGTCAAATGCTCATGACCGTCCTCGTCGGGACGATGGCGATCACACAGGCG
This sequence comes from Fomitopsis pulvina, assembly GCA_964035675.1. Classification (NCBI taxonomy): domain Eukaryota; kingdom Fungi; phylum Basidiomycota; class Agaricomycetes; order Polyporales; family Fomitopsidaceae; genus Fomitopsis; species Fomitopsis pulvina. Next base: position 1,783,369 of record OZ037960.1, read on the forward strand.
CCGGCATCTCGACTTCCGCAGGCATCGGCGAGGAGGTAATGTAGCAACCCTCAACCCATGTAGGCTCAATTGGCCCAATGCTCATGTCATCACCAAGTATGCCCCGCCCCCGTTGGACACCGTACCACCCACTCTCTCTCACCTGGGCCTTCCCGATGACATTGCGAGGCTCAGCTATGCCTGCCCCTTCCAGGAGACCATGCACCGCGAGCTCAACCCAGACTTCAGACAGCGAATCCGCGACATGCTACCTGATCGCGCAGAGGGCCAGCGGATTTGTGAGCAGGCACGCCGCAATGCATTCTGGCAGTAAGTCTTGGGCGCCCAACGCAGGATTTCGAATTGGTCACTCAGTCTTCCACAGCTATAGCCCCGACACGAGCGAGAGTTTTATTCCTAATCTCATCCACAGCGTCTACACGACCTCGACTGCTCAGCTGCTGCCTCACCGGCTGAGTCTCTTTCTCATGATTCTCGCCATGGGCAGCGCCGTCGATTTAGAACAAGACCAAGACCCCTACGCCACTGAGCGATACCATCAGCTGGCACGAGCGGCTTTGTGCGAGACCAGCGTGCTGGATGATCCCAGCATCGATACGATCAACGCATTGGTGGGTTCCAGGGCACCCTTCCAGGCAGTTGTCCGCTCAATTCGGAATTTAGTTCTACATGGTCTGGTACATACTCATGTTTACAAGCCTCAAGCGGGCCCCTGAGCACGCTTGGGGAATCATGGTAAGGCCGCGCTCGAATCAACTTCGCGAAGCGCTATTTACGGTCATTTCCGTAGGGGCTGTTGGCGAAACTAGCGCAAAGCGTAGGTGCTGTCATCTTTCTGAGTAAGGCACGTTCTCACCCCTTCCGTTCTGCTGCAGCTTGGACTCCGTATGTATTGAAGCGTCTGACCGGGATGGGCTGGACACCTGAACCTTGTCTGACAGACCGCGATGGCGTGGGCAAGATGATCCCCGAGGAGCTCGATAAGCGCAAGGCACTCCTGTGGAACATGATGAGCGTCGATGTTCGCCTGGTGAGTCTCTAACACAGGTTCCTGCGTTTCCGGGCTTGCTGTGGCTCACTGATTGAACCACCGATGCTGACGGGCGACGGACGACTTAGGCAATGATGCTCAGGCGGCCGCCCTCGATTCACATTCGGCATGTAGATGTCAAGCAGCCAGCATACAACTTCTTCGGTTCCCCGTGCGCGAATGTCATCTCTTGCTGTGAGTTTCGGCTGCATTGCCGCGAACAGGGACCTCGCTGACGCTCGCAGACCACGAATGGAGGGACCAGTTCCTAGCGCAGTGCCAATATCCAGTGGCGGAGTTGATCAACTCGACCCAGCCTCCGCGCTACTCGGACGTCCTCGATTTAGACAGCAAAATCCGAGACTTTGAAATTCCGCCTCTATTGCGAATAGCGGACAATGACGGCATCGCGCCGGCCCATCCCGTGGGCATGCAGCAGGCGCTCACTCAGTGCAATCGCGAACTCAGTGAGTAGGCGGGTATTATTTCCATATCCGCAAGCTGATGATTTGGGGACCCAGCCATACTGAACTTGCACAGAAGTTACTTCACATCCGCCCTCCAGGTCACCGAGGGCTTCACGACGAAGCACAAGTATGCTCCGTCCGTCTTGGCTGTCTTCCAAAGTGCGGTCCAGATGATATGGACGACGCACACATGCTACCAATGGGAGCCCGATCTGACACTCCGTGTTACCGTACTGTGGTCGAATTGCCTCTCATCCGCGGTGAGTGGGGGCGTAGAACTCTCTGCATCGCTTCTGCTGACCGATTTGATTAGCTTGCGTTGTGCATGCTGCTCGGGCGCGCGCCGAACAGCCCCGTATGCCCTCAAGCCTTGCAAATGCTCGAGAACGTACGGAGGCTATTCCACGACGTCCAGCCGCGCTGCCCCACGGTGGCCAAGTCCATTGTGAGCACCTTGCTATTTCGGCGATTCCCCCTCAGTTCTAATGGAACGCGCAGAGCATCCTGGAAGCTTGCCTCGAGCGGTCCCGGAGCATTTACCGCAATTGGCACAACGGGCTTTCGAACCCTTGGAGTGATCACGATACCGATGCCGTATGCACGCTCGTCCGCCGGTCTGGAATTTTTTCCTCTGGTGGATCTCCATCGACGCCCAACACTGAGAACCCGTTCGAGCGCGCCCATCCTGCACTGAGACGGTGCTGTGAGAGGTATCTCTCGGCGGTCCCGGCGGACTTTGTCGACCCGTACCCCGGCCCGTTGGAGGCTCCGGTCGGATTCGGCATGTCGCAGACGTATAACATGTCCGCGGAACGGACTGCCAGTCCTCCTGAGCACCTCAATGGCGACGATGCAGCTTTGCAGAACGGGTACCTGGTGTCGGGTTCGGAGTTCCCCGACAGCAGCTTCATGACGTGGCTTTAGAGGGTGTATGTATGTATGTGTTGGGTCTGCATTAGTTAAGTTCGTCTTCTCCACCTGTATACTATTGCGCATTGCCCCCTATTGCATCATGCGTTCCGACTTCGCACCGGAAGGCCGCTACTATCCAGTGTCGACCAAATACACGCGTGCAACGTCCTTGCTGAGAATAAGTACAGTACAGTGTAATGGCACTCCTTTTCACATCATCACACCTTTTCACAGTAGGCCTGATACACGGTATCGGGCCGAGATCTCGGTCACCCTACCTATTCGGCCATCCAGGGCATTGCTCAACGTCCGCCAGGAATTAATGCACAGGTTCTACACCATTGTGTTCCTTGTGCCTTTAGCTACAAGCTGGTACAACTGTTGTGTAGTTTCCCGAGAATTTGGCAGCCTATTGAATCCGGCCGAGATCCCGGCCGGATACAGCATAGCCCAATTCTCTGCCAATAAAGATGAAACTTGATAGTCGACAAAAACTATACCAAGCCTCGTGTGTACCAATCGATAATACTCTGGGTGTAGTATCTCGGCACCAATTTTGTGATCAGTGTTGGCGAAGGGCTTGAGAAAGTTGGAGGCAACTTCTATTTCGTGAATCGTGTTTGTTGTGCCTGGAAAATGAAAATAGATCTTTGCTACGGACAGGTGGCCAGAGCACACGTATAGGATATCTTTCTACCACTGAACCACATGGATTGGAGGAATTGTTCGTTCACGATATGAGGCTCAACAATGACCCTTCACGCCACCTGGCCACCTCAGAACTTTATTTGAGGGATTCCAAGTTACGTTGATATTACCTCAAACTAAATATGTATGCAATGGCATCATAGCATCGAGCAACTTCCTACACTCATTCGCTCAAGATGTGGTCGATCGACCCCAGCGGCTCGGATGCACTGTGGTGTGAAAAGGAGTGCCGCTATACTGAAGTAAGAAGTTTTTACCCGTTGAATTCCTTCCTGTTCATACACTCGTATTCTCTTAGACTATTCCCAAGTTCTATGCGCCGTTAGGGTGCTAAGCGTTCGATTGACCAGTCTGGAGCGTCATCTACGGAACCAGAGACACGGAGGTACCGCACTCGGTCATGAAGTCGTGAGGGTTTGCCTAACCAGAATTCGATCTCACTGCATAGAGGAGTTATGAGTACGTTCAGGAAGTGAAGTAGAGCCTAACGCACTCTGGGACCACCCTCCAACCACCCCAGAATTCAGGGAGAGGTACCTCTGCATTAGGATCGTCTTCCTGCACACCAAATCGCCCCTTAATGTGGTCATAGCGAGCCTGCACTTCTCCGTCCGCGACGGAGGTGCTCTGCCTGCTGGCCCACGCGCCGATCCGGCTGCCTACGGGGCGGCTGCGGTAGTACGCCTCGCTCTCCTCCCTGCTCACTTTCTCCACCCGCCCGACGACGCGGACCTGCTTGTGGACCTCGCGCCAGTAGAACGCGAGCGCGGCGTGCGGGTGCGCGAGTATCTCCTGCGACTTGCGTGAGGTGTAGTTGGTGTAGAAGACGAAGCCGCGCGGGTCCAGCTGCTTGAGGAGCACGACGCGCGCGGACGGGATTCCGCCCGCCGTCACCGTGCAGAGCGTCATCGCCTCGGGCTCGCGCACGACGCCTTGGATGGAGGTGAACCAGGACCGGAACTGGTCGAACGGGGAGGGCGCGACATTGGAGGGGGAGAGGGACTCGGGGGCGTCGTACTGCTCGTGCGCGGTGATGATGATCTTCTCTGTGGTCGTATGCACGGGGGCAGATGTCGACATCGATCTGCTGTGGGTGGAACGAAAAGGCCTGTAGAACGAAAGACGGAGCCTGCGCGACACTCTGAGCGCAAACCAAGCGGTAGGGATCATAGGGATCGCACTCTGGTGGCTGCAGACTCGACCATCCTCACGATCGGATCTTGCGCTCGGGCATGTCCCGGGCTGCCAAAAACGGGAGTGACCCCACACTAATAGTACATCCAAAGTAGAACCTAACCGCAGCGACAATAAGTCAAGCTTGGAAACATATGACTATGCGCGGAAGGAGACATAGACAAGGGGATAATGTCCGCATTGGCAAGCGCCGATCCCAAGGGCTCATGGCCGCGCAAGAAGCGTAATCTATCAATGTCAGGGCAGGCCTGGGGCTCGGGGATAACTTGCGTTTAGACCACCGCGATCTGTAGCAGGGGGCGGTTAGGTCTGATGGATTTGCAATGCCACGAGTTGACATGGATAAGGCTAGAATTAAAAACATGCATACGGCCTACGATATGGGGATGATAGAATATACCACAGGCAGCCACGGAACAAAGACTCGCTGTCAAAAATGAAGCAGCATGAATTATGGAAAATTCTGGCACTAGCCACCTGCAGACACCGGCAGGCCGTCGGGGGTGCGCATCTAACGGAGGGTTGCACATATCTAGAAACAAACCTCAAGGCAAAGCGCTTCGTACAAGCCTCAAGGCGGTACTTCCGTTATAGGACATCTTCTCTCCGCTTGCGGACGCGTAATGTCCGCCTGCGTGGCCACGAGCCACTATTCAGTAGAAGAGCAAGGACCAGGGGATCCATACGCTTGGTCTGTTCAATTCATGTTGCCTGAATATTGACGTGATGAACGACCCAAGGCACAGCGTATACGTTGGCATGGCAGGAGATGGCAGCAAGTACCGGCGAGCGGACACAAGCAGAGGGCACTCTGAATTGGCACGAGGGTGTCAACGGCACCGGGATGATCAGCGGTTTGTAATCAAGACGAGCAAGCCATTAGACTGTTGGATTATGCAGATCTCGGGGTAAAGGACGGAGTCGCACCGAGGCAGCTACGTCCTCGACTAGCATTCAGAAGGTCCACTACTTGTCCGAGAATGCGCGTAATGCGCATGAGATGGATGCCCCCCACGCCTCGTTGTCGCGGGGTCCACAACGAACATCAAGCCACGCGATAGCACGAGGTCCACTATTTCCTCATGCACTTGGTAGCTCCTCAATTGTATTTCATTGAGCCCTGAGGATAACCTATTTGCAAACCATGTCATGAACTCATTCACCAGGTTGCCGGGAGATGGTCAAGCCCCGCTGAAACTCAGGGGCCATCAGTGCCGAATGAAGAGGCGGTGGCGATGGACACACCAAACTGCCGCGTGGGGCGCACGGTATAGTCAACACATACGCAGGAATTGAGTAAAAGGAGTGTGTCGTTTTCCATCAATGAAGCGCACGGTAATGGACAACGTTTTCTGTGCTCTGGAAAGACTGTCGGAAGCTTCACGGTGCGGGGAAGAAAGAAAGTCGTATTCCGCGTTCCGAGACCTGTCGTGTGGCTCGCCGTCACTGTGCGGCGAGAGATCGAAGGCGAGAATCATGAGCGGGGCGCAAAGGTTCACAGGGACAGGCCGCCGTCGCACGCTGTTGAGCACCTTGATGCGGAAGTACTCGAGCGCGAGCAAAACTCGTGTAGACTTTCTAAGAGAAGAGCCGAGGTATGAGAAATGGCGCCCCCAATAGGATCAAGGGCGTCATCCGGCCGCATGCTCAGGAAAGGCGAGTGCACGGCGGTCGCTTGAGGTAATGCGGAGTTCGCAGGCGACGCCTGCCCGCGCTTGGACTTTGGGAGGCAGGACAGTCGGAGCCAGCGGCAGGGAGTTAGGCCGCCAAACCGCGGGCGGATAGACAGAACTGACAAGAACGAACAAGTAGACGAGTTCTCGAAATCGCTGAGCGGTCTGAGCTTGTCCGGCGCAGCAACGAGCGGTGTTACCGGGGTGTTACTATTGTGACATTGGCATTGGCGACAGCGCGTGACATGGGCGATGCTCCGGTGCTTGCCGAGACCCAGGATAGTGGAAGAAAAGGTAGGCGTTCGAAGCTGGCCTCACACTCAAATGCATTTTGCCCAGGGCACTCTTCCATCCCTGCCCCGCCCGACTTCCCTCTCTCGTTCCGCCCTGTCTCTTATCCGCGCTGCGTGCGCGCCGTCATGTATCCCATATCCGACCTCACCGCTTTCTGTCGCAGGACAACCGGAGACGTGCCCCCCAAGTTGGTGGTGAGTATCTCCGACTGCAACGAGTCACGTCGTGCTCACCCTCGTGTCTAGGGCGCGTCCACCACCGTGATCGGCTCCAAGATGTATCTCTATGTCAGTACTCGTGTCGCAGTCGCGCATACACCAAGGCTAATCCGTCGTTCTGTCAGGGAGGGCGCCTGGTGTCTGAACGTAGGATGGTCTCAGACATCTATGTCTTCGATCTGGAGACTTTTCACTGGGAGAGACTAGCGCAGTCCTCCGAGGACGACATTCCGCAAGCGCGCTACTTCCACAGCGCAGATACGTGTACGTCTCTTGTGCTCTTCTCAACTCAGTCGCTTGACGCGCTCGATTAGGGCGGAACCATCTCATTATCTTCGGTGGGATGGCTATCAAGCCCCAGTCTGACAACCCGGAGGATCTTTGTGTGCTCAATGACGTTCGCCTCTTTGACCTGTCCACTGGTCACTGGCTACCGTCTGCCGTAACATCCGCCGAGGGGTCTCCGCCTTCATTCGTCCCAAATGCCCGATACGCCCACCTTAGCTCCGTCAGTGCTGACCGCTTGTTCGTCATCGGAGGCCAAGATCTTGCGAATGTCTGGCTGGATGACGTGTACATCTATGACCTCGTCCAGAAGGTTTGGGTGCAGCGGCGCGAGTACTCGCGACATTGCGGTACATACCGAAGCGTGGCTGTTACAGCTGATATGCGAGTCCGCTTGCCTCAGGAGGAGATGCGCACTGGGCAGGCGATGCCATCAAATCTCGGTCCCGCCGGTTCCCGTTTCAAGACGAGCAGGAACGGGACACCTACCACTTCTATCACTTCTCCTGAATCACTCCTACATCTACCATATTCTGCTTCGCCAACTGACGATTATCCCTGTGATATATTCTTATTCAGCAACTACAACGTAAGTCATCCCAGGCAGTGAGCATATACCTGTCATACTGACCGCGTAAACAGTTCACCGATGTTCAGCGGGAATTGGAAGTGTTCTCACCTCTCTCGGATGGTGATTTCACTGTGTCCGACAGATCTGCAGCTATGACCGGCACTTCATTCCCCCCCGGTCTTCGATTCCCTACTGGGGCTATTCTCGGTACCTTCTTCATCGTTGCCGGAACCTACCTTTCTCAGACGTACCAATCCTTCTCGATTTGGGCGCTGGATCTCATCAACATGACCTGGTCACGCATAGACCCCGGGAGTGCCCTCGCAACGGGCTCATGGTTCCGAAGCTGCCTTTGGCCTGCTGCAAATCGGTTCCTGGTATTTGGCAACCGACATGGGAACCTTGTCGAGGATTACAATCGACGTCTGCTCAGCTGGGACCACGTCACATGCATTGACTTGGAGGCATTTGGGATATACCAACCGCCACCTCTGGTGCTGGACATACCTTCCCAGGAGCTGGGGCTCGCGGCATTCGAGGAGGGTACACTAGCGGACTTCGAGATCATCTGTGATGACGGGCGCAAGATCCGCTGTTCGCGGAGGTTATTGGAAGAGCGTTGGCCATGGTTCAAGGAGCAGCGGAGATTGTTTGTGCAAGCAGCACGGCGCGAGACAGATGCGATGGAGCCTATTCCGCAGCATGTCCCTCTGCCCGAGTTACCGGGCGCATATGACGGCCAGGAAGCCCGGCCAGATCCAAGGCTCACTCCTCGGTCGTTCAACCTTTCTGAGCCCTACCCTATCACGCTGGCGCTGGTGCAGTACTTCTACTCGATGGCGCTCATTACCCCGTTGCAGCATGCGCCGGCTGTCTTGAGCCAGCTTCTACTGCTATCAAGTACGTATGAGCTGATGCATCTGCAATCACTCGTAAAGCACGCGATGCATCGTGCGCTCAGCTATGCTACATCCGTGGGAATCTACGGCGTTTCTACTCTGTGCAGCTGTAGGAGTCTCCAGATCCGGTACGTATTGCATCTAATCAGGAGGTGTGTTTGTGCGCTGATCCCGGTATGTCCCCATAGAGCACTCCGAGTTGTCATGGTAAGCCACTAGCTTCTGCGGCGTGATCGCAGGATGCAGTATTTACTCCGTATATTAGGCATACAGCCAAAAGCGTCCTGGAGGTGGCCGCTCGCGCGCGGACAGAGATGGACCCTCAGGGAGTAGAAATGGCGATGCAAATTCGAATGGGCCTCACGGGGGTAATGGACCATCTGACGCATCTGCTGCTGCTCGGCCCCGTGGTATGTCCGATGCGTCGTACCTGCGCGGACCTGCAGAGGGCAACGGTAGCTCTCACATAGGCTATAGGAACGCGAATAGCAGTACGTAGGCGAATGTTTGAGAGTCGATAACGAGCTTATCCTTCAACCTTCAAACTAGCACCAAGACCTGGGGACAGGTCCGACGCTAGCTCCACCGTAACTTTGCGTCCACGATCAATGTCCGAATTAGGATTTTCGAGACCTTCGACGTTGCAGTGGCCAGTCAGCATCAGTCGTTCAGGTACGCGTTCATGTACGTTCATGTAGCAACTTCTCAACTGATATGGCAACAGTCTTGACTTTAGAGTCTGAATTTTCTACAACACCTCAATTGCCTGACACTGTATCCGCACCATCATCTCAACCGCCCTCCGTGGCAAGTCCAGCACCATCTAGGCCGATCAGTGGTGTCTCTCTGGCTACCGAGTGCGACCTCCACGCTATTGCTGAACTTATGACGCCGACGGTCGAGAAGAGAAGCTCGCAACAGTCACAAGTGTTTACCAAATTGATCGGATCCCGACCACGGACAAACTCACTGCTTGATCTGTATCGCAGCGCGGAGTCATCTCTCAACGTGACAGCCGAATCTCACTCGTCGCAGCTTGTCTTGTCTGCTGCTAGTTCTTCAACCACCCTGCTAAACACTGAGCCCGACCCCGAATCCTTCTCGGACGACTTCTGTGAATCTGTACTCTATTCGCCGACGCAAGCGTCGTACCCTGCCTTTCATCTCCCGCTGTCGCCGCGCCGGACCGCATATGACAGCGACTCTACTCCCTCACTCAAGACGTCGACATCATTTAGCTCGCTGTCGACGACGCCTAGTCTCAGTCGCGCATCCTCATTCTACCGCTCTCCTCCTCTCAGCCCTACCCTTGTCTCTTTGGCGACACCGGTTGACACAGCGCCACTGTCCCCACAGTCGTCGCAGTTCTTGGACGTCATTGAGGAGGCACAGAGCCCGGACGAACGAGAGCCTTCGCCCCGGCCGTTCTACAGTGACGACCGGGGTGCTACGTCGCTACCTGCTCTCAGCATCCCGATTACGTTCTTGACGGAGGATGGAACTGAGGCGCGGGCGCGATCTGACAACAGCCCGCGGCGCGCCTCCCCTTCTTCGCCGGAGACGGTCATCGCCGCATCGCCCTTCAGCGATTCGCCGGCCCGCACGATCCAGGCCGTGTCACCCAAAAGCCAACGGATCACCGGCAAGGCGCTCTCTCGTTTCTTCGGGAAGGAGAAGAAGCAGCCAAAGGCGGCGACTCTCGACCACTTCTCGCATTTGAATGGTTCGGCAGTGAACCTCAGCCTTGCCAAGGCCGAGGAGAAAAAGAGGAGGAAGGCGGAGAAAGAGCGGGCGGACGACGCCGCCCTGGAGAGGCTGCGCAGCATGCTGGTCATGCGGACTGAACGGACTGAACGACAGTGGGACCCGACATGTGCATGAGGGACTGCCCGCGGTCTGATCTGTTGCGGCACTGAAACCCTGCTTCTGACCTCCGATCTAGTGCGCTCTTGGCGCGGTTTGGGTATCTAGTAGTATAATTGTACGCTGTCGTTTGTCGTTGCTCCTTGTTATTCCGTTGTAGATGCTACGTTACTACTGTTGTATAGATCTTGCTGGGCCGTAATAGTCGATCACAGCTGTGTAAATCCGTGCAGTACTTAGTGAAACTATGCAGTGTCATATTCCGGGATCCATGCAGCGTGTTGTACAGGTGAAGATGGCTATGTACACATGTTAGGGAAGAGAAATCATGGAGAAGACAATTAAGGTCGGTACGATAGAAAACCATCACGACTGCCAAAACTACTGCCCCAGATTCCTGGACCCAGACATCAGACATCAAGACTGAGTCTCAAGATATGGCTTTTCAAAGCATGGCATCGACCTCATCCCTGAACTCCTGGGACAGCGCCTGGGCGGAGGCTGCTCTGCTAAGCTGTGACAGAAGGGCGAGGTCTGCCTCCGCCTCGTGGGGAGGCAGCGGAGGAAGGAACGGCGGCAAGGCAGGATTGTCTCCAAGGTCGGAGGTAGAGTGCAAGAACATGCCGTTACTTGGGCCAGCAGCCAATGGCAAGTACTGCAGTGGAGCTGCTGCTTGACCCGGTCTTATTGCGGCTCCCGATGAGGGTGCACCAGCAACATCCGGGAAGGCGATGACGTGGTTGACTGACAACCGGTAACACTATCAGCATTCCTGATAGTTTGAAATACGAACGAGCTACTCACAATCCTTGGCGTGACCTAATGCGACGGTGGACGTAAGCGTGAGCAGTTCTCAGTGAGGACAGATCGGGAAGATCAGCGTACCATGGTCTTTCTGCCTGGCGCACGCGCTCCCCTCGGGACAGTCAGGTCGTCTGGTGACGGACCCTTCCAAGAAACCCTTTCTGCGCTCCCGCACCCACCAGTCGCGCAAGCCCCACAGGAAAACCTCCGTCGCGCATAATCTGCATATCCGACTGCGCGGTGCGCTCGGATTGGGTTCCACGCCGCCGGGGACGCTGTGCACGTCCTGGAACAGCTCCAGCTCGATAAGCGGGGCGAACTGGCGGGGCTGGTTCTGTATGTGCGCCACGATCTGCCGGAGGCACTGCGGTTACTTCATTTGGCATCATGAGGGACAGCAGCTCGGACGAACCTCGCGGTAGATGTGCTTGGGGGTGAGCCGCTGGGCGGTGAGGTAGTCCAGCAAAATGTCCACCTCGACGGTGTTGGAGTCGAAGCAGTCGTATATCTCGCCGCACTGGATGAGGTCCCCTATGTCGGAGAGCCCGTGCGGGTGCTGCACGAGCAGCGGCGCGGCCACGCAGCGCATCGGGATTCCGATGCCACAAAACGATACCTGGCAGAAGTCGCACTTCGACGTCGTCGGCGCCGTGAGCGCAAGAAGGCTCTCGCTGCAAACCGGTGAGCTTGCCGGGACCCGAAGCACGCAGGTGCACGAGGACTGACCAGTTGCCACAGTACGCATGTCCGGACGGTGTACCCCGCTCTGCGCGCCATGCATTTTCCGGGTCGACATCCGGGTCCGCGACGGGCTCGGGACAGACCCACCCGTACTGGTTGCCGGGGGTGCAGTGAGGGCAGGGGTGTACATAGTTCGCGTTGCGCGTCTGGATGGTGGGTTCGGGGGATGCTTGCCTCGGGCTCGGAATCTGAGCCGCATGTCAGTCCACGCATCGCAGTGCGACAAGATGAGGGATTCGCTGTACCCTTAGCGGTATGCCAGACCGGTAGATCTCATCTGCCTGCATTCGTTCGTTCTCAGGTCGCGCCCTATCCGGCGCGTGTCGCAAAAGAACGTCGACTACTGTCTGGAGTGCACGAGACGGGGCCGCGACGGTCGACAGGCCTCTACAAACAGGGCAATTCGTCCCGCCATTCTGCAAGGGATACACATCAGTATATGATCTGATGGACGCATCCGGGCATGAAATGTTCTCTGATGCACATATGAAACATGTTTAGGGGCGCACGTATGCAGGTCTCGGACGGTGCGGGATGCAACAAGTGCACTCACGCGTATCCACATTACTATGCAGCTAGAGCGGATAGGTTAGTTTCAGTCGCAGACGAGAGGCCTTGATGTGTGCATACCTCCCGCAGAAGAAGTGTTGGCACGGGGCGACTAATACTGGCCGGTAAACCAATGCAGAACAGCACGCGCATTGCAGCTCTTGTTCTAGTTCGCTCGCCAGTGTATCGCCGTCTACAGTGGCCACAGCCGCCGGTTGAGTGGCCACACCACTACTTGTAGGCACGTCCCCCGGGTCCTCCTTCATTCTCTTCCTGCTTGACTCTGTCTGTGCGTTCTCAAATGATGGAGAAGCCCTACGCTTGAGAGTGACGGGCAAGGCTACAGACGCGTCCGGCCGAGAAGCGGATATCTCGGACTGCGATGCAGCTAGAGCTGGTGTGGACGAAGGAGGCTCCGGAGGGAGGCTAGTGCCTTCAGAAGGCATGAGCTCAGATTGCAAGGAGACGAGATGGGTAAGTACAGTAGACAGGTTGAGGTTCTGATGCAAGAGCAGTCTGACAGATGGAGCGAAATAGAGACTGATTGGTTGTTATAATACAGGTACTCGGTGGCTGCCATGACCCTGCCGCGAACTGAGTCTCAATCATACTCCGGCATCCTTCGTCCCTCCCTCGTGCCCGCAGCGTCCAGCATTCCAAACACGACGTCGAGATTCGAACACGCAGCCCTGCGTTGTCCGATGCGTCTGTCACGATGACATTTTACACCACCAAGCCCAACTTGCCTGCGTTGGTGATATGCAACACCGCCTGGAAGCGCCCAGTCCAGCGCGCAATAGACTACTCCGATCCAATACAGTACGGACGATTGTTTTGCGCATTCAGTCCAAGGCAGCGCCCGGCCGTCGCGGGATCAGGTACGGTCAACTGCCCTTCGCAGCTGCTGCAATGGTTATCTCTGGAAAGGTGAATTCAGAGAGCACCGTACGCGTGATGCCATAGATTGTAGCTTAAATCAGCAGTGATAACTATGATGAACCTTGAAGCTTGAAAGGCTTGCGAACATCAGTTACGCTGTATAACGTTTGTGCAACCTGTGAATCATAATTGTCAGTGATATTGCGGCCGCCTACCAATCGCTTGCCATCCCTATCTTAGCACATAAATAAGCTACATATCTACACTGTGTTTCGAAGCTTGAAGAAGGTTCAGCTCAGATCATCGGACTCGCATGCCCACGAAAACTAGTACTATACGTGTGTACCAATACAATAGTGTGAGGGGGAAGGGACGGGAAGGGTATCTATGTGTTGGCGGCGATGATACAATATTGCAGGATGCACTCCAAGTGCTGGTTTTTGTATCCAAATTCGGGACCTGAAGAACAGGTTGTGTACATTTAGTATGACCTTGTGACTAGAAGGGCGGGGGTAGAGTCTTGAAGGCAAGATGTATGCAGGATGAGCGGCGAGCGACTCAGAGGGTGCCATTGATATAATGTGCAGTTGGGGGCTGGGATATAGGCGGTGCGACCGAACCGAGCTGACAGGCTTCCACCAGCCTCTCTCGCACCTGTTCAAACCGCCGATGAACTTCTGGAAGACGGGAATCGATTATTTCTACATCGACGACCTGCACCAGCGTATATAAGCACCCACCATCGCACGGCCACAGCGCCATCAGGTACTCCAGAGGTGCAAGGACGGACTTGCAGGCATCCAGCGCAATCACGAACGTGTGTTCGGTCGACCACAGCGTGAGCATCCTAGCCATCCTGCATATGTTCAGGTGTCAATATTTCCAAAAAGTGCCCGCACTTGCCTCGTGATCTGCCCCATGAACCAGAAGACATAAAACGGTCGCCCAGATAGGCAACTCGTAGGCTGCCCGGTGATTGTGTGCAGCCCGTGCATCGTCCGCCTCGCCATAGAGTCATGATGCATGACTGCACGCTTGTCAGCGCCTCGGCGACACCACGAGACTAGAAGGAAAACTTACGCCATTCATCCGCCTTCTGACGCAACCTCTGCGTGTTTCTGCGCTCCAGATCAGTGACAAAACCCGAAAAGCTAGCAAGAAGGTGCTCACAGCTCAATATGCGGCACGAGCCGCTGCAGCTCATAATAAAGATATAGGCGAGATCTGTCCCGCCGCATGCACCGTGAACACCGAGCCCTCGCCAAGTCCGCACGCGGTGCACTCACATGAATAAGTAGTCACGACTGACAAACAGGAACGTCCGCTCGATGTTGCACGTGTGCCGGCCCAGCGCGCGCTCGATCTTGTCGATCTCGAGCCACGCGTCCATTGCGTATTGCGCCTTGTCCGCGTCGCTCATACCCGCGTCGGCGCGTGTGTGCACGCAGCCGTTCCACAGTAGCAGCGAGCGCATGTACAGCGCCCACACCGTGTCTTTCGAGTGCCACGCGCCCGTCGTTAAGAGCGACTCGCCTGGTAAGAGCACCGCGAACTGTACAGGAGCCTGAGCACGGATGCGGCGCACGCGCCAGGGGGGCGGGTCACTCACATTGGCAGGGTCCATGAGCGCGAGCGTCGTCTGCATCTTCCCCATCGCCATGTTGTACGACGCGTAGCCCGCGATGAGGATCACGCTGCTCCACACCAGCCGGCGACACTCCTCCCGCCGGATGTCGCTCTCCGTCCAATCCGCCAGCCAGCCCGCGGTGTGGCTCCACAGTGGGGCGAGGTCCATCACCCCTGGCGACATCTGCCCGAGCGTGTAGCTCGAGCACCAGCACTTGGCCGGCATGTCCGAGGGCGTGTGCGCGTCCGGCCCGTGCTGTGCAGCGTAAAATTCCGCGGGGTCGTGGTGCCGCTGCTCTGGCGG
Source organism: Fomitopsis pulvina (assembly GCA_964035675.1). Taxonomy (NCBI): domain Eukaryota; kingdom Fungi; phylum Basidiomycota; class Agaricomycetes; order Polyporales; family Fomitopsidaceae; genus Fomitopsis; species Fomitopsis pulvina. Next base: position 1,798,386 of record OZ037960.1, read on the forward strand.
GGACGCAGAGACGACGGGGGCCGTGCGGGTCGCAAACAAGGTCACGCGTGGGTCGCCCACGTCGATCGTGTTGAAGGACGTGTACCTGATGAGTGAATCGAGCATCGACACGGAGCTGCACACCCGCTCGCTGGTGTACAGCGGGTGAGCGCAGACCTCGAAGAAGGTAAGCAGCTGTTCTGAGCCGTCAGCTCGTTGTGCAGACACGACACAACAACACGCACCCAGGCGGCTTGCACAAGGTTGTCGTTTATCCACCGCGACGCGAGGCTCGCCTCCAGCGCACTCTGCGCCTCGTTCTTGAGCCACAGCGCCCTCTCCCGCCCCTGCGCGCCGTTCCCGTGCTGGCCCTCGTGGCTCTGCAGAAACGTCGCCAGCGCGAGCGCGCCCAGCACAAAACTCGGCTGCAGACTCGCCCGGCCGGCGGGGTCCCGCAACCGCCGCAGTAGCCGCGAGAGGTTGAGGAACGAGAGCCAGTAGGACGAGTACTGGAAAAGGACCCGGAGATCGTTGTTGACGTACCGCGTCGCGGTCTCACGCACGCCTGGCGGCAGGGGCATCGGATAACCGTGTGGGTGCTCGTAGGGGCTTGCGTACAGCCCCAGCACGACGTCCCACCACGTCTCGCGTGAGTACCGAGAAGAAGGCTCGGCAGGCAGCGCAGGCTTGCTGGGAACGCGGTGCTCGTACGCCTGGTCGTGCGGTGGGGCGGCAGAGCCGCCCGCTTGCATAGCGTACGGGTCGTCCATGCCCGACGGCACATACTGCCGCTGGTTCGCGTAGCGGTAGCTGACCTGGAGGATTGTCTAGTCCGGGAAGAAAGCAACGGTGCGAACGCCTACCTGGGGGTAAGCCATGCCCTCCACAGCCTGTGCTTCGGATAAGGGGAGTGCGTGCAGGGACGCCGACGTCGATCCCGCGCTGGACGTTGGGATGACCCCTACGTGTCGGCTGCCTGACGCGTGTTCGTCCTGCGGCCCGAGGCCCTCCTGAGAAACAGATGCGATCGGTGGGAGCATCACGGGGGGCGAAAACGCTCGCAGGCTCATAGGCGAGGGCAGCGAGCGCGACGTGAGCGGCCCCGGCTCCTGCGCGGGCGTCTTGGCTCCTGTAGGGATTTTCGACGGGGGATTGCTCACCGTCCGTCTGCGGGTCCGTCTGCGGGGCTCGCCGTCCTCTTTGGCCGCCGCGATGGACCGCTGGCGCGCCCCAGGCGTCTTATCAGGTCCACGCCGCTTCGGTTCGGTGTCGTACGTGCAGGGTCCGGCCGCGTCTGTGCGCCTGCTACAGTTGTGGCATGACGGCTTTGTGCCGTCGCAGCGGATTTTACGGGACCGACTGTCGGGCAGACCGGTTGTCAGCAGCACTGACCAGCGACGAACACACGAAGGGGACGCACCACTGTAGACATGCAACAAAGACTCGGCAGCGCGGCTTGCCTTGTGTGGTCAGTGGCTGGTCGGGTGCAAGCTCCAGCCGGGGCTTCTCTCTGCGAGACTTGCCGTGACTGGATCGTCGCCCCGCTACTTGTGAGCTGGTTCTGTCTTCTGGGGTCTGATAGCCGGAAGACGAGGAGGGTCCTGCTGCTGTAAACTCCGAAAACTGGCTATCACAGGGTGATATAGGACTGAGCCGCGCAACGTTGCCCGAGACGGGCTGCGAGACCACGTCTAGTTGGGACAGCTGATAGCCGCTGCCCGGAGCGTCGGTTGGTGGAACGGAATAGTCGGCGGAGACATTTGCACTTCTATTCAGGCGGGCCTCGAGGAGGGACGCGGCGGTGTACAGAGGAGGCGCTGGAGAACCGCTTGCATGGGAGTCGGCCTCATTAGTGAGAGCGTCTGTGTGTGCAAACTGCACATACTCGGGGGAGTTGCGAGGATAATGGGAGACGGTGTGAGGGCGGAGGCTAGCGGAGTCCTGGTATGGACGGTGGTCGGAGATGGGAAAGGAAAAGTTTGCGGCCATGGGTAGAGATGGGTTTTAATATGGGCTTCGGCGGGGCCGGTGGAACAGCACCCGGGATTGTCAGAGGTGGCAGCAATGGAAGGGCATGCACGGGAGCAGAGATGACGAGAGTTAGAGACTCTGATGTAGTGGCGTCTTGTTTCAGAATTTGACAGAGGACGACGTGTGGGTGGTTGGGGGGGAGCGGGGGCTGTTGCGCAGAGTAGGAAAGGGAGGCGGGGGAAAGAGTAGGGGGAGGGGGAAGTGGACGACCTGAAGACATAGACAGGGGTGTTGAGGGGACGAGAAAGATATAAGAGGGGAGTGGAAAGCAAGGAGAATTGGCACGGACCAATCAGAGGAGAGCAAGATCGATCGCATTTGGACTTGCGCCTGTGCGAGGATTACCGGGCGAGGGGTTCTTGCCAGGGCTCCGGCTCATCACACCACAGAATCGCTCCGCCTCTGCCTGCGCACGCACGGAGCACCGCCAAACCGTTTACGCAGATGTACGTCGTCAGAGTGCGGGGCTCGATGTCGGGTATTTCTCGAAGGAGGTTCGCGGAGGGCCCGCTGAGAGCCACGCTTAGCCGGGACGTGCTGATTGGAGGGCGGTCATTATCGGGATGACCATAGCCCTGACGATGATGGTGCTGATGCACCCTGGGATGCACCCTAGCCTGTCGAGACTAGGCGCAGGGAGGATATGCAACCCTGCTACACGCGTGGGTGAGAGCACTACCAACGCCGCCGCTGCCAGTGCCAGCGGTGGCAGCTGCCATCCACGCCCGGACGCTACGGCCCGCCCGACCACTTGCCCGAAATGGGCATTCCGCCTCCAGCGCCCCCTCTTCGATGTCCTTAACGGGTAGTTGCGATTTCACGCCCACGTGCACGCAGCCACCCTGTGGTCGCCCTCCTCACTGGCCTTCCTGCCTAGACTCTGCCGTACATTCCCCACGCTTTCCTCCTCGCCCAAGCCTCGCTCATCGCCCCTTCATTCCCCACAGGGTCCCCATGCTGCCCGCAGGTTCGTATCGTCATCCAGTGCGGTCTGGTCGGATCATGCCCTCGACATGGGTGGCGGTTCCTCAACACACTCGGCTTTTCAGATGCCGTTCAGCAGATCTTGCCACCCTCGAGACTCCTCCATCTCTCTGCCGGAAGTCGGCTCGGCGAATTCTCGCTCATCGTTCCGCTTTCAGTAGCCCCGGCCTCCAGCTCTGGTACGTCTGCTCCCCGATATTTACACAACTATCTCCTTCTCGCAACTTTACTTCCTCCTTTACCTCCCGCAGTCGCTCTTTTTTGCAGGGCCACAGTTGCATAGAAACGGATATCAATCACGTACAACCATCCGCGCTGATAGATTAAATTCCACGAGCGCATCCTTACGAGACCTCTCGTGTATACCGTTGCTCTCGCCCTCCGCTTTCCATGTCAGGATCCACATTGTCTTCGCCATAGCAGCGTCTCGGTGCCGGTATTTCCACCCCTCTTCGAATGACTCAATCGCAGGTCCACCTGCAATTCAACGCCGACATTGCGAAGCGTACCTCCACCCTGACTGATCGCTGACAACCCGTGCGCCGATACCGTTCTATCGAGCCAATCCCCGGTGCAACGCCCCCACTCCGTGGACTCACCCTAACATGGTGCTGACAACGCTTTCTTGCTGCTGACAGCCCGCTTACAGCACACTCCCTTCGACGAAGCGTCATGTCACGGTGTCCGCCCCAGGCGTGGGGGTGGTATGGAACATCTCCAGAAAGGACGGGCCCCTCAGGGTCGGTCTCGTGCATCCTCGCTCCCACCATACGCACATGGCGTCGCCGTCCGTTGGACAGGCGTAGGTAAAGATCGCTAAGTTCAGGGTCCTCTCGCCTACGCTTATTGAGATGCTGACCTACTCGCCCGACTTCTGCGCCATAGCTCGTTCTCGGCGCCGCCCAGCTGAAATATAACTCTCCGTCCGCAGCTGCGGTCGCCTCCATCTATTGTGGGGCACTCACAGGGTCGGCGCGCTCGCTTCTAGCTTCCAGGTGCGCCTTCCATGATTCGGCCCCGCAACTGAGATCCGAGATGTTGCGCACCTACGTCGAGGCACACCAATCAGGCTCGGCAGCTGGGGTCAATAACAATAGCGCGTGTGGACGATACGTCGAAAGTGATTCATTTACAACGACCAGACAGCTCAGGTGACTTCTGGTTGTTCTCCATGGGACCTCCAAGCCTCAGTGTCGATTGGACACTGCCCTCGATCGCGAACGGTGTGTGGCCTACGCGCTCCACAGTATGAGTAAGTCACAAAATATGCTTTCTTCGTTGGTGCTCATATGATTAGCTTAACCGAACCTTCCATACACTGAATATCCCAGCGGAAGCTCGGAGCTAGCTCTGTATCCTGATTCATCTCCGCGGCCGGTGACCAAGAATTCCTGCCCGCCATCGAGTGCGGCGCGTGCCGACCCCACGCCGTGCGTCTCCAATTCTAGGGCGGCCGTCAAAGATGTTGATTGTATGTATAGGAAGGATATGGTACAGCAACACCTGTGCCTCGAGTGGGTATAGCGGCCAGGAACGACCTGGGCTGCCGCATCCGAGTCCCCATCTCAGAGAATTTCCCCAGATGGCTACCAATCGTCCTTGGTGTAGGGTACATGACTGTAATGTTGTTCATGACTTGCGGCGTTCAGAGGCGACGTTGCCAGTTAGGGTATTGAGCCACAAGAATGAGTGGCTGACCAGTCTTGGGCATATGGACATACCATCTGGGCATGCCGTAACTTGATGATTTCGGTAATGCGGCGGGTGAATCTCCGACCAGGACGGGGTCGCATGAGCGCTGGCTGAGGCGTACCGAAGCCTCGCTAAGCACTGGCTCAGAAAAAATCCTCGCTCCTCGAATCTTCACATATTGTCTCATGTATGTACCATTTTGCTCAGAGGGCTTAGCATTTCACACAAGTGCGTACTTATGTAACGAGTTTCAAACCATAGTGGACCGATTGAGCTCATCCCGGGTTCTGCCGAATTTCAAGCGCAATAGCAGGTCACTACTTCCTCCGAGCTACTCTGTGTTCCATACCCCATTCAGGCGAACGTCGTTGCAGCGACTTGCGTAACCCTCTCGTAACCCTCGTCGCCGCAATTATCTATGGGGATATCCCCGTTTAATATTTTGGGAAAAATGAACCGGAGACAACGAGCTCATTGATATTGCGCATCGCAGGTTCTCCGAACTGATTAAGTCATGCCTTCTTACCGCAAGGCGAGTACCTCCTAGCCACCGAAACTTGTGCGTGCTGGACACGCAGGGCAGCGGTCTGGGTTAGTTCATTGCGGCTGTCGCCGCACTCGTCCACCTCAGCGTTGGTGCGGCCCATCCATTCTATTCAATGGGTTCCCCTACTGAATACGCGCAGCCTGCCCGTGCGCGCGCTCGACATTAGCTCGCGGTTCCGTAAGCGACAAGCGAGCAGGGCTCGGAGGGCATGCATTCTCGGAGCCTCTGTCGCACCTGCACCGGACGTACGAGAAGGGCCCGCGAGCGCAGCACCGCCGGGCGATGACGACGCTAAGACGTACGCCATTACGCTCGAAAACGCAGTCGCTCGCCGGCGGAGCGGTTGGTTCATGTGTACGGCACACGGACTAGCGGGCGCACCCGCCGCTGTTCCTGTAGCTCCCGGATCTGTGTCACCGTGGAACGCCAGAAATGCTTGGCGAAGCTGAGCTTTCAGTCAGGGCATCCCGCGGGAACCCAAGGGAACGTCGCTGCGGCCGTAGATACTGATCTTCGACACGGGCCTCTGACGCCCCCGCGCGGTCGTGCGGCGTGTGCTCATCAGACAATAGGTGTGCGAGCTTGGCATCTACTTTGCTGTACGTGGCTTACCTGTCCCTTCGCAGGTTCCCTGCAGCTTGGGGGACGTGTCGGGGGCGCTGCGAGCGAGAAACGCGTGGCGGGTCACCCTATGGCATAATTTCCTGCACATATATCGCTTGCACCCTGCAGCCGAGAGGTTCATGCGAGGTTGGCACGCGGAGTAAATCCCTGTATGACCTAGACGACTCTTGAGTCAGTCTTGCGCAGCGCTCGGATACGCGAGGACATCTCAATTTGGCTGACAATGCCGCCGACAATTACAGGACTCAATATGAATATGCGGGCCTTTTGCAAGTCAGTGTGGGACCCATGCTAAAGGCAGAGTTGAAACTTTGACGGCCTACCCTCGAACTCAAGGCAGGTTTGGGTCCTTCTCTCCTCCCTGCTACGCACCCGCTGCCGATATCCACACCGGGAGGTCGCCGATGAGCGCCATTCTACAGTAGTCGGCTTGCTGCTGCACAAACTCATTTCGCGTGGAACACGGCGTCGCCGATGCCAGTTTGATCATCGCGAAGTTGGAGTGGATTGTATCGAGCATTCGTGCAGGCGGCGGCGGAGGCTTTACAACTCGCAACGCTGGGGCAACCGAACTTGAAATAGGCACGGTTCGGACGAGCCTCCAAGCTTCGGTGGGCCCTGAGCGACTTTCTGCATTGAGTTGAGTCTCCGGGTGGTCGGTAATGCGGCTTGCCGCATGGTCATCCCCGCTTTGATTTGGAGTGTGTACGTACTCTTCGGGACTCGGAAGAGCTACATTTTGCGTTATGTGGTCGTCCACACTCACGACCTAACCGCGCACACGTCCTCAGAACCTCACTGAACATGCTCAGTGAACGACGTCATTATCGGGCGACATCAACACTGGGTCTATCTGTGGCTTGCCCCATCCAGTCTATCTGGTGCGTGATATCTGATTCTGTGCGCGGCTGACCATATACTTTCGCTGACCATATACTTTCGCGCAGTACGCGGAGCTTCCGGAAAGACGCGAAGCTTGAGAACGTTCGAGCGGCGCAATCAGGGGCATACGGGACAACGATCAGCTAACAGTTAGATTATCGAGGATAGCCTGCAGTGTCCTCCATCTTTGGCCAAGGTGCACACCGAGGCCGACGCCTTCACACATGAAATAGAGATGAATTAGGATGACATGACTATCTCACAGTAAGACAGCATGGAGTGTTGCGCCACAACTGGCAGCTGACAGGAATGCCCTGGGCGTCGACCTATGTAGATAGGGTCTCGGCAATAGCTGATCTGTATCAGCATTGAGTACCGAGAGATTTGGTAGGGTAGTCTCATACGGAGGGATCTCATAGCAATTGAGCGGCCACATACCCACGTTTCTGCACACCGCTTCTGTGCTTACGATGTCGAGGAAGGTTAGAGTGCTGCCAGGACCTCTGTCAGCTGAGCTGTTCGTTCGGATCGTACTGAGGATGAACCGGCCCCAAGTCCGAGCGCAGCAGACCGGTTGTCGCGACATTCTTTTCCGATGTCTGTATGGCCGAAGCTGATACTAGGGCTAATGGTGAATCCACTCATCTGTGGAGTGTCGGCCGTGATGCCTCAAAATCATGCTCTGCCATTGGCAGACGCAGCTACCCGCTGCGGTTGAGTTGGACTATGTGGCAGGGTCACAGTGTCCGATGCTGGAGGTCCTGGACTTGCTAACACCGAAGAGACATCCATGGTCTCCATGGCAATGCAGATTCCCAGCATCGACATCGACTCGGAGCGAGCAAAGGCGATGTATCAGACTTCCCTGACAAGTTGATCAAAATAGGCATAGGCTGAGAACAACTCGCTAATACTCTATATGCCGACTGGGAGAACTACGATTGTGCAAAGGAATACTCACAGGACTACGATATCGTTATCCGAACCTGCATAAAACACCGGGACAGCTGATGCAGTGGGAGATGACTGCGTGTTAGACATACTGACCGAAATGTCAACGTTGGGCACCACCAATGTCGCCCGGAGAAACGTTCTGGCAAGCTCAGCAGTGTGGGGCTGGAATCCTATACTATAGAGAACCGGAACTTCGTCACAGGCGAACTTGCAACATAGGCGCACAAGAGACGACCGTAAGCCCGCACCTCGCCACGATCGGAATCGGACGGCATCTCTGAGTTAAAGTCTCCTGAAAACCACTTCTGAATGCGATGGGACAGGGCCCTGGTACCTGCTGGCCTGGGGAGCATCCTTCCATGGGATCGCTTCAGTGGTGTGATTCCGCCTCTTAGTAGGACAATGACATATTGCAGTACGATATCTCATGGCAAGCTATTAGCTTGTGTGCTGCGACAAAAGAGGAGCAGATGTCTGGACTTCCACTCTGCTATCCCCATATACCGGACAAAGTGATTCGCTGCTAGTTGTGCAATGGGAGATCGGCCATGTGAGAGAATACTAAGGATGACTGAGAAGTGCTGATTAACGCATGCAAGTGCCTGGTAAAGCATCCAGGGGTTGCGAGTGAGATCGAGCAGATCCTGTGAAAGACCGCGAAGCGAAGTCAAACCCGCTAGCGACTGATGTGAAATTGGGGGTCATGTCGAGGAATATAGATCGAGCGAGAGTCCTTGTTGAGATTGTATAAGAAGATGCGCACCTGTAATGAAACCATTCCTGGCTGGACATATCGGCACACGTGAATGGTACTACACGCGATGCATACGTCCCAGTCAGGTAGTTAGTAGTCAGCCTACTAGCCCCATGCCCCATCTTGGGAGCGAAGCGCCCTGCTGGTGTACTTTCTGGGCTCTTTAGTGTACTCGACGACAAGAGGATAGTAATGGCGCCACTCACGACCTCCGAACCATTCCTGCAGGTACAACAGGTCGGGTGTGCAGAAGGATCTCCGAGCACGCGAGGTGGTGTGCGGATGCAGAGCGGCTCGGATGTGTAGGCTGATCGGATCGACAATTTGTAGAATCTGCTTCCGAGGGAGTGCCACCAGGCTAGCAGCGTGGCGTTAAGTACCACGACGCAAGGAGCCGACACTGCGCAGAGTCAAGGAGCATTATGCTCGTGCAAGTGATCGAGTTTCGTCGCGAGGTATTTTGCGAGACCATGGCTTTGCAAACGATCACATATCCACGGGCCTACCGCGTGCCGTTAATTCATTCTTCTGCATATTAGAAAGGGAAATTTACACGACATGTAGGTCCAGGAACTAAGTGCTTGTCCCACCCAGTGACATGCCTGTCATTGTCCTCGCTCCTCGCTCTCTGCCTGCTGTCGTCTCCACTGAGTATGCCACGATTGTTGGTAGATCAACAAAGAAAGAAAATGCATCTACATAGAAGATGTACATACGATATCCCACCACAATCTGAGTCTCTCACCTTTCCCGCAGCGTGGGAATTTCTGTGGAGTGGGCGCTTATCGCAGGTATATACATCATGCTCGTTTCTCGTTTCATTTAACTTTGCCTGAGCGAGTACGCTAGTGCCATACTGTCCTGAGGTCACTTGCATGGCGAGCACGCAGTTGCCAGGGCCTCCCTTCCTAGAAGAACGCCGCGAAGTTCATTCACGTCAACCAAACACCTAATCCGGAGCCAGAGAAGCCTGAGGTGTGTGATCAGTCACACCTTATGCAGTACACCGACTCTCTTACTTTTCACCGACTGCAGTGCGTTTGATGGCTTGATATTCCATGTTCCTCTGATTGTTAGAGCTCGCGCAACACATCATGAAGAGGGTCAGGGAGATGATGGCCGTCGACATGGCCAAATGGATTTCCGTCCACCTTATTCCCGCTTGTCCTTCTCTGCTACGCAGCTTCCATGCCGGCGCATGTCAGGAGGTCCAGGAAAGCATGCGTCCAAACACCATCTGTTGTGCATAGTGTGCAGACGATCCAGCCTATGGCAAATTTAGATCGGGATGCTCACGGGCTGCAGACAATTGCTATCATCTCTACTGCCTACGGACTTCCAATCAGCCGACGTAGTAGAGATGCTGGTAGGCATGTCGGCAGTGTCTTCGGTAACCCCTTTCGCTGCGTAGTCCACGCGGTCCATGCACAAGTGACATGCCATATTTCCCGACCGTTCCCACTCTGGAAGTTGATACGAGGCTGGTGCGGACAATAAGAGCGTCGAATATCCTCAAAATCCCTCGCGGTGATCTAGCCTGCCCCAGACGCGATTTGAGGATGTTGCTCTTTCCCCTTACCACCACCCCTCTGGTCCTGGTCTTGGGAATCGGGGCCGCTGCGGCTCCGCGGGCTGCTCACATCGTCACCAGGCAGTCCAACTCGTTCATCGACCCTTCGAGCGTGACAACATTGACGGCGGCAGAGGTTACATCTTTAGAACCGTATGAGCAATTCGCGCGGGCGGCGTACTGCAACGGCGTCGCGGACTGGACGTGCGGCGGTAAGTGGGGGGGATGAGCCGCACTTGATGATGCATTGAGCTGAGCGCATGTGTCCAGGGGCATGTTCGGCCGTCTCAGACTTTGAGCCAACCGCGTCTGGTGGTGATGGCGACTCCGTTCAACTATGTAGGCGATACTCGGCAAGTCGGTCGATCTCTGTTTGACGGTGTGATGTCTAGATTACGTCGGCTATTGGCCTGACGAGAATGCTGTCGTTGTGGCACACGAGGGAACTGATCCGACTCGATTGTGAGTAGCATCCGCTTAAGCCTCCATTGTACCAACTCATCCAGCCTTCGACCAGGTTGGCGGATCTAACCGACATCGACATTATAACAGAGAACCTGAACAGTACACTCTTTCCGGGCGCTTCGTCAAGTGTATGGGTCCACAGCGGCTTCGCCAACGAACAGGCCAAGACTGCTAGCATTGTACTCAGCGCAGCCCAGGATGTCATCGCGTCAAAAGGCGCTACCACCGTCATTTGTGTGAGCTTGTGGCGTCATGCTTTGCCATGCAGATATATTGAAAGCTAATATGGAGGTAGGTCGGACATTCCCTTGGCGGTGCACTAGCTGAGCTGGATACTGTATTCTTCACACTGAACCTTCCCTCGAACATCGAGATCGTGGGCCGTACATTTGGTACGCCACGCGTCGGAAACCCAGCCTGGGCAGATCTTGTGGACTCGCTGGTACGTTCAAGCACTTTGACGAGATGCGGAACTCACTTCCCTGCTAGGTTCCGAACTTCACGCGGATGAACAACGTCGATGACCCCATTCCTATCGTCCCCGGGCGTTCCCTCGGGTTCCAGCATCCAGAAACGGAGCTACATATTGTCTCTGACTCGACCTTCGAGGTTGTCGCTTGCCCGGGCAACGATGACGCCACAGACGCGGACTGTACCATCGCGTCAGTCCCGAATATCATCGACTCCGATATCCTTGACCACCTCGGCCCCTACCCCGGTGGCGTCTACATGGGTACCATCTATTGTGATTGAGAGTACTTTGTAAACTAGGGCAAATTTTGCCATTAGCAGTCTCTGTTAAACGAGTGTCTTCCGATTGGCCTTCTTTATAGTCGAAGTGATTGTGAGGCCCATGTAGACTGAGACCGGCCTGGTCGCACTGCTTGGGCAGCTCTGCTTTGCATTTTGTAACCAGTCTGCCACCCATCATGTCTGCGCAGTGCGGACCCCGGCCAGCGTATCCGTCGTCCGATGTGCCACAGTGGTTTCCATATTTGGCAAAAAGTACTTTTATGGGCAGTAAAGTGGACCCACAACCGAACACGCGGCATCAACCAGGCCAAACTGAGGCTAAAGCGCATCGATTGCTAGGCGCCCGTTGTGGCCCATCAATCGAGCTTCTTCGAACTGGAGGCCAACGTATAAAAGGCAAGGCGATCACGCTCCGCCACCCATCCCTCTCTTTCCCCCATCCGTCATCTCCCACCTCCCACCCATTAGTACACTTACCCGTCTTTCAGTGCAGGACTCTGCTTCGTCCATTATTATCTTCTCCTGGTGGCCAGCTGCTCTTCGCCACGAATTTAAAATACGCCACTCCACTGGCGTTGTGGCGAACTAAACAACGCTTTACCTTGTTGCGAATATCCCACGATTGATATCCACCCCACAGAGTGGCTGCCTGTCACCGACACTCTGCCGTGCCGTAGACTCTGGCTCAGCCAATCGCCACCAACTGTGAGTGGCATACACTATCCCGCCACTGAAGGCTGTCAGCCACTGACGATTGCCACCAACTGACAGCCGCCGCACACCGCCAGCCACCAGTTCGTGTTTATAAGGTGCCCCCTCTGGCCTTGCCTGCCAACCATCGCCTTCTGATCCACCTCCCTCTCGTAGATTGCTAGTGTCAGTGGCGTCCTCTTCAGGCGGGGGTAAGGTCGCCTTCCTATTTCTATATTTCGTACTATTGCTAACTCGAAGTCGGAAGTCGTCCCCGCCACTGAGCAGAGGCTGTATGAGCGCAAGACGGGATCGTCAAGCGCTGCAACGTGAGCGGCCTCAAGCGGCACAAATAAAAATGCCTGAAAGGGGTTTGGTTATGCCACACCGCGTCACACTGGCGATTGGCTGTAAGCAGCGCTGTTCTCGTCCTATTTGTTCGCCTTTTGCTGACGCGCACCGACACCTTTAGCTCTCAAGAGTCAAGCGCCGTAAGTAAGGCTGCGTCAATTAGGTGCTGTGGCCCTCGTCAACCGCCGCAAGGCTGGCTGCCTCAACGGGTGGTTTGGGCCTTGTCAACCGCCGCAATGCTGGCTGCCTCAATGGGTTGCTTGGCCCTTGTCAACCGCCGCAAGGTTGGCTGCATCAACGGTGCTTTGGCCCTTGTCAACCGCCGCAAGATGTCGGCTGCGTTAAAGTTGCTGGCCCGAGTCAAGCGCCGGAAGTTGCGGCCGCCTCAAGCTAGCTGGCGAGAAGACGCAAGGGTCAAGCGCTGCAGAGTGAGCGGCCTCAACTTGAACTTGAAGCTGTGGCCAACGTGAAGCGCCGCAAACGGGGGCTGCGTTAAGTGTCAAGCGCTGCAAGCTCAGCCGCCTCAACTAGGTGTGGGGGATAATTGAAGACGTACGTGTTTACCGTTTGTCTGTTGATGTTGTCGTCTCTTACCTGGTCATCCCAGATCCCTGAAGGATCAAGCGCCGCAACCAGGCTGCCTCAAGCTGAAGAGGGTTGGGTGGGTGGTCCAACAGCGCAACGGTCAACCGCTGTAAGAGAAGCTGTCTCAATCTAGCCCTGGCCAACATCAACCGCCGCAACACTGGCTGCGTAAAGGGGGATGGACACGTGGGTGAACAACACAAGGACCAGGCGTTGCAAGATGAGGCGCCTTGGTAGCCAAAGCTGTGAGTCGACGTATGCGTTCTTCTTTCGGTCGCTGTGTCCTGACGGCTTTGTGTAGACCCCTGAAGGATCAAGCTTCAAGTGCCGCAACGATTGGCTGCAACAGGTGGGTTGGGTGGGCGGCAGAAGACGTGTCAAGCGTCAAGAGCCGCAAGATGAGCTGGTTCAAGTTGGTTGGTCGTCGTCAAGCGCCACGAGACTTGGCTGCATCAACCTTGGGGCCAACGTACAGCGCCGCAAAGCTGGCTGCCTCAAGTTGGTGGCCGCCATCAAGCGCCACAAGTGAGGCCGCTTCAAGTTGGTTGGCCCCCGTCAAGCGCCGCAAGCAGAGCCAGCATCAACATAGGTGGCAAGTGTCAAGCGCTGCAAGCGGGGCTGCGCCCACTTGGGCTTCGTCAAGGGTCAACCGCCGCAATCCAGGCTGCATCCACTTCAAGAGCTGCAAGATAAGGCCCCTGAGGGCGGGCGGACCCTCGCAATCGCGGGGAGTCCGTCCGGGCGCGGACCTTTACGTGGTCCTCGGGATAAGTACCCTCGCGCTTCGGAAACGGGTGCGAGGGGAAACCAACACGCGCCGAATCGAGCTCGAGTATGAGCAGGGCTTCTATCCCATGTGCCTGGATTGGTTCGCGGTAAGCGTGTCTCATTAAAGACTGTAGGCGTGTAATCTCACCCACGGTTCGCCTGGCAGACAACCGTGTGAGACGATGTCGCACGTCCTGGGAACGGTGCGCAGCTGGGAAATGCAGTGTGCAATGTTGTCAAGGAGGCGTGTCGGTTGTAAAGTTGGCCTTAGAGGCTCAATGCTTGAGAAGACTGTAAAATGGTATTATCTTGTATCCATCTCAAAATATATATGTCCGCAATGCGCGGGTCGGGAGATACTATATGATCGTAGACTCGGATGCGAGCTGAGAAACCATCCACAAAAGAATGTTCGCGTTCTGGCCTGCAGCTCGTACGATTGATCGACAGGGAAATAGTGACTGGGCAGGGGATAAACGTTGCTGAGCACAAGGACTGCGGCAGCGGTCACAATATTCCGTGAGACGAACACTGGTGTTCGTGACAGTACTCTGTGTGACACACGCGTCTTGTCACGCCCGAGTGGTATTACTCATTCGGGCTGATCGAGTCTCCGTCGTCCTCACTAGTACATTGAGTTCACTCCGTTGACCACCTCCGATGTCTCGCCTGCAAGATCTCGCTCTCCAACGGCTCTGTTCCAGGCAAGAGACTCTGAAACGCGCCCGGGACCTACTTCGCACCGCTAAGCTCAAGACAGGGCCGGGGACAGGCTACGACCTCCGTGAAGGCGCGTCGGGGCTACATGCCATCTGCGCGTATCTTGCATCCGAAGAGTGCGTACCATCTAGCATACGGGGTGCAGCGTCTGACCCAATTATTCCAGACTTGACAATGCGGATGTCACCGACAAGGTGGCCCAGATCGCCTCTTGCCTCTCAGTCAAAGTATGGACGTCTACGGTCAAAGTCGTTCGCAGTGCGCTGGAGGCCGCTTTTGCACAACAAGACGAGGAGGCAGCCCCCCTGGCGTACGAAGACCTCGTAAAGGAAAACAAACTAGGGAAGCCAGTCTTTGTAACGGGCTGCTTGAAGGATGTTGAGCGGTCGCTCTTCGCCACTGGCCTCTTGCCAGATGACCTCCGTCCTCCATGTGACACATTAAGGGTCTCGGTGTTTATTTGGACATGTCAGAAGCTGCTGAAGGTGCGCTTCTTCTGCGTGCGCATTCTTTCCAAACTGAGGTCGTGCAACTGCAGCTCAGCAAGATCACCCCGGAGAAGCTGCTTAATGACTACGAACTCCCCCGACGCGACTACGACGACATCGTCGAGATTCTCAACACCTCATGCCAAGAAGTAACCCAGAAAATCCGCGCGAAAGTGGAGGAGCTTCGCATCAAGTCCAATGCCCAGCGCGGTGCAGAGTCAGCCAGCCAGCCCGCTGCACCGCCTACCAAGGCGTCCTCCCTCTCACCGGTCAAGTTGACATCACAGACCACCGTGCCCGAGTCTTCGCGTTCGCCCACCAAAACACCAACTCACAAGCGGAAGGTCGCGTTCGTCCAGCTTGACGACGTCGACATGGATCTCCTCGACACGCCCTCGAAGCGGCCAAAGATCACGCTGGCTCCCAGAGCCACCCCGGCCGCGGCCCCTGCCTCGGCCTCGCCGTCGAAGTCTGCGCGGGTCGCCGGGACGGAGCTGCCCCCTCTCCCTGCGCTGTCCACCACGACGAAAGCGTCAATATTTCCCAGCGTCAGGGTGTCCTCTTCGCGATCGCCCCTCGAACTCTTGGAGAAGAGGAGCGGCTCGCAAGCCCTCGCAGCCGCCCGAGCTTCTCCGCCCGAACCCGAATCACAAACTCAGACACTAGCCATAGGTCAAAGTCAAACCCAGGGACGACCTGTCCGAGCTCTGGCGCCACGGCCTGCCGCTGTCGCAGGGTCCTCGACATCACAGCGCCGCATTCGCGACACTCACTCTCATACTCAAGCCACTCCTCACCAGCTGGCACCCGCCAGCACGCCAGCGACACCAACGAGCACCAGCCACAGTCCAACGCGGCGGCAGGCCTCGCGCATAGCTGCGATGTACGCTGAAGAGGAAGCGCCGCGGCCACGCCGCTTCCGGCCGGTATTCATCGACCAGAGGCAGTGGTTCCAGCGGGACCCGAAGGTCGAGAGGGAGTGGAAGATGGCGGAGAAGATGCGAAGAAAGGGCCATTTTCAGGGTTCGACGATGGATGGAGCTCAGGTCGTGGCACCCATGAGGTGATCATATGAGGTAAGTTTCTGGGAACGACCGGGTTTGAGTTGTTGTGATTATTTTCTTCACTTCACGCGACATCGGAAGGTTCATTAAACATTATCATTGGCTCGTGAGAGAGAATGGGAATCAAGACCTGCGGATGGATATACAGCGCAGTAGATAGGAAACAAAGAAACCATGGGTGCATTCTGAATCAATAGTACGTTGGCAGTGTATACTTAACATGGTGAGCGCAGATCTCATGTATGAGAACTATTGAAAAAGGTGGGTAGTCCCTCCTACTATTGCGTCTTAATCTTCTTGCTCTTCGCAAAAGCTTGTGACGCGCGAAGCGACCCGGCGATGTGGCCGTAAGAGTCTACCATCAGCCAAATGGGAATAACAACCCAGCTGCGATTGAATTCATTAGCTACTGACGCCTTCCGGCGTGGCACGCACGCAAAACTTACATGACGTTCATGAACTGTGCAACGAAGGGGACGACGGTTAGGGCACGCTGGGTAATACCGGTAGAATGTGGCACGTACAACAAGGTATATCCAGAAGTGGAGGATATTGTCGGTGTTCAGGTATTGATTTCCTGTGAGCCACTCCGGGCAGAAGGTCATAAACCTATGGAATGGCACATCCACGTCACGCTCCGCAAGTGAAGCTCCGGGGCAAGAAGAAAAACACGCACCCTCCGTACAACTCTGCTGTACTGAGGACGACGATCCAGTAGTGTCTTGCTGAATCATTCTGGGCGAGCTGTTTGAGGATGTAGCAGCACATCGGCCCGGCGCCCAGGACGGTGAGGATCTCGAGGGAGACGACCGTCGGGTCAGAGAAGCCCCAACGAGCGTCCGCGCGGGCATACTCTTTCCCTGTGCAGTGGAAGTTGAAACCCCGTTTTCATGGATGTCAGTCTTTGGATGCCTACAGAGCTCAGCAAATGGACCCTCGCTGGTGTTGACTTGCCGGCCGAACGTTGACAGCCACAGGAAGGAGCCTTCAACGGTGAAGTGAATCATAGCGTCGAATGCCTACGTCGCCAGAAACTGTACAGCATTTCTGAGGTGTTATAGGAGAAATGAGACGCACCAGCCATATCCAAGTGGTCTTGTCCTGCCAACTCGCGTCCTTCGGGAGGTACCTCTTCGACGAAACGTACGCCGCGATCCCGACGACTGCCACGAATGCCAGGGAGTATGCGGAGGTCTCGGTAAATACTGGGATAATCTCGGCGCCGCCAGACATGTTTCCTTTGCAGTGCTGTTGTGGGCTACTGGAGACGGGGCGAGAGCTCTGTGCAAAAGTCGTGTGGCCGGAGTCATCGCGGGCATAGCACAATGTTCAAGCCCCGACAATGCGTGGAAGATGGCACTTAGTAGGGGAGTATAATTGATGTTGGTGCTCAAACGAACATCAAACGAACAATGCAGTGGCGAACCAATCAGGTCATGGATCGGTGCGAAACTGAAAAATGTTTTTGGTCTCTGCGCTGACACCGAATATATTCCCCTACTAAGTGCTATGTTCGTGCACTGTCGGAGCCCGAACATTGCGCTACGCCTGCGGTGCGTGGGCACTTGAAGGAAACGCCTGATAATAGAAGCACGATTGCTGATCAACAATTAGGTCTTGTCTGCCCCGAATCGAACCAGACTAGAGTACTTACTTAAGTGTGTCGGTCCAATTTGAGATCGGCTCTGACTTGTTTGATTGAGAAATGGATATGGAACTAGGCACTGACCGAGGTCATAGAGTTACTCGATCTTGATTCTACGAGAGGCACTACATTCGGCCTTGATCACTCCCGATGTTGTTCAGGGGTAATCTTGTACACTGTCACAGACTCGGGGAGCTGGAAATATTGAGCGACTATGTGCTAGGTAATCCACTCGGATGCCCTATCTCCAAGCTCTGGCTGACCCCCTCCTGACCGACAGCGACGAACGAAACGGGGTTCATAGAATACGTAGGAGCAGCGCACCTACGAGAGTCCCAGGACAGAATACAGAGATCGTCGGGCCCTTTGACCACAGTTGACCAGGGCAGTTTCCTCGTGCCAACCTTCTGTGACTTGCATCTCCATGCGCCGCAATTTCTCTATCAAGGGACCGGACTTCACCTCCCGCTAATGGAGTGGCTGAATGAGTATGCGTTCAAGGCTGAAGAGAACCTAGACGCGGATCAAACGCTAGCTGAACGGGTGTACACACGTCTGTCGGAAAGGCTGATTGAGAATGGCACGGGGGCTGTCCTGCTCTTCGGAACCATCAAGGTGGAGACTAAGTGAGCGTGGCTACCTCATACCCGGAGACATGACCGTTCTGATGCATCGGCGTGTTGCAGTCTTACCCTCGCACGTGTGATGCAGAAAGCAGGCGTCCGCGCCTTCGTGGGCAAGCTCTCGATGGACATCTCATCTCGCCCGACATATGTCGAACCTTCTGTGTCAACGGCCCTTGCCTCAGCCATATCATTCGTTGGCTCCTGCGAGGGTATGGTCGCGCACCTTCCTGAGCACGAACGCTTGGTGTTGCCGGTGCTTACACCCCGCTTCGTCCCAACGTGCTCGGACACGCTCTTGGGCAGCTTGGGCGAGCTTTCCGCGGCTAAGGGCCTCCGCATACAGAGCCACATGTCCGAAGCCCATGATCAAGTTGAATGGGTCCGCCGTGAGCGCGGCAAGTCAGACGTGGAGGTCTTCGCACAAGTAAATTGACTGAACATTCTAGCCTGACCCACATGATGATGCTTTGTCACAGTCAAACCTGCTCACGCCACGCACTGTCCAAGCACATTGCACCTTCCTCGATCCACCTTCACTTACCGAAGTGACAAAGTACGGCACGGCCATCGCGCACTGCCCGCTGTCGAATGCGTACTTCTCTGCGAAACTCTTCCGTCTGCGCGAGGCGCTCCGTATGGGCGTGAAGGTTGGCTTGGGGACGGACATCGCAGGAGGGTATGATATCAATATCATGGGCGTCATGCGGCAGGCTGTGGCTGTTTCCCGGATGCGTGAAGGCGAACGAGTCGTAGCGGTCGCCGAAGGGGGACAAGCGCACGATCAGGCATCCCTTGCGATTGACTGGAAGGAGGCATTGTATCTCGCCACTCATGGTGGTGCGATCGCTTTGAATCTGCCTGAAGGTGCCGGTACCTTTAAAGTCGGCGCCCCATTTGACGCACAGTGCAGTATGCCTACTGAACCATGGCTATCTACTATATGCTGACCACACCCATCTAGTTCGCATTTTTGAGGCCAACTCTGGGAAGGGTGTTGGGCCTCTTGACTTCTTCGAACCAGTACAGCTTTCGCCGGAGTTGGTCGAGAAATGGTGGTGTTTGGGAGATTCACGTAACCGCGTCGGGATGTGGGTGCAAGGTAAGCAGGTATGGCACCACGACGGGTGAATATCCGTGTAAGTAGGTAGCTGTCAACATAGTCTGTCGCAAATTCGGATCTAATGAAGTTCTAACACGGGTGATCAACTTCAGTGTATCTTACAATGATACACTATCAAATATGACAACACATCAGAGCAATGTGGATATCTCGTCCGAGAGGAACCCGTAATCAAACAGGTGTACCTCCATACTACCTCTTTGCGCCCTGCACAATCAGCTTCTTGGACGGAGGAGTCGACACTATACCATTCAGATCATCACCTGAGCCCAAATCCAACGCTTGCAACTCGTCCCAACCGGTAATACCCACAACACCAGGAAGATCGTTCCACACTTTCTGCCTTGCTTGGAGAACATTGTCGCGGAAAGCCCGCCGACACGGCGTGCATACGAGGGGGTCCTTGTCAAGCTGCTCCACCGCTTGAATCATGAAATGCAACGGCCCTGTTCTCGGCATCCATGCTTGCGACAGTCTCATTGTAAGCTTCCGGAAGGCCTTCGCGCATTGCCCTCCCCTCTCGCATGTACTGCTCTGGCCCTGCCGGCCACATGTTCCGCGGACAAACTTAAGAATTGTATCGATCCTATGCTGGAACATGAGGGTATAGTCTTTCATGTCCTCTGCGGAGAGTTGAGATGACGGCCGCGAGGGGTGGTCAACTTGTAGTTTCGGGTGGTCGCCCCGCAGAATATCAGGTAAGGGGTATAACGACAGGAAGTATAGGGCGGATGGAATGAGGATGGGAGCGTTGGTCTCGCGCGCTAGATTGAGAACGTGCAGTGGGTGGACATACGGGTACGTAGTCCCATTGACTAGTGGTGCTTCAATCGCCTGCTCCACCATATGGTCGTGTCCGCGCAGTGTATAGGTCCATGTCTGAGATAGGAAGCGGATCGCTTGCGAACGCAGGTGCGCAATGAAATACTTGGTTGCCAGTCGGAGGATCCCGGCGACCTGGAAGAAGTCTTCCACAGTGCGATCCTGAAA
The DNA here is from genome assembly GCA_964035675.1 of Fomitopsis pulvina. Classification (NCBI taxonomy): domain Eukaryota; kingdom Fungi; phylum Basidiomycota; class Agaricomycetes; order Polyporales; family Fomitopsidaceae; genus Fomitopsis; species Fomitopsis pulvina. Next base: position 1,818,668 of record OZ037960.1, read on the forward strand.
AGTCCTTGAGGGTAGTGTCAGTGCTATCTGAAGCTTGATCCATCACCCAGCACAAACACAAGGACTCACGCGCCGTCGTACAACGCCTTAATCAAGCTGCTCAGCTCGACAGGCAAGTCGTACATCCTGACAATTTGGCATCCGTCCATCCTTTCCACATCCGTGTGAGTAGGGGATGGTAGCCCGAACATGGTTTGGAAGATTTCTGAGTGCCGGGCAAGCATGCCTCGGTGGACCTTGAACGCGACATTCGACGCGTCCGCGAGCAGGACGATGTTGCCGTCATCGAACCATGGCTCCCCGCGTTCAAATGTGGGTGAGAACGGGGTGGTCATGTCCGGCGACGGCGGCTTGGGGCGTATGACCAGATGGTTGCATATTGGCACTGTGGTGGGCCGTGGCGATGAGCAACGAGTTCTGGCGTACGGGCGCCTCGCCGCTTGTTCGCCACCATCCATAACTTGGATCGCTTCGCCTGCCAGCTCCAATTCGAATTATACTTACTATTGAGAACAATATCACGGCCGCTGTGTTCTATGTCTGGCCCGAGCACGCCGCGCTCGAGGACGCCATCGCGCACAGGAACGCCTGTTCCCGCACTGTCGCGTCTGACTCCGCCATCTGTCCGTCCAGCACCGCTAGTCTCGCGGGTCTATAGCCATGGCAGCAACTCCGCACTCCCGACACCGGTCCTAGATTTCACACCGTCTGACACACTAACACAGGGACCGCACCAGAGCGCGTCGAGCTCAGCGTCTTCCGTCCTCAATTTCGAGGCAATGGTACCGGAGATGCTAGTCACCATGCCTGAGGCCGAAGTAGGGATTATCCCCAGCGAACAGAGTAGCGTAAGCGGATACGCCGCGCCACGCGCGATCGATGAGGGGTCGAAGCAACAGTTGCGAGACCAGCTGAGGCGGACGCTGAGCAGGAAAGAGTCATTTGGCGGTACGCAGACCCCCTCCCTTGTAGCATATTGCATAGCGAATATGTCCTCGTTTAGACCTCGAACAACGCAGCCGTAGTCGGCGCAGAAAAAGCAAAGATATTGACCTCGGTGAGATCTCTCATACCCCTTGTATGCATTTAGTCTCGCGCGGCTGTCTATAGGAACTAATAGCGGCTACAGCTGATATATATCCACCGAGGCAATACTTCGCTTTGACCGAGGCGGGGAAGCCCGTGTTCATAAGGTATCGAAACTTCTTTGCGGTGATTGAATAATTGGCAGGTCTTAACTAATGTGCCACCGTAGTCGACGAGAGGACGAGTCAGACAGCCTGACATCGACCATGGGCATTATGCAAGCACTCATCTCTGTCTTTATTGACGACGGGGACAAGATACGCTGCATCAATGCAGGCAAGACGCGCATAACATTCCTCCTGCGATCGCCCCTTTACTACGTCTGTGTCTCGTCATGGGGTGAGCCCGAGTCTGTGGTGAGTGGGGTCTCAATATCAATTTCTGTACACCTCTGATGTTGGAGAAGCAAGACGCGCTTCCATCTTGAGTACCTGCATCTGCAGATATTAAGTGTCGTTTCCGCCGAGCAACTCCGGCGTTTGTTCGAGCGAAGGACGAACTACGACTTACGCAGGTTACTCAGCGGCGCTGAGCCATTCCTTTACTCGCTCCTGAAGAGGCTCGAATGGGATCTCGCTATGTGCACATCTTCTCTGCATTGTCTGAAGATCGAGCCTATGATCCGGAAAAGCATAGCGGATGTACTCGTGCCGACAGCTAAAATCAAGGTTGAGTCAAAGTCATCCCAGACCTGTCATGCACTGAGATGCGTCTAGGACATACTGTATATGATCCTGATTGCTCAGGAGAGGGTCATCACGCTGGTTAGGCCCAAGAAACACTCAATACACCCATCAGGTCGGTGCTGCGACAGCTCTTATCGCGCTTCTCTGACTCCGAGTGATAGATCTCCATGTTCTAGTCAATACCATCTATGCACCTTCCATCATTAACTCGTCCGCCTCTGCCTCCTGGCTGCCCATATGCCTTCCCAAATTCAACGCAGCAGCATTCGTCAATGCCTACGTGATGTTTCTGGGGAGGAATACGGATCGCAATCCACTCATGCCATCTGCGTCCAAAGCATCGCCAAGTTCTCAAACCGATGAACTTCCGCATGAGGCTGACCCACAGCCAGAAACTATTAGTAGAGATGACACAGCAAGTGTCCTGGAGAAGCCTGCTCCAGACATTGGGTTGGTCTGTGTGAGTGGCAGCGCTGATTTTGAGGCTGTGAGAAGGTGGTGCGATACGGTGTCTCGAGTGGGTATCACTGGTATCAGGACCTGCAAGGATTGCCTAACCAATACACATCTAGCGGCTGACTCAGGATGGACTCTTGCAAATTCTTACGGACGCCATCGAGCGGGGGAACACCGAGTACTCTGTGGCGGATCTTGGGGTCCCAGGTCTTCGTCACTTTGTGTACAAGTCCAGGTCTCATGTTCAAGTAACTATGCCATTGTACGAAGATCCTTATGACAATCCGCATGAGAAACGACGGTGCGTATTTATCACTCTACTCGCGAGATGATGTCACTCAGAGTGCATGGCATAGGCTTGTTACATTATATCAAACATTATACGACAACATACATGCGAAGTCCGGACAGGAAAGTCCGCTGAAGCTACAATATATACGCACAGAGAAAGAGAACATCATGGGTTGGGTATGAATCTCAGGCTTTCCGACGCAAGACGACTGACGAACAGGACACAGATCACTCAGCCGTTCGAATTGTACCTTGCGCTCTCGCCGCGTCTTCCGAAGAGCGCCATTGTCAATGCTGCTAACTCGGTAGCACGATGGGTACAGAAGGAGGAGAAACGGCTATTCTTGAGAGACGCACCAGTGTTCTAGTGGATCGCATGCGAACCTGGCTCGTATGCCAGGTTCTCGGGAACAATAGGTCTTCCACTGCACTGGTCGGCCCTTGTCCTCTCCTTTGACTGTATTTGTGCTTGGGTTGGGCTTAGAACAACGCAGCTGACATAGGGATTATCTAGAACAGAACGTAGTTCTTCACAGTTGACATAATAATCCATGAACGCGTTGTACGCCTGAGGGAATGGCTCACGCACAGTTGCAGTTATAAGTTACCCTACGATATCCTTACAGACTAGGGCCACATACTATATTGCTCGCCGCCAGACTCCTGTAAGGAGCACTTCCGGACGGCCTTGGAACGACCAGCAAACCAACGGTCCTCACTGATCACTTACTCTGCTCTCGTGCTCGCCTGCCATGGTAGTCTATCTCAATTTGACGGCCCAACACCGTGAGCAGATTATGCGGAGGTATGTAACCAGATAGATCTCCGAAACGCGCCCCACCCCGTGCGACGCGTCGACGCGTTGGAGACTTGGAGTCGTGTCCGAGTCGCCTGTGTTTGTGAGCTCATCTCCTCTGCTCCCACCCTGCATGTATGGTAGCCTCCCGCTGATTGAATGCAAAGCATGACATCATCAGGGCCATCTCACCACTCCTTTTCAGCCTTCAGCTCTCCCGATGGCATTGCTTTCTGCCGGGCTATTGTGTCAAAGAGTCTGTCGTGGGACCCGCATGACTACCAGCTTGAAAGAGCTTGCAAGGCCTTCGACGGCACGGACGCACTCGCAATTACATCTACCAGATCCGGCAAGACCGGCTTCCTGCAAGCCGTCACTCGAGACCCTACACTGTGTCGGGAAGCCTTGAGAGCACACTTCAAGCTGGACCCATACATGGTGGTGACATGTCCCACAAATATGGGGACCAGGAAAGCTCTGGTGTGTGCAGGTGTGAATCTGCCTATTGGTATGGGCCAGCTCCTCCGCCACACAGCAGACTTCCGAAGGGTTCAAGGCGAGGTGGGAAGGGAGTTGTGACCCCAGTGTCTGTGCTGGAGTTGGGACTGTTATAGTATCTGTGTAGAGGAGTTCAGCATGTATGATGAATGCCATGGACACACGGCTTACTATGAGAAAATACATTCATTGGCCTGGGACTACAGCGAGCATAGAGTACATGGCTCATTAATGAGAGTTGATTGTATTGCGGATAGATCTACGACAGCCACTGGCTGATGTGTAGCCACCGGCATTACTCGGCCATCACAGAATGCGTGCCAAACGCCCACTCACGGTGTTGAAACTTGAGGGCGCGTATTGAAGCAGACCCTTATGCAACCGTCCTCCCTCGCCTCACAAAGTTGTATTTAGGGTCTGCCTAGGGGAGACAGCTACCATGGCGAGCTGGCTTAGGCTGCCATCAATCCTCCCTGTCCCGCGTTTCTGTCGCTCTCTGCTCAACAAGGCAGCGCTCCGTCCCGTCCCTCCTCCCCGAGGTGAATAGCGATTCTGCGTCTGGTTGAAAAATATTGTTGACGTCTTTTGTCTGCCGAAGGGAGTGTCTCGACAGCGCAAGACTTCCTGACTGCCATAGGACGCTCTGCGGATACTAAGTTAAAGGTGGCGTCATGGAATGACCTCTGGAAGTTGGACGGTCTCCGGATGAGGCAAGCAGGACTGGCGGTAAAAGACCGCAGGTGTGTATTTTGCGTGTCTGTCTAGATGAGCGGACTTGTCATGAAATGTTCTAGATACATATTGTGGAGCATGGAGAAGTACAGGCAAGGTGAGGATCCATCGTCCTTCGCACGCCCTCCTAAACCAAAAAAGAAGATACGCGGGTACGCTTCCCACCGTTTCTTCTGGATTTTCATGCTCTGAACGTTTGACCCTAGTCGTGGACCAGCAGTGCAGCACGGGAAACGAATTAGATCAAGGCGACGTCGGTGACGCTGCTGTCACCTCGCGACTCAGAACACAGTAGATATACACATTATGATGCGTTGTTACTGTTTCTTGTCGACCTGAAGTGAACTTTCGCGGTGGCCGACTGCAATACAGTCTGCCGATCTGCATGTTTAGCACGGGATTCATTGTGATTATCAGCAAAATGAACTCCGATACGGGGAATCGAACCCCGAGCTACCGCGTGAAAATACTGAGTTGTGTGTGAAAGGCGGTAATGTTAGCCGTTACACCATATCGGATACGTCACAATGTGCTCATGTTGAATATATACTAACATCTCTGGCCAAATTGGGCTCTTAATTGCGACCAAATCTTTATAGTAGCAGTTACTCAGGTTCAATGGACATTGAGATTGTACTGTTGTAGTACACACATCGCGTCTAACCGCTAACAACACCCTGCGCCGCTCGCATCCATTGTAGTGTAGCATTATGTATGAGTTTGCTATTGTTCCATAGCCACTCACTGTACAGTATATATGGGGCTCGTTTCGAGCCATGCAATAACATCCTCTCGTCTCCTCTCCACCTGCTGTGTGACATCTTCGACCTACAATAGGTTATGAGCCCTAGGTCACTCTAACTGAAGAACTCACCTCAAACCCTCTGCTTGTGATCTCTCCCATCCTCCATTCTCAGACACTATGGCCGATGTCCTTTGATACAAGATTGAAGTGCTTTCCGGAGCTAATAACTGGCAGACCTGGAAGGTGTGCCTCTTGGATATCTTGATCGACGCAGATCTGTGGGACTATGTGAGTGGCAACCTCATGTGTCCATTGCCATTGGGAGCAGGCACAAAGGCGGAGGAGAAGGAGGCAAGGGAGAAGGAGATAAGTACCTGGAAGACAAAGGATTGAAAAGCACTTACCGTGATTCGGCTGCGGGTAGCCGATAAGGTGCTTATCTATGTCAAGGCGGCTCAGACAAGCCACGATGCTTGGAAAAAGCTCAAGACAATGTATGAGGCACAGGGCGTCCTCGCAATTGTTCAAGCGCGCTGCAAGATGTTCCATGCAACATGCACAGAAGACCAGGACGTTGAGGAGTTCATCCGTCAGATGATGGGCTACCAGGATGACCTGTTGATGCTTCAGCAGATGGTCTCAGAGGATGAATTCTCAATATTGATACTCACCACACTCCTGGAGTCATGGAACACATTCACGGTGACCCTTGATTATCAGACAGGCTTGAAGGACTCCGCTGAGTTGATCGCTCGAATCCTGGATGAGGATCAGCATGTAAAGTCTTGCACCGAGGAGACCACCTTGCACAGGAAGGGCAAGTGAGAGCCACCCAGCTGCTGGACTTGTGGCAAGCCTGGCTTCCAGTCAGACTGTCCAGATCATGAGGGAGCTGCAAAAAGGAGGAAAGAAAAGAAACACACCAAGCAGAAGTCCAAGGAGGACAAAGGCAAGGTCGGTAGCAAGGCAAAGGCAATGGTGGCTGAGATGTCAGATGTGGACAGCTACACATTTGTTGCTACTGAGATCGCGCCACATGAAGATTCCAACCTCATGCTTGCTGCTCTTGATGCCAATGATTGGCTGGGAGACACTGGGACAACAGTGCATATTGCATGCTGTCGCGACTATTTCTCGGACTATCATGCCACACCAGGCACAACACTCAACGGCGCTGGATCGACAGCAGTGCTTGGGAGGGGGACAGTCAAGGTCCTTGCAGACATAGATGGTCAGCACAAGATGATTGCCCTCAGAGATGTTGTGCACGCACCTGCAATCCCCCATAACCTTGTCTCACTTGGAAGACTTGAGGCAGTGGGACACCGGATTGAGATCAGTGGTGGGCAGCTCAATGCAAAGGACAAAGGTGGATATACATTTCTGTGTGGCACCCAGATCTCACGCTATTTGTACTGCATGGCCATCAGCCCAGAACACAAGGAGAAGACTCACCTCGCAGCACCAGTGCACCCGAAGCAGTGGAAGTCATTGGATAAGTGGCACCAGATCTTCGGCCACATGGGCGCCCGTGCAGTCTTGATGCTGAAGCACAAGGGGATGGTGTCAGGCCTAGATATTGATGAGTCCACGCCGGCACACAAGCAGTGCAAGACCTACATAGAGGCTAAGCAGCACGTTGAGCCATTTCCGAAAGAATCACTCACTAAGGTCAAAGAGATCAGCAATCTGACCATCTCGGATGTGTGGGGACCAGCTCAGACTGCAGCAATTGGAGGTCAGCTGTATTATGTGTCATTTATGGATGTCAAGACATGACGAACTGTCACTTACCCGATGCAGCAGAAATTGGAGGTACTGTCGAAATTCAAAGAATACTGCACCATGATGAAGACATTGTTCAATGTCGAGTTAAAGACCCTGCGGGCAGACAATGGCGGTGAATACATCAGAAAGGAATTCGAGGCATACCTGATTGAGACTGGGATCACGCTCGAGACCACCACCCCAGACTCACCTGCCCAAAATGGTATTGCTGAATGCATCAATCGGACACTTGTGGAGCATGCATGTGCAATGTTGCATGCACATGACCTGCCAAAGAAACTCTGGAAGGATGCTGTTCAATATGCATGCTACCTGAAGAATCGATCACCTACATGTGCACTCAAGGACAAGACACCAGAGGAGGTTGCCACAGGCAAGAAGCCGGACATAGCAAACCTACAGGAATTTGGCATGAAATGCTGGGTACTCACTGACAAGCAGAAGTGCATGAAGCTTGATGCCAAATTGGAAGAAATGATCTTCACTGGCATTGCTGAAGGCAGCAAGGCCTGGTGCTTCTATAACCCGAGGACTGGCGCAATGGGAAAGTCACGGAATTTGATTTTTGAGGTCGAGGGAGAGCCAGATGACAGCAAGGAGTTGGACATGGTTGAGTCTGCTCCTACGCGACTCGAGGGGGAGAGTGATAAGGACGAGTCAGCTGCAGAGCAGGGGGAGCAGGGGGAGATGGCAAAGAAGACCAAGGGACCGGAGATGCTGAAGACAAGTGCCCTGATCGAGGCCAAGATAGCATCACCCAGGACCAGCTTCAGACTCACTGACAAACCTTGGATGGATTACCGGCAACTGCACACCGGTGCTCTGAGGTGACCTCCGAAGGCAACTGTTGAGGCCGATGCTGAACTTGCACACCACCTCTGCTTACTCACACACTCTGGCACCAAGATGCTTTCCAAACCTCACACTGTTGAAGAGGCCATGAAGAGTGAATACTGGCCTTACTGGAAGGCTGCGATGGATCGTGAGATGGGCCAATTTAAGAAGCTCGAAGTCTATGAGCTACATGACGTCCCAGCAGGTCGTAAGCCCATTGGATGCAAGTGGGTTTTCCATCTCAAACACGATGAAAATGGCAAAGTGAAAGAATTCAAGGCACGTCTTGTTGCGAAGGGATTTGCACAGATCCCAGGTATGGACTTCCTTGAAACTTTTGCCGCTGTCATTTGCATGGACTTGATCCGAGTCCTGCTTGCTGTCGCTGCGAAATGCAACATGGAGCTGGAGCAGATGGATGTGGTGGGGGCTTACCTAAATGGGAAATTGGAGGAGGAGATCTGGATGGAGCAGCCAGAGGGATACAATTACAGGACTGGCTGAGGTATGTACATGCTCGGCACGATCTATGGACTGAAGCAGGCAGGGCATGTCTGGAACATCAAATTGAACAATGCCCTCCTATCACTCAGCTTCACACAACTCCACTCAGACCCATGCATCTACATCTGGTGCATGAAGAACGATTGCCTCACTATTGTGGGAGTACATGTTGATGACATGGCACTTCTTGCAGACTCAAAGGAAGATATGAAGAAATTAAAGGAAGAACTTGACGCAAAGTTTGACCTCAAGGATGAAGGGCCTATGCGGCACTTCTTAGGGCTCAAGATCACTTGAGACTGCTCATCATGCACCCTCACAGTATCACAACATCAGTATGTGCAAACTGTACTTGACTGATTCGCGATGTCCAACTGCTTGACTGTTTCAACCCCGCTTGACATGCACATCAAGCTCATGAAGACACCAGCCAACGCAGATACTTCTGACATGAAGACCAAGCCTTACCAGGCTCTTGTCGGTAGTCTCATGTATGCAGCCCTCGGAACATGCCCAGACATCAGCTATGCCATCCAGATGCTCTCACAACACAACTCGCGACTGAGTGAAGACTACTGGAAGGCTGCAAAGCATGTCCTATGGTACCTCAAGGGCACACAAGACTTTGCAATCACATATGGTGGATCGAGCAGTGACCTGAACATTAAGGCGTTCTACTGCAACTTTCACCTTGAGGGCTACTCGGATGCAGACTGGGGCACGAACCCAGATGACAGGTGGTCCATCTCAGGCTATGTTTTTCTTGTGGGCAATGGTATCACTGCCTGGAGCTCGAAGAAGCAGACCACGGTTGCTCTCTCAACCATGGAAGCTGAGTATATGGCCATTTTGTATGTGACTCGACATGCAATCTGGCTATGCACTCTGCTTGCTGAGCTCACATTCATGCAAGATGGACCAACATCTATTAATGCAGACAACCAGTCGGCAATTGCACTGTCCAAAGACAATGTCAATCACTCACGCTTGAAGCACATCGACATTCAACATCACTTCATCTGTGAGTGCATCCTGGCCAACACTGTCTCGCTACAGTACTGCCCTACAGACATTAATTTGGCCAACCTTTTCACAAAGGCTCTCGCTCGCAATCATCACCAAGGACTCATGACACAACTTGGCATCTTACGGACCTAGGGAGCTGCTCTGTGGCTTGGTTGAGGGGGAGTGTTGTAGTACACACATCGCATCTGACCGCTAACAACACCCTGCACTGCTCACATCCATTGTAGTGTAGCATTATGTATGAGTTTGCTATTGTTTCATAGCCACTCACTATACAGTATATATAGGGCTTGTTTCGAGCCATGCAATAACATCCTCTTGTCTCCTCTCCACCTGCTGTGTGACGTCTTTGACCTACAATATGTACAAGGCCAATTGACGAGCTGTCCTCAGGTGGTAGAAGCCTGCATCACACCCTGCCTCATGCAGTGACACCTGCACTGCGTGCAGTGAAACCTGCGCCGTGTTGCAGCAACACTCAGACTAGAGGGATGAAGCTTACGCAAGCAGGCGAGTGGGACAAAGACAACATGAGCACATAGGGGTTGCAACCCCTCTTGCTTGCTCTTACTCCTTCGCTCACCTGGTGAGTTTTTTGTCACAGGACCTCTCGCTATCAGTCTGACGCCTTCACTCATCCAGAGCAGTAGCATAAATTGTCTACCCTCCACACCTCACCCCTTTGTGTTAGTTAGCCATTTCATTGAAAATACAATATATTAGTCATTCCTGGTGGGCAGCAGCTGCCAGGAGTGACTGAGTATCTGCTACTGGTCTTTTGGACTACTGAAAACCAGTGATTACCACGAAGATGATTGGACACGCTCCACTGCGGTGAGTATAAAATGTATTCACTACAGTGTATACAAATTGTCACAAATTCTTTTTGAAGATTTCAAGTGATCACAAAGTGTTGGAATCACCTTGAGCACCTGATGGATTTCAATGCATTGGCAATCAAGCCAAACTGTTGTAATTTTTGTTGTAATGCCATTGTGATCCGACTGCAGCATTGCAATGTGGGATTCTAATAGATTACAATGAGCAGGCTATCTAATCAATCTGGACCCCAATGGTAAAAGGAGTGGAGAATTATTGAGTATTCAATAATTGTCATATTAAGTTCCTGACCAGTCTGCATATTCAAGTTACAACTGCCTGCTGGGCTTACATCAGGGGTCAGCTTCATGTATCAGAGCAGACTCCTGCCCATCTGCTGAGGGAGTTAGGCAGCCCATCTGAGAGTTCAGTTCAGTGCTAAGTCTGAGTGCAATTCTATGCTCAGTATGGTAATCACGTGCAATGTGTCATCTTATGTAAAGCCACGTGACCCATTCAAACCTTATCCCCCTCTAACTCCCTACAGTGACTGGCAGAAAACATTTGTAAACAACAGCAGTTGGCCCCATTTGGGAGGTATGCATTGCCGGAAATGCAATATATGAAATGATCTTCTGAGGTATTCTGTGTGCTGAGCTGTAAAACACATTATGATGCATCTCCAGAATGTTGTACTGTATTCATAGATGCCCTGCCTAATTCCAACCATTGATGATATTCAACAGTGAATACATGCAAAGCTCGGGCACATGCCATGTCTCTGGTAAGCTCAAGTGGCACATGAAATCCTCAAGGGAGAAAAGGGCACTGAAAGATGCTGACATTCTGAATGCCCCTGCTATTTCAGGAAGACAGTATCCAGATAATTGTCACACCTCCTCAGGACACAGAATGTCATGGACTTAGCAAAGCTTGACATTTGTGCTATCACTGTGTGTCAATGATTGTCACTGGTATCATAGTTATAGCTCAATGTATCAACAATATCCACTTAGATGCACTCTGGAAATGTCTTAGGCATCTAAGAAATGCCTGGCACTTATGCAATATTTCCATGTCTACATATGGAAGTGGGCACGCCAGGCTCGTTGTTTACAAATGTTTTCTGCCAGCCTCTATGGCGAGGTAGAGGGGGTTAAAGTTGGGGAGTTCAAAATATGTCACGTGTTTTGACTGGGATTGAAATATCTGTGACTGGACTGTGGCTGAGATGTGGCTGTTCGGATGGGCCCCCTACCTCGCCTTTGAGGATGGGTTGGAGCCTGGTATCAGAGTTCCATTTTTAGATGATAGAATTGTTTGGCCACGGAGGTGGGTGACTGAGTGGCCCCCTGTAGGTAACTCAAGCTATCCAATGGTCAGCATTTCTGGGCTACTGGTTAGAGTAGAACCATTCTGTACATTCCGTTGTAGTGATGTGCCACTTGTGCATTTGCCATTAAAGACAAGTACAGATACACAGTAAGACCTCGGTAAGACTCATGACTATCATCAGATCATGAGAATTGCAAATGGTATGTTGTATTTTCTCGTAGGACCACGGAGAGAATGAGTCAACACGTAGATTCGCGTTTGTCTGAGCTCTGTCAAACACGTAAGGTACAAGACAAAAGGCTATCAACTTTATGTACTATGTCTGCTGACTAAGCTGTAAGCCACTCATCTGTATGCACAAGATTGCAAACTCCAACATGGTACACCATCTTCATCATATGCATGTCTTTCAGTGAAGATAGTTGGTGCTGGAGTGCTGGAGGCTCGGGCTTTCCTATTTCGCTCGTCGTGCAATGCTCAGCCAATTAGCGGCCGCGCTCAATTGTCCAGCCAATCATGTTTGCCTTTTGTCTTTGTTCCTGAATCTCTTGTAGAGTGTAGATAGATGTAGCTACAAGCTCTGCAATAGAGTAATTCTTATGCAGAAATCGCTAGATGAGTTTGAGCCATTGCCCTGGTGGGTACGGTGGCTGAGGTCCCAGCCCGAAACAGTAGTACTCAAACTACTATCAACACACTGCTATCAACATGAGGACGGAACCGTACTACTAAAGGAACCCTGAGTGCGTGTAGATGCATTTTCTGGTAAGTATCACAGAGAGGCCACAAGAAATTACACCTTCGTGGCGGGCGTCCGACCAGTACTATGGTTGCTGTCCAGTCCTACGCAGCTTCATCGTGCAGAAGAACATATTCTCGGTCCGATTCACCAAATTTTAGTACTGGAGAGGTCCTCAAAATCAGCAAATACGATCAGTTGAATAGTTCACACACGTACCGTCCTGCAGCCTAAGCTCATAATACCGTGACTCCGGGATCTGCTCACCATTGACGAACGTACCATTGGTGGACTCCAAGTCAATGATGAAGGGCCTGGCAAACGCGAGTGAGCAAATGAACACGCGCCATTGTCAAAGGATTGACTTCACGACGTTCTTCACATCTCCGAGCTCATTTTTCTCGTGCACTTGGCGGTCTGCACACATGTTAGCTCCAAGTGCAGAGTGAACATACAGAGGGGCTCACATTGAATGACAGCATGCTGCTTCGAGCAGGATGGGTTCTCGATAGCCAAATCTGCAATTGCGCGGTCTCGTCCAATCAGATACGCACTCTGACGATGGATGTGCAACACGTCTAGCGAGAAATCAAGATCCATTCGCATAAGGGCGATGGTCCATGCTCACCGACTTGCTGTGTACCTTTGAACGCATATAATCTCCAGCCTACCGTAGGCTTGCGCGCCTCAGGTGGCTCATGGTACTTAAGCACCGTGCTGGTACCGTCTACGTGTCTCACCGTCTTCGTGGCGGCCGCAAGTAGACCGGAAGGTTTGAAGTTCGGTTTTGCCTTGTCCTCCGCCGAACCCTCGCGTTTTGACGATGACCGTGAGCGGGCCCTTGACCCACGGCCGGAAGGAGATGCTGACCTACGAGAAGGACCTGTGCGTCCTCCACCATATTTGTCGCAGTCATCACGGTGCTGGCCTTCTCGATCTGGTTCGCGGGAACGGTCGCGCCCTGATCTGTAACGTCCGTCGCGTCGGTCATCTTGGTCGCGTCGTCTATCTCTATCATCATGACGATCATCCCTTGCGCTCCGTCTGTGGCCATCTCTGTACCGTCGTCGGTCAGACTCGTAGTGGTCATCATGTCGGTCTCTGTAACGAGAACTTGAGTCGTGCGGTCGATCGGGGGATGCAGAGGGTCTCGCCATTCTTTGCAGCGTCGTCTGCGATAAGCTGAGTGTCCTGGTTTCCGATAAAGCGTAGAGATTGGATCTGAAGTAGTGAGACAAACCGGGTGCCAAGCGATCCAGTACGACCTACCGGACTATGGGCGTATAGGAGTGACGGTTTGTCAGTCCACTTAGCGCTGAGCCGTGCATGAACATGGGCGCTCGATGCGACTTTCTCTCAGAAAGGTACTGAAGCGGAAATTCACAACGCTGGCTTTTTGTTACGAAAGCATTCTACTATCGCATACAAGCAATTCCTCACGAGATGCAAACGATATTAGGCTTCAAGTTCACAGCTTCTGCGCGCTCTCGACTGATGAGAACTCCACAATCTGGTCAAAGCCAGGGTACTCTGGGAGGTTGAGCTGAAACTTTTCCTCTATAACCCTGTTACGGTGCAGGCCATCAGAGAAGCGGCGGGAAATCATGGATGGATCACAGGAATACGTACTTTGGCACAAACCTGCCCCCAAGGAAGTGTCTGCCCTTGAACTCCCGCGCGCCCTCCTTCGGCGCCGTCAAGCTCAGCAACACGTCCGGCTTCAGCCCGACGCCCGCCGCGTTCCCCTTCTCGACGTCCCACCCGGACGGAATGTCCACGGAGACGATCGGCAGGCCGGACTCTGTGATGAGCGGCAGCGCGGTGTCGAAGGGTGCACGGACGGGCGGCTGGAACGAGAAGCCGAAGATCGCGTCAAGGACGACGTCGGAACGCGCGAGTGTGTCGCGGAGGGGCTGGATCTCGCTGCCGGGCACGATGGTCTGAATGTGCATGTTGTCACATTGCTTCTTGAGTCGCTAGTGGTAGGTGGATAAGTTGCGGTAGGCCAGAGGGCGGGATGCGGCGCATACGTACTTGGTAGATGTCTTTTGACCCGGGCTGTCGGTGGTGTAGCATGCTGTGTCAGCCGCTGTGTACCGAAGGAAGGACCAGAACGACCTGCCTTGGGCATCCAGATAGTCGGCTTGTACCCGAACATACCTAAGAGCCCGTCAACGTTGATCCCGATGTGCAGTGTGGACACGCTCACTCAGATGCCTTGCCGCGACCAGTCCGTCCCCGCCTTGGTTTCCTGGCCCGCAACAAACGAGCACGCGAGGGTACTCCTCCCTGCTATAAACCTTTGCTAGAGTTTGTGCACAGGCCAGACCCGCAAGTTCCATTAGCTACGGCGCAGTCAGACACTTCCCCTAACATGCATAATGGGTTTAGCAGATGATGGATGATTCTGACCTGGTCGAGGCTGAATGCCCCAGTGGCACTCATAAGCTCCTCGTCAATCTGTGCAGTGTCGCAGTGGCATGATGAGCATCTTGAACAACGTACAAGGGAGAAGCATGCACTTGCTGCGCGAGCTTGGCCGTCAAGTAACGAACAGACATTGTTGTGCTTGTGGTACAAAGACAGAGGGCAACCAGCGCGTTATTACTGAAGACAAGTCGTTGGCGATGACATCATGATCAATGGATAACAGCTGATCGTATAGTGGGCGTTTCAAAAGTAAGGGAAAACAACAAACGATACAAAGTACAGCATTTGGCGAGAGGGATAGAGATCACAAATAACGATAATGTTAGGTTGCAAGCCGTCGAACAAGACCAACCATCGCGCCTTCGCCCACAATGTCGGTCCCAATCAGAATCGACAATCGGCAGCCGGTTGCTCTACTGAACTTCCACAGCCGACCCAGGCTTCACGCATATCCGCCTATGTTCTTCCCAATCCAGCTTCTGATGTTGCGGGGAGCAGTACTTCACCATCTTACACCGGCTGCATATCAGACCCGCAAAACGTGCTGCGTTCGCCTCTTCCATGCTCCCCTCGCTCCCCTCGCTGCTACCCGCTACACTGCCCTCGCTCCCTCCTTCGCTCGTATGACTACCGTGTGTGAGGTCATCCGTAAAACACACCTGGCAATCAATCCAGTTACAAAGTTCCTTGGGCTTGGCTCGTCTGCCATATCGATAGCGCACTTTCCGCTTGTCGCAGAGCACCGCTGCACTCTCGAGGCCCTTCTTCGGGAAACGGATGAGTTCGCAGCAGTTGTCCGTGCATCCCGGGTTCGGACATCCACTGGGAAAGTCGAAGTACACGTCTTTCGACGGGACGTACAGTGAGTTGGCGAAGAGAATTTGGGAGTAGGACATGGTTTGATGGGAGAAGAGGACAATGAAAGGCGGGCGCTTTTCGTGTAATATCGCTCGAAATGTGAGGTCTATCTGGGGAAAGCATGGCGTCCGCCGATTACGGTCAAGCGTATGTGTTAGGTTCATGTCTACAGAAGGGGTTATGATTTCGGCAACCACCCTCGAGGATGCAACGAGGAAGACTGACGATCGTGGTTTATCTTCTGTTCTACGCTCGGTTTACAGGGTCCGCCGGCTGTACTGTGGCAGACATATTTGAAGTAGTCTGTGACTTGATCCATCTCTTGTCGCTTGAGGTCGGTGACGATAACATATATCTCATCGCAACCTCGATCGTGCATACCACGCAGAAGCATGAGCTCAGGGAGCTGCCTCAAAAAACATTTCAGTAAACCATAGTGCGAGGGTGCATGCATACATACCATGCTAAATATGACAGGCATCATATTGAGCCTCGACATGGACTTGTGGTGATAGACATGCGTAACCCATGTACGATCCAAAGGGATGAGACGCCCAGTGTCGACGGTACGCGTGAAGATATTTTCGGGAACGAACCCTCCCTTGCTCCAAAGAAGGATCTGATCCCTCCGAGCATGTGCATTCGCAGCGTGGCGGCGCTCGCGCACGCGCTGGAACCAATCGTAGTATGCGTCGGGGCAGTGTGGACGTTCAAGCCATTTGTCGATTAAAAGGTCTGTCGCATCGTTGTCCAGTTTCTGGCAGACAAGCTCACTCATCGAGAGCGCAGGAGGGATAAATTTTGAGTAATGGTGCGATGGCATGGTTGTGGTAACAGTGAAGGGGCGAGGAGGACGCCCTCTAGGCAGCAAAGGCGGAACCACGACGGCGGCGGGCGAAAGTAGCTACAATGCAGTTGCAGTGCAGTGTCCAGACCACGAGACCCGCCCTACCCCACGCGTAAAAGCCGGCCCTAAACTACTTACCATGAGGCATCACGTGAGTCAGCCTACGTCCCAACGCGGTTCCGTGGATGTCCAGTTTCACTTTTCTGTCATTATTTTTCGGGACGCTATCATATATCGAGAACTTTATAATGAGACTCATCTCGTTTATTGTAACCTTAGCAAGCATTCTCTTCGTCACACAACCTACAACACTCGTTACTGCAGGTGTGGTCAGCTCCAATGTACCAGCAAGGTGTGGACAGTGGTTAATGGTGAAGAATATCGCACCTCTACGTCGTCCCGCAGCGCCTCATCTTGTTCGATTATATAGGTTCTGAATTACATTCAAGCCAGCATGTGTGTATGACGCAGGATTAATACTATGACGTTTGCCAGTCGCAAATCTGATACTTGTCTTTACGTAGTTTTGACAACGGGAGATGCAACGACCAGGCCAGAGGGTCGATCAGGCTCACATTTCATGACGCTATAGGCCGTTCGCTCACATTACAAAGTGACGGTTCCTTTGGGTGCGTACCTGGATCATCTATTCATTTGCCTCTGCTTCATTCAATCTTGACAGCGGAGGTGGCGCCGACGGTAGTATCATCAAGTTTGCGGATACCGAACTGGCCGATCGTGCGTGCATGACGTTTCATGAGATAAACATACTCTCATGCGTGCACCGCGTAGCCGCGAACATCGGTCTGAAGGACATCGTGCTAACCCTGAAGGACGTAGCCGACAGGCATGGCGTATCATATGGCGACATGTATGTTCTACAGGCGGTCAGCCAACTGACACTCTACTTACCCGTTCATTTGCACTCTTCCAGCATACAGTTCGCAGGGGCTGTCGGATTGTCAAATTGCCCTGGTAGCCCACCCCTGGCCTTCCATGCCGGACGCCCAGAAGCTGTCGCGCCTTCTCCGCCTGGGCTAATCCCATCGCCGACCGATTCCGTGGGAATCATCCTGGCGCGCATGGCGGACGCAGGCTTCACGGCGGAGGAAACGGTCGCGCTCCTGGCCGCTCACTCTGTAGCGAGGCAGAAGACGATCGACCCTCGGATCCCAAATGCGCCGCTGGACAGTACGCCTGAGGTGTTCGATGCACAGTTCTATCTGGAGGTGAGTAGCAGTCGCCGTACCGACCCGCCAGCTTCGATAGACGAGAGACTTCTGACATGATGTTAGATGCTACTCAAGGCCCATGGTCACCCCGGTAAGGGTGTCAGCAGGAATCCGTCCGAAGTCGAATCGCCGGTGAAAGGTGTCGTGCGGCTCGCGTCGGATGATGCGATCGCGCAACACAACCGTACCGCATGTATCTGGCAATCGTCTGCAGGTATGCGTGGTCCCTGTGACTTGGTATGACGCGGTCCGACCGGTGATTAGGAAGCTCGGACTTCATGCGGGTGGCCCTCCGAGAAGCCATGAAGAAGTTGGCCAACCAAGGGCACAACAACCTCGTTGACTGTTCCTTCATCATCCCCACTCCCGCACCATGGAGCCAGCGTCCTACTCTTCCCTCTAACATAAACGGCACGATGCATGAGCGGCTGGTGAGTCGCCTGTGCTGGTGAATTGCCAACCCGGCAGCTGACTGGTGGTCCACCAGTGTGACCGGACGACTACCGCTCGAATGTCCCCCTTGAAATAAGGGGAGCCTACTTTTATGTATCCTGATCATTTCTCGCTTCTCCATTCACAGCTTTGCATTCCTATTTGTATCGATAGCAGCAGTCTGGCCAAGTTTTGGTCATCGTCAGACTACTGCCCGATATGCGGAGAGATTGTGGGTCGTCGCCGTTGTGCGATGAAGCAAAGAATCGGACGCGAGCCGATTTTTTGGGGAGCAGGGTAGACAGGTCTGTGACACCGTGCGCGTGAAATGTGATGGAGGCCGTTGAGGGAATGGAGACATGTTCTAGAAATTCGGCCACCGGCAGTGTGTAGCTGTGCGACAACTCAAGCGACCGCAACGCTGGCAGTTCAGCAACAGGTGTGTCATCGGGCACCGGAGCACGCGGAGAGAGGGCAGACAATAATACCAATGTCTGCAATCCAGTACATCGTAACAGAATGGACAAGAGTCGGGGAATCGGGATATAGGCCAGTGTGCCCAGACGAGTCAGCACGAGGCTCGTCAAGCTTGCCAAACTATCAGGAACCTGCGCCCAGTCGGTTGCATAGAGTCCGTTGAAACTCATCCTATGTACTTCCCTTGCGCGTATATTGAGCGCGATGACTGGCCTGTCCCTCGTCTGCGGAAGGATAACGTTGGTGAGCTGTCGCAGCTGAGGAGAGGCACCTTGAATGTGCGATAGCACGGCCCGCATGGCCGTCTGGCTTGCTACCAGGCAGATGCCTTCTATTCGATGGGCATGAGGAGTGAGCCACTGGCATGCGGTTGCGGAAGAGACACCAACGGAGGAGGCAGTCAGATCGTTTTCTACGTAGGAGATGCGGACGGGACAAGCCTTGGAGCGTCCACAGAATACCTGACCGAGCGTAGAATAGCGTAGATCGATGAGGCTCCACATATGAGCTGCATCGAGCAAGAGGGAACGCCAGTACTGGCAGACATGCCTGTATGTCACCATCTTGAATATGCGGTCAACTTGATACTCGCCCGGATTCATCGTCAAATCGAGGATGACCAGGAGAATCTCTGGGGGCAGTTCCGCGATGGGGTGCGCTATTGAGAGACCAGGCGAAGGAAAGTCAGCCATGCCGTGGTTGGTGTGAGAACATGCGCCTTCTTCAGGGCGCAACGTGTGGAACGACACCCTGCTCGAGGCAGTTAGTATAAGGCCGAGAATTTCCAGCAATGACTGACTCAGTGTGTGCACGCCAGCATCGGTGTCTCTCTGCAGGCGTAGTAAACGAGAAACTACAGAATCGTGTTGGTGATCACATTTACACTGATCGCGGTAAAACTTCACGTGATCAACTAGTATTGCCTTGGGAAGTCCTGTTTGCGTCCGTTGTCCGCGGTCGTGTCGTTCTCAGACCTGATCTCACCTTGACACTGCGAGGCAGTACTTACAGACACTCGCCATGCGAGGCCTCCCTCTTCTCGCTGCAGTATCCCTGGTCTACGTGTCTGCCGCCGCTCCCGACCGGGCTCCTTTTCGTGCACTCGGTCCACAGGGTGTCAACCTCTGGAGGTTGAAGGCGGCACGCGAGCAGAGAGCGACGGACAACCACGCGTCTGAAGCGTTCGATTTCAAAAACAACAGACAGCATCCTGTGACATTGTCTGTCGACGCGCCCGAGTTCCCGGAGCGCTGGTTCACTCAACCGCTGGACCACTTCTCGAATAGTTCGCATACTTTCGAGCAGCGCTATTGGATAAACACTCGCCACTACAAGCCCAGGGCCGATGCTCCAGTCATCGTGCTCGATGGCGGTGAGACGTCCGGGGAGAACAGGATACCATTTTTGGATACTGGCATTGTTGAGATCCTTGCAAAGGCGACTGGGGGGGTAGGGGTTGTATTGGAGCATCGGTTCGTGACTACCCATAGCAGATTTGGCATAGGGTAACCTGAGGGAATATCTGTTATCTAGCTACTATGGTACGTGTCTCGCCCTTCTGGAGTCATTCAGGAGACTTACGTGGGCGTAGGCAAGTCTATGCCCGTCGAGAACCTCACTACCGATTCCTTGCGGTACTGGCACTTCACTCATTTCCTCGCACGCATTCTGAGCAAATATTGCAGATGGCTCAACAACGACCAGTCTGCTGCCGACTCTGCATACTTCATGGCCAACGTAGAGTTCCCAGGTATTGCTGAAGACCTCGCTGCCCCGAACCACCCATGGATCTACTATGGTGTCAGTATTCTGCACATCAACCCTTCAGTCCGACACATTGTAACAGGAACGGCGTTAGGGCTCGTACGCGGGCGCGCGTGCAGCGCACATGAAGATCACCTACCCAGACCTCGTTTTTGGGGCCATCTCGTCCAGCGGTATGTTTCCGCGACCTTTCGCGACCTCTTTCCCAACACCTTATATCAATGCAGGTGTGACACATGCTGACATCGAGAACTGGCGCTACATGGACATCATCCGGCGGGCTGCCGATCCGGAATGCTCCTCAAACCTGGTTCAATCTGTCGCGTTCATTGATTCCATCCTTTCGATCCCACATCTTCGAATACTCCTGAAACAATTGTTTGGACTCAAGGACCTGCAGTATGACGAAGACTTTGCCTCTTTGCTCTCGGCAAGCATTGTGACTTCTATGATGACTCACGCTCACAGTCTCCGTGAGTAGAGCCCGATGGGATATTGGCAAGCCAAGAACTGGGACCCTACTGTGGGGAGTACTGGGTTCGAGGAGTTCTGCGACAGCCTGAGCAAGCCTCTCGGAGCAGCCCATATCAATCGTGATGAAGCTGCTTCCTACGACGCTGAAACGGACATGGTCCGCTTGCCAGGAGGACTTAGTGTTCCCAGAGTTGTTTACAATTACGCCCAGTATATCAAGGAGGTAAGTGTTGTCGTAGCCCGTCGCCAAAGTACAATGCTCCTAACATCAGTGGTGGTTACCAGAACTACGTGTCCCAGTGTCCCGATGATGCGACTGTGGAAGAAGTACGTCGCTTGTATCATCCCCAGGTTGCCACGACTTACCATGCGACCACAGTGTTTCGGCACGTATGACGACTCCGCTTACCATGACACAGCGGTAAACGCAACATGGAGACTCTGGCAATTCCAGGTCTGCACAGAATGGGGATACTTCTTCGTCCGTATCCTTTCTTAATTCGCACGAGAACCGTTGACCCCAATCGTTCAGACAGAATGCTCCACCGGAGGGAATACCGAGCATCGTGTCGCGTCGCCTCACAATCGAATACGACGCAAAGATATGCAAACAGGTCAGTCTACTCGCATGCCCATTTCAGGTCACAGAAAGGGGTGCCGACACGATCGGCTATCACAGGCTTACCCACCGGGCAAGCATTTCGTTGTTCCTCCAATGCCGAACGTCACGGCCGTGAACGCTCTCGGTGACTACTACATTGCCGCAGACAGGCTGGCCATCATCGATGGTGAAGGTCAGGGCACCTACAGTCAATGCACCGTCTGGATAGACACTGACTCTTCCCAGTGGACCCATGGCGGCCAGACACGCCACATGCCGACGAGGCGCCCCTGCGCACGGACACCATCATGAGACCGTTCAAGCTTATCCCTGGTAAGTCGCTCTATTGTCTTTGTCCTTGAAGGGTGCTACTGTCTCACACTGGCCATGCTGGAATTAGGCGGCGTGCACCATTACGACGAATATGGCCTGCGTGATCTGTCGACCGAGCCACCGGAGATCGAGAAGATCCATCTAGAGATGATCGAGTTTGTGACGGAGTGGCTGAAGGACTGGGAGCCTCCCAAGAGGACGTAACTTGTACACTATTTATGATGCCCCTGCGGTTTCTCTGTGGTATACCTATACTTGAGAGCGAGCCGGATGGGGGGCCGTGCGTACCGCGTGGTAATCACAGTGCTCGCGTATCCTGTGATGACATCTTCCTTGTTTACATACTCCCGTCTGTAGCTAAGACTTACACGCGACGATGCCCCGAAACCATAGAAATAAGAGGACGAAGAGATTGTCCAAGGGTGCGCATCTCTTTTCTCGCATCACTAGGTGGTAGATCCTCCGCACCGGGCGCCCGGGAGTCTGAGAGCTCCACAACCATCTTCCTCCCAGACACTCACAAGCTAGAGCTGCCTTGATCTCATCTTTCTACTATTTGAGTACTGTATGGGCGCTGAGCAGTCTAAGTATGAAGGCCGCCCGGAAGTGCTCGAAGCCAAAGACCTTGCTTCGGTAGCGAAGTACATGAAGTCCAAAGAGTGCAACAACGTTTTCACGATGGTGAGTGCTAATCGACTGGAGCAGCTAGCGCCCGCGAGGCAATTCCGGGCTTACTAACGTTGTATCAGCTTGGAGCAGGTAAATTCAGGAAGGCCTCGAGACGGGGGTGATAATAATCGTACTATGCCGTAGGTATAAGTACATCGGCTGGTATTCCAGACTTCAGGTCGCCCGAAACAGGTATGTCCCGTAGATCCTCTAATAGGTCAAAAGCTTGAGCCATGCAATCCCTCGGACAGGACTTTATGTAAGGGCCATGTTCTATTCCCCACAAGATCTGCTTGACGACTATCGTCCAGGCCAACCTTGCCCGACTCAACCTGCCTTATCCTGAGGCTGTCTTCGAGATCAACTACTTTCGAGATAATCCACGAGCATGTAGGTGTACATCCAAGATGACCCTACATCCGTTCAGTGCTTTACGCTGTTACCAGTTTACACCCTCGCGCATGAGCTCCTCCCCGGGCGCTTCCGACCTACGCCTACGCATTCCTTCGTTCGCCTCCTCGCGGATAACGCGCTGCTCCACACATGCTTCACACAGAACATAGACACGTTAGAGCGACGCGCAGGTGTCCCGGGGCGCAAGATCGTCGAAGCGCATGGCAGTTTTGCGAACCAGCATTGCATAGAGTGTCGCACTGAATACGACGCCGAGAAGATGCGGCAAGCACTCATGACCGGGGAAATCGCCAGATGCCCTGAATGTGATGGCCTGGTGAAGCCTGACATCGTCTTTTTCGGAGAAGCCGTAAGAGCTGGCACCCCCCATCATGGTGCTCGCAATGCTGACCTCAGCGTTCTATAGCTACCCCAGCTCTTCCACCAGTCCGTTCCCAATCTCCGGAACGCTGACCTCCTCTTCGTCATTGGCACCTCGCTCACCGTGCATCCCTTCGCGTCTCTCGCCTCCCTCGTTCCTACTAACTGCCCACGCGTGCTCATCAACCTCGACCTCGTCGGCGACTTCGGCAGCAGGCCAGACGACGTCATCTGCCTGGGCAAGTGTGATAAAGTCGTGCAAGATCTGTGCAAGGAGCTCGGGTGGGTGGATACGCTCGAGGCAGCGTGGGCGGAGACGAAGAACAGCGTGGTGGACTTTGACGAGGCGCCACCTGAGAAGGGGCCAGGGCTCACCGAGGACCAAAAGCAGAAGAGGCTGGAGGAGGATGTCGAGGAGATTACAGAGAAGATGAGCGAGGTTTTGGGTGTAAGACAGGATGAGCCAGAACAAGAGGCAGTGGATACAGAGGGCTTCCCGGTCCTTACCAGCGGCGAAGTGGTCGTTATTGAGGACGCATCCCAGGATGGCACGAGCGAGGCAGAGGCAGAGGCAGAGGTGAGGGAAGACAAGACCAAGGAGAAGCTCTGAGCAGCTTGAAATGGCAGGTTGAGATGTATGTGTGTCATGCTTATGTACATTTTGCACGCTTGAGTGCACATTCTCCAATGCCGATTGAGCTGTGCGTGGGCGCATCTGGCAATATGTTATCGCAGCACTAGAGGCGAGTAGTAGTAAGGTGTTCGATTGTGAGTCACGGGGCACAAATACAGAACAGACGTATCATACATGTACACTGATAAAACCGAGAACGTAATGTCAACCTATCGTACATGTCAGCGCGGGCCAAGAAGGTGGTCATGTGGAAACAATGTGCATGGTAGAACGTGTGTCGAGCCGCTTCTCTCCGCGCGACGCAGGCTACTAGACGTCACCCCTACGCCGTCAACCACCTGTCTGCGGGGAC
This sequence comes from Fomitopsis pulvina, assembly GCA_964035675.1. NCBI lineage: Eukaryota > Fungi > Basidiomycota > Agaricomycetes > Polyporales > Fomitopsidaceae > Fomitopsis > Fomitopsis pulvina. The sequence continues at coordinate 1,842,880 of OZ037960.1, forward strand.
ACCGCCTGGCTTGCCAGCCACGAGTTCGTGATAGTAAGTGACTGGACCAAGCCTCGGAACCCCAGAGGGATCATCGTACGTGACGACCTGCGAATACGGTGCGATCTTGAGCGACGGTAGGTCGCGACGGATGTCAACAGGAGTGCCGTCTGGCTGATGTGACATGATGGTTAAGTCAGGGGTTACACAGTGGTAATATGCAAATTCGCACCTTATTGGCAGGAACTCGTATCGACAGCTGTCGACGGATGACATCCTTTACAGCGTTCAGCGGCATCTCGCCACGGACGGGGGGCACCTTCTTGTGCAACACCTCGTCGAGGCTCACAAAACCCTCGCTGTAACCTGGGTGGTCCGGATTCCCGTCGGCCAATGCGCCTACTCCTCCAACGTAGTCCTCGTCGAGGTAGACCTCTATCATGTAGCTGTTCCCCAGCTCGTTGCGATCGAACTTGACATGAAGCGTCCACTCCACTATGCTCGTCATATTGTAGACAGGAGATGGAGGGTGCTTGTTGTCCTGTGTGAGTGTCTTGCGGAACTCTGTTGTGGCTGTTTAAGGCCTGCAAGGTTGGAGTAGGGGCGCTTGGTGGAGCACTCTGATGTCCAAGTTGATCTAGTTTCCCTGAAAAGTCTGAGTTCTGTCAGTCGATCCAAGCGCCAGATCTAGAAGTACCCAATATACAGAAAGGCGATCACCTGTTCGCGACGGCCCACGCTGGTTAATTATACGCGGCTCTTCCTCAGAGCGCACTCGTTAAGGAAGATTGAGGGCTTGCCCAAGAGCGAGGAGCCCGTCTGCATCCCAGTAAGCAAGGTGAGGACCTGCGCGTCCAGCGTCCAGCATTTGGCGTGCCCATGGCGTGTTCAATGTGACAATCATTGACTCTTACGGAATGTGAGTTCGTCGCCAAGCCTGTACGGTGAGCAAGGGAGACTTATATATCCATCTTCGTCTCCAAACTGGTCCTATATGTACTTGCCACTGGTATTCGAGGATATGACCATCACACTGAATGTCATTTCCGTTGCCTTTGATCGGACAAGATTGTACTCGGAGAAATGGTTTTTAGTGACACTCAAATTCCAATTTGTGCGACCGTTCATGATTTAGGGAAGTGGGCAAGATCGTTCCACAGATGGCAGCACTCGGCCTACAATAGCAGATGAGTAGGAGCACCGTAGTGCGGGGGACTTAAGCCGCCGTAGTCAAAGACAGGTCCCTTCTCTGGTCCGCGCACTCAGATCGCCGTAGTCCGTGTGTGGCACTGCGGCTCATAGAGGGAGTCTGACGTATGGCTCAATCACACGAGGATAGCTGCTGAATGGGCTTCTGAGTCAGTGCTGGCAGGAGCAACATGTCAGAGCTTACCTGCCTGACGCTAGCCCGGAAACACCTACAGGTGCGATTCTGCAGTCACTAACATGCACGAAGGCGACGCAACAGAAGGCCTAACCGCGTCCGGTTCGAAGAAGCAGGCCTGACCTTATGTCTATTCGTGGACGCCCCAAGGATTCAAATACGACAATCAAGGTCGCTGCGCCTCAGACCTCGCTAAATTGTACCTAGTTGCATGGACACTGCGGATGTAATGGCGACGCCTGCCTTTGAATCGAAGGCGGGCCTCGAGGACGTAGAAGCAGGCCACGGATCGCGGGGGATCGGAGGAAAGTGGTAGTGGTGCGGCTCAATCCTCGCACGCGCCTTTTTAAGAAGCACGGGATCCGGTCACTGGCCTACGCTCTCGACTAGGAAGTCGAGATATACAGATTCCGAAACTTGGTGTGTTATAAAAGCTGAGACATGGTCAGCGATGGTTCATACAGATCCAAATCATTACACCGCACGAGCAACGAGCAACTGCCAACCACCTAGTCCGGAGTGCTTCCTGGAGCCGCGCCCTAAGAACCTCCCAAATGGAGGGCCAGACCAAGTTCCCCGACTAGGAATCCAACAGCTTCGTCGAACAGTCCGCCTTCCACGCCGAATTCTTCTTCTGCCCTCGGAGCATAGTCAAATGAGTGCTCCTTGCCCTCAGTGAGCCGGAGGGTGACCTTTACGCCAGCACGCTGCAGGGATGCGTGTAGTCGCATGGACTCGGAAGGCAGGACGGCGGTGTCGGCGGTCCCGTGGACGAGGAAGGTCGGAGGCCAGGCTGATAAGACGGAGAGCTGAGGAAAGAGTGGGCGGTGTTCGCTTGCGATGCGTGAGATCAGGCCGTCATACGGGGTATCTCCGGAATCTGGGGCAACATTCCTCAGAGCAGCACTCAGACTTGGTGCATGAGAGCCTGTATAATAGTCCAGGTATGTCCCCATCTGGAGGTATAGCCTCGCCAGCTGCATGCGGGGGTTTGCAGGATAGCCGGGCATCGTTGACCCCTGCGGCAGATATTCGAGTGCGGAGTTGGAAGTAATAGACAGGTCTTGACATGAGGGGTGAAGGAACTGGGAAAAGCGGTCTGGGTCGAGGAGCTCGCGACCACGGAAGAAAACCGCGGTCTTGGGTATGAAATAGTGGGGCGTCTGCAATGTGAATTACAGTAAGTGACGCAGATAGCATTGCGAAAGGAATTTGTAGTCACCAACATATCTCCACCCATGCCATACATGGAGAGAACAGCCTTAGGTTTTGGCGTCGCATGAACTGCAGCGAGATAAGCGCATAGCCCACCAGAGCTCGTGCCTACAACCGCGACCCTTTCATGTTCAATCTGGAATGGAGGACTTGCGGTGGTTTGTGCAAGGAGTGCGTTCAGATCGTGGGTTACAAAGTGTACAGCATCTTTGACATCTTCAACGACATCGTGACCAGTAGATGGCGGCAACAGGCGATACTCAATTGACACAAATACGCATCCTGCAAAAGTCAGACGTCCTTATTGGGAGTTAGATATGTCCTTTCCTCGCGAACCATTAGAGAACTGCAGTCGAGGAGGAAACGTAAAGCAGCACGACATAATATGCACGTACGGTGAAGCCAATGTGGAAACCAACTATCTTTATTTCCGACGGTAAGGCCTCCTCCATGGAAGTACATAATTACGGGATGGCGCCGATAGAACGTCTCAGTTGCTGGTGTTTTATGATTTGACTTGGATGATGTGGCAGCGTCGATGTGTGCAATTGTTTCATCTATGGAGATATCTCCTGCATGCTGCGGGGGATACACGTCAAGGAAAAGAGATGTTCCATCAAGAGTCTTGTACGCGAATGTGAGACGTGTAGGAAGTGGAAGGGTGCGGCTAGACATCGTGGATGCGTTGGGAGACTGGTGAGATCTGAATCTGTTTGATCTCGATCGCGGTAGAGACACGCTGCACGTGATTGAACACCTCTTGTTCATGGTCTCCATCCACGCGTCTGGCCACTGCGCACGCCTGGCTTGACTGGACCTTGTGCTTCATACTGTACAACGATGGCGACAGAGGCCCTCAGGCGCCAGATAGCGGGCAAGTGGCAGAATTCCTTCGCTCGCCTCAACCGCGACCAGGATGGCATCCTCGGCTTGCTAGCATTCAGCGACGTGAGCAGCCATAGTTAGTCAATGCCACATACGGACCCACCAAACTCTTATAGGCGTGGACGCTCGCAACTGAGTTTTTGCATCCACGCGACCTTGCAGATTCCACGGCGAAGAAAGATTGGGGTGAGTGACTCTTTGTTTACTCTTAAGATATTTCTGACCCTCAGTGAGGCAGACATGTCACAAGTAAGGTTGGCTGTAGAGACTCTGAGTAGGTCCAAGATGCTTCCAATGCTCCTTGAGAACTTTTTGGGTGCGTTACGCGCCTATCAGTCGGGAGTCCAGGAATAATTCAGCGTATCAGAGGACATGCGCAAGCAACAGTATCTGATAACCCGGGATGTGGAACAATTCATGTCTCAGTATGAAGTATGTCCGCAGCCTTTATGTACCTTGTACTGACACTTATAGTTGCTCCCAGGAAATGAAGGACGTCCGGTGCATCGCACGCCTTGTATACCGCCTCCTCGAGTGGTATCGCGCATGGGTCCCCATCTCCGAGTGAGTCTTCCTTTCACACGTATCCCACATTCACTCAGGTCCCAAATAGATTAGGCAATACCATCCTCTCCGCTTATACCCTCACCTTCCAAACACACATCTACTCTATCCTCCCTCCCTCCTTCTCCCTCGGTTTCAAGTCTCTCATCACCGCGACCTTTTCGTTGTCCCAATCGTCCACCCCTCCTGCATGGCTCCCACCGATACCGGCAATCATTCAATCGCCCGTGCCGCCCCCGCGGCCTGACCTTCCGCTATGGAGCGCGTTCGAACAGCTTGGCCTATTGGACCGGTACGAGAGCCTGATCTCGAGCGTATGCTATGAACATATCGAACAGCACATACTGGGGACCTGTGCAGGCAAGTGGAGTGAGAGGGTCCTACAACCATTGAGGGAGTGGATGACGAATAAGATTGTGCCGTGGATGGTCATGCCGTACGCGAGGGGTGCAAGGACGGGTAAGTTGTCTATGTATTCAAATCTCACTAGGACACTTATCATGTGGAAATTCATAGCTGAAGAAGCACGCTCGATGCTGCAGGGCGTTGGGTCGAGGTTTGATTTTCACGTTTGCAAGACCTTGAGTGACCTTAGGTGAGAAACTATCATCATGTTCTCGCGCCAGACGTCGTACAAAGCAGCATGCAGAACGCGAGAGATATTCGACATCATCGTAGATTTCCCAGAGTCGCAGCCGGCTCTAGACGATCTCAAGGTCGCGCCTTTATCGCATATTCTTTTCACCATCGCTCACGATCCGGCAGGAGTGCCTGCAACGAGTAGACCAACGCGCGCAGCTCGTGCAGACACTACGGAAAGCGTAAGCATCAGCGCTTGCGTGCGCGAAATTTCTCATCTTGACGCGATAATAGGGACAAGAAGCGACTCCTCCACCCTGGAGCGGACACCAAGGATATATTGGCACAATATGTTTCGATCATTCGCTGTCTCCGCCTGATCGACCCTCCAGGTGTTTTGCTCTTCAAGGTCGCCGACCCAATTCGGCGGTACCTCAGGTTCGATCAACACTCGACTGGTGTCGAAAACGACGTTCACAGTGTAGCCATATAGAGAGCGACCAGATACGATCCGCTGCATTGTTGCCAGCCTCGTAGGTGACGGCGAGAGTGGAGACTCCCTCGTGGACGAGAACGAGCACATTCAGCCGCTGCAGCAGCTGCAGGTCGAAGACTATACGGACCCGAATTGGGAGCCTGAACCGATTGATGCTGGACCTGGTGAGTTGGAGACCACCAGACATTCGGTGCCTCCAAAGCTGCAATTGTGACTGACCTGCACGCAAGAGTTCCGGACGAACAAGCCGAGCGACGTGATCAGCACGCTCGTGAGCATATACGATTCGAAGGACCTCTTCGTGAGGGAGCTACAAGTTCTGCTGGCTCAGCGGCTGCTTGCAATTACGGATGGCAATTTTGACCGAGAGGTAAGCATATGTGTGCATTTTGCATTGGCTGCCAGGGGCTCACAAGATGGGGCTAGCGGCGCAACATCGAGATCCTGAAGATTCGGTTCGGAGAAGCTGCCCTGCAAGTGTGCGAAGTCATGTTGAGGGACATGACCGATTCTAAGCGGATCGACCAACACGTGCAGTCACAGAAGAAGGCGAGTACCCGTCGTCTATTGTCCGTACCCTGAAGTTTGAATATCTCCACAGCTCATTCTGCACCCTACAATCATATCACGACATTTCTGGCCTCCGCTGCAATCCGGCAAGTTTGTTATGCCTGGGCAGTTCAAGCAGTACGTCTCATTCTCTCTACCTCGGGAATACTCGTAAGCTCAGGTAGTTGGTTTGTAGGATCCAAGACGACTACGCAAAAGAGTTCAACACGTTCAAACCCGATAAGCGGCTCCGTTGGCTCCCACATCTGGGCACGATCCATCTTGAGGTAGTGCTCCAGGACCGCACCATACCCGCCGACGTTCCTCCGCTGGAGGCCGCGTTCATCGAGCTGTTCTCTGAAAAAGGCAGGTCAACCAGCCCTAATCGCCTTACGGACGCTATTGAGCGCTGGTTACCGGGTAGATGAATGGACGGTCGACGACTTGATCTCAAAAGTAGGCTCGGTGGATAGGACGGCTGCCCTCAAGGCGCTCACGACATGGGTCGACATGGGGGTGTTGAAGGAAGAGGACGTCAACCAGTATAGACTTCTAGAGGTTGCTGAAGATGGGTCAGGGTCGGCAACCACTGCCCCTTCGAGACCTGGTACGTCTCAAGAGCACCCCACGGCTTCTCCCTCTTACACTTTCCGTCTCCTAGCTCGCATCATAGAAGAGGTGCCGGCCGTCCTGACAGTGGAACAGCAACAAGCCGACCAAATGAAAGTCTTCTGGAGGGTCCGTAGTGCATATTCTATTGGCCTCTACGCATTGCTCACACCATGCTTTAGTTTATCGAGGGCATGCTCACCAACCTGGGAATGCTACCTTTGGATCGTATCCAGACGATGCTGAAATTTGCACCGGGCTATGATCGGACCATCGAGCAGCTCGGTGCGTTCATGGAGGCTGCACGCAGAGAGGGTTTGGTGACAGTCGCGAACGGGATGTGGAAGTTGAATCGTCAATAGCATATATTACAGTAGCTGGTTGAGTACAGAAACCAATACTGCTCTTACAAAAACAAGACAAAAAACAAATGCCCATTGGCTGGATTGAACAACCGACCTCACCATGAGTCGTACAATACGAGTGGCGCGCTCTACCACTGAGCTAAACGGGCACCTCTGGTTGCCCTCACGTAGATTCATATTGTTGGTGGACAATTTCCATCCAGGCCCAAATGTGATGTACACGTGATATGGCGCGGTGGAGTGACGCGTCTCTGCAACCTCCCAACCTTAGCGACTGTTACCGTTCCAAGAACATTGTCTAAGCTGTTAAACCTGCAATGTCTGAGCCGCGCATTGCTTTCAAAGCAGGCCGCTGCTTTAGGCGGGAGAACACTCGCTTTGTCGATGCAGACCCGACGAAGGGTGCCGTCATCCTTCAGAATGGGGATGACGGTTTGCTACATTTTATGTGGAAGAATAGGTCTACAAACAGTGCGGAGGAGGTACGTTTGAGTTAATGGACAGGATAGATAAGCTGAAAATCTTGCCAAAGGATCTGATCTTGTTTCCTGGTGAGGCAATTATGGTGAAGGTGGATCAGTCCACGTGGGGAAGGACGTACGTCTTGAAGTTCTCGTCTTCGAATCAGAGGCACTTCGTGAGCGGTTTATTGTTTCTAAGCATGGGTTGACGCTGATGTGGGGTAGTTTTGGATGCAGGTACAGCTCACACCTTGAAGCTTGAACAGACAAGTTCACACTCATGTAGGATGCTGACTCGAGCAGAGATGCCGAGTTTGTGAGCAATGTCAACAGGCTTTTGACTGATCCACAAATGGTGCCTATTTGGTCCGCTCCTGGATCTAGCCCGGAGCCGCAAGCATCGACATCTTCCGCCGCAGCCGGGTCCTCTCAGGCTGCATCGACGTAGGTCTTTGAGTTCATCTCGCCTAGACGTGCGTTGTTAATGCAGTGAGACAGATCCCAGCTTGTTCCCGGCGCACCTGGGGTCCAGGCCACCCCAGAACAACTCGCACAAATGCAGCAAATCATCGCATCATTCGCCGCCCAGGGTGGGCAGCAGCAGCCCGGTCCGTCCTACTTAAGTGCTGTGATTCCACCTTTGCTAAGAGCAGTACCCACGCAGAAATGTCCTTGATGGATATTCTGACACCTGAAAATCTCACACCGCTGTTCAGCTCCCACCCCGAGATCATACAAGCACTCTATCCTCATTTACCTCCCGATCTGCCCACGCCGCCGAACGAAGACACGCTTCGCCAAATTATCTCGTCGCCGCAGTTTCGCGCTGCAGTGGGGAACTTTGACCAAGCCTTGAGAACCGGTCTACTTGGAGGGCTAGTACGGGGGCTCGGATTGCCGGAGGAGGCGGGCACAAGTATCGAGGCGTTTTTGAGAGCCATACAGGAACAGGCAAGAACAGAGGATACACACGAGAGCAGTGATCGGATGGATACGGATTAAGTACCCGTTTGTGACTCAGTGTTTGGAAGAGATACTGGTTTTTGTGATGCGGGTAGCATTGTGTGCAAAATGTTTCACAAATGCGGTGTGACAAATGCGGTGTGAGATCGTAGAGTACAGCGTCCTTTCCAATGTAGTATACAAGAAGGTAAGGCTAATGGCTGTGGTCTGCAAGCCATTGAAGCACGATGTCTCTGCGATAAGTTATTAGTTCACTACTCAAATGCATATAGCGCAACTTACAGGTTGTGCTGACTTTTCATTGAACACTGCCTTGCTGTGAGAAGTCTAGAAACTCATGAGAAGAGAAGCTACATACCGAATAGCACTGATGTCATGAAGAAGCTCAGTCAGAACACCGATGCAGACAACCTTCGGCCATGACAAGCTACGTACCGAGACTGGCCTATTCTGAATCTTGTCTAGTTGTCTATCGGTGATGTTTAGAACCCGAACTTATGAAGTGAAGACGACACGCACAAGGCCTTGATAAGCTCGCTCACTGGTGCGTGCCCTTCAAGATCACTCTTATTTCCGAGCTGGACATGACGTGGTAGCATAAGTACGAATTCTCGCAAGCGGCCAGTATCACAACTCACGACTAATAGAGGGACGCCATTCAGGCTGGGCTGAGACAACAGCTGTTGTAGCTCAAATCTGGCAGTGTCGAATTTCTCCTTCTGCATGCGACGTCAGTGTCCTTGATAGGGGCTGACTCAAGATAAATGTACGTCTGCCGAGTCCACTACGAACCTGGACATGCATCGAGTCAGAAGTTGTAAGCCAATTCAGTAGCGGGGAGACCCACAGCACAGCATCCACTCCATTACAGTACCGCTCCCATATTGACCTGTATCTTGGCTGACCTACAGTATGTAGTGTCAGGTCTTCCATCCATCTGCCAGGAGGGCCCGGGCGTACCAGCGACGTCCCATATCTTCAGAGTCACATTTCCCTTGCGAACCTTGCGGAAATTGAACGCAACTGTCGGGACCACGTCTTCGCTCCACTAAATGGGCGTCAACGCACGCAGATGAATGTCTGAATCAACACCACTGCTCCAGGATTAGTAGTACATGAGGCATGCACCTGCCCGGAACCGATGACGTTCACAAAGGATGTCTTTCCAGACGCCTGACGTCCTGCAGTTGTTATCCAGTGTACATGTGCAGTATAGAGGCGTTACCTGTAATCCTATAACCGATATCTCAGCAGTTTTTGAGAAGAACAGACTGGTGTCCATAGTGAGCGCTTCAGCACCATGAGAGACGTAGTGACTTGCCCGCTGAACCACTGGAATAGCGACGAAAAGAATGAGACCATCTTGTCCAGTGTCAAGCACGTCGAGACTGTGTGGCTGGAGAGGGTGAAGGTAGTGGGACTGTTGCTGCCGAGGTAGGTACGAGGACTCTGTCAGGCCCAGGTTGACTTTAGTGACAGACACTGCTCGCAGCGGGCGCTCGCTCGATGAGAAGCGCCAACAGCGAGGCGCGATCGCGTCACGGTCGCGTCGACTCCGAGCCACCATCCACTTCGCGGACTGCATACTTCCCTGATTTGCTCCCTCTTTCTGTTGTACTCGAGCCGTCGGCTTTATGCACCGCACTCGCAGTGTACCCATCCGCGCTGTCAGATGTCTGATCAGGCCCAACACTTGCCATGTCTCCAGACACTCTTCTCAAGCCATTGAGCAGGAACGGGCGCAAGCGTAAATTAGTTTCGGAGCCCCAGTTTATTTTATCTGACGCCGTTGACTTCCTACCTCCCAGCCAACCGTCCGTCCTGTTTGAGACGACAGCGGAAACGCCGTTGGACGACACTCATTTCTCGTCACGGCGCCGGCGTGGGGCTCGCCACAGGAGGGAGAGCCGAGCAATGCCACATCTGACCCCTACTCCATCGCGAAAGGAATCCAATGAAAACCGCCGCGTGGATGGCATTATCTCTCCATTTGATGAAGTGAAGTTAGAGGGTGCGCGAGATCCTCTACTTACCGCTTTCAAGTCACTCACCATGTCGGCAGATGTGCAACGTATCGGTCGCGCGGATTTCATACCTTTCTTGTCTCATGGTCTCGAAACTGTTCTTACCAAGTAATGGCATTCTGGCCGCAACGACCGTTCGAAACGCTAACCGATCTCAACAGTCCCGGAGTCCATTGGCTCACCGACCCACGCACTGGTTATCATAATTTCCCAGAAGCACTCAAGGACGTCCCGGAAGTAGACGACTTCGCTTTCGAGCGAGTAAGAGGCTTCGTCCCTAGCTCGCAGGATATCGTAGGGTTTTCCTTCCACCACGACCTCGACCTCTCGTGGCTCAGTCTTACCACAGGAGTTACGCACATTAGCTCGTCGAGAAAATTGTATGTTCGCTGGGTCGACTTCCTCACTCACTGGAATGCTTAGCCAGATCTATCTTCTTCTCTCCAATGAGAAACATATCGACTTGAGCACGCTGAGTGCTCCCTTCCAGATGGAAGTAAGTACCTCACTCACTATCAGGTCCACGAACTCACGGCCTGAGCAGCCCAGGAAATTTACTCCGGGCCAGCGTATGCCCATTTCTGTCTCACTTCTGTACAAAGATGGGGTATATGCAACAGACTCTGATACATCACACTTGGGCAAACCGGAGACTATTTTGTCGCAATTAGTGAGCTGCATGTCCTATGTCATTGACACTTTGTGGATGGCTTCCTGACGCGGTCTGGTAGGGAGTTGTGCTGGAAAGGTTCTTGACGATGACACCTCGAGATTTCCAAAAATGTTTCATGAAGTCTCATCCACCGAGAACAACGCACAAGGTCGAACCGTTCCGCTATGCCAAGGTATGCAATACTTCGTATCAATACCAGTCTTTTCACCCGTGCACGTCAGTATGGCAAATTCATGATGCGCGCGCAACTGGACTGCCTATCTACTCGCCTTCCTGGCACCGGGGTCTTTGATATCAAGACTCGAGCAGCAATGCCCATTCGCTATGATCTTGCAAATTATAAGGTACATGTGCATTGCTTGCAATGCAGTGCCTTGCGAGTTTCACCTCGACCTTTTAGAACAATTTAGATTATCGGATCACCAAGATACAAGGTCCGGCGACAAGCTTTGAGAAGGAGTACTATGACCTCATCCGGTCTGCCTTCCTAAAATATAGGTATGGCATTCACCGTGTACCTTCTAGACAAAATGTATCAACTCTGTGATAGCTTCCAAGCTCGGATAGGCAACATGGATGGCGTTTTCGTCGCCTACCACAATACACGCGAGATTTTCGGATTCCAATACATCCCGATTGAAGACATGGACGCACGACTATTTGGGCACACATGCGGTGATCGCATTTTTCAAAAATGTATTGGTCTTCTGGATTCCCTGTTTTCCGAGATCGTCAAACATTTTCCAGAGCAGGTGCGTTTACCTTGATGGTGCTGTGTGAAGTGTTGGTCTTACTGGATCAAATGATAGAGCGTGAACTGCACCTGGGACACAGTCGGTGGTCGTGTCTTGCATATCTGGATCGAGCCTGTCAGAGGGTCCGAGTCGGAAGGGCGCGTGGTGCAGCTAGATGTCAAGCTTACGCACTATCTCGGTCAAGAGAAGGTTAGTGGTGCAAAGGCAGTGGCTTCGGCCAAGGGTCTTTGTGAGTTCGTTCACGGCCTTGCACTTGCAGTGTAGTCACTAATCCGCATCGAGTAGGGACGGTTGTCTACGCTGTACACCAATCACGGCTAAGTCAAAAGGATATTCTGAAGAACCGTCAAGCGGCGTTTGAGAGGCAGCTTCTCATTTACAAATACAGCCTCACACCAAACGAAAGAGTAGAACGTAAATCAGACATCAACCTCAGATTTTTGGACGCGTTGCGCAAACTGGCGGGTCCACCTGCGATGGCGGTCGACTCGAAGGAGGATCCAATGATGCCCGAGGACGTTCTGCCACCACCTCCTGGGTCTTCTGCGGATGATGAAGGGGCACAAACTGGAGATGGGCCCTCTGGTGACAGCCTTAAGAGCAAGAGGAAAAGGCGTTCTCGCCGTATAAACGACGAACCTCGTTATTCAAACGACTCAGACACGGCCGCGACTGCCTTAAATCGACTGTCGCATAAAGACACGCCTGTTACAGAGACTGAGGACTGCGATGAACAAATTGCACCGAACTCTTCGCCCGACTGTAAGCAGACATCTGATAACATCATGGCACAACCTGGGGCGGCGGAGTCTTCACAATAGACACTAGTGGGCATCTGGCACTCACAGCCATCCTCAGGTCTGTTTGATCCTACCCTCTGCGCTTAATAAGACTGACAGAGTCTGTGATAGCGCACACTCGCTGAACGAGAAACCACATTATATTGTTGTGTCACTTGATATCAGATCGCAGTTCATCGTCTCGATTCACCCTGGAAGCTTCTTCCTCCGCTTCTGGTTGGTGGAAACCAATCACGCGTACGTTCAGTTCTACTGCCATCGAGCACCGTGCCGAAGCAAAGAGCATACAATTTGAATAATAGAAGCCTAGCGGGTACCCTGAATGTCTACTTGGTATCAGTACAATACACTCTGATCCACGTCTGCACGGCCAGAATCTTACATCTCCTAAGCGCCTGCGACTTTTCGCCCCAACGCGTCTTCGACACCCTCTACCTCTGTATCAGGGTCATCGTCCGCATCGTGAGACCTAACATGTGGTCCGCCCTCCTTGCGGTCTTTGTCTTCACGCTCCATCTGGTCGCGCATGTTGGCGACGTCCTGATCAACCTTCGGTGCCATCCTATCAACTTCGGCGGCCTGTGCAAGCGATACACGGGCACGGTGCGGGGCCAGGTGCGCAGAGCGACGTGGAGGACGCTTGAGTCTCCGGCGTGCCACCATAACGGGCACAGAACATTTCTGCAGTGATAGAGGTAGCTCAGACAAGGTCACATCGACTTCCATAGGTATGCACGTACCTGGACTAGGTAATGAGAAGTGGATCCAAGTAGAATCCTGTCAGGACCATCTCAGGTTGGTGCACATTAAACTAAACAAACATACTCATTCCGACTTACCCTTTCAGATGGCTCAATCCTCTCGATCCTACAATCAGCATCGTGGGTTCCACATAGTCAACGATGTCTGTACGCGGAATGAGTACTGAATATGACCTGAGAAATGAAGTTTGACACATACCCAAAAGCATATGCTTTCTGCTCTTTGCATGCCAGGCTTGACACGAAACAGTGACGTGGAGACGAGTTCGCTGAAGAAGGCTGACCGTTTGTCGGACGAGAATATAAGCCAATGCTTGACGCTAGATGCTGCGAGGTCAAAGGGCGTTATAGCATGCATGATTAGTGCATACCTCCTGCTGAGATCGCAGCTTGGCCGCACGGTCTGCCGGGTTGGGCACAGGAGGGTCAACTGTGCAGAAAGGGATCCATGAGAAACCCCAGTATCGTTGGCGAAACTGCCCTACTTACTCTTGCTCTCGTTCTCAATGACAGTCACGATGAGCCTATCCACTAGTCAGGACACAATTATGCATGGACAAGATAGGGATACGTACATCTCGTCTCCGTCCCGCAGCACTGTACCTATACCCCACTCCAACGCGTACCTACTCTCATCACTCAAATCACTTGCAAGTACATACCGGTTGTTCCTTCGTCCCGACTCCTGGAGAATGCGAGCGGGTTCCCCATGTGTGATGGTAAGAGTGCACCGGTCACGCTGAAAGACGGGGCGTGACGTTTCCAACGGCAGTGGATCAGGTCGTATTGACTTTCGGCGGCGAGGATTGTGGGTGCTGTGGTTCAGGGTCGAGGGAAAGTAAGGCTCGGGCGGCACGACGACGTTCACACCCTCTCCAAGCGGGTCCGGCACGTCGACCACATCGTGCTCAGCAATGTCGGCAGGGATCAGCGCGTTGCGCTCCGTATTGCGCTCCGTGACCGAGTCAAATTGGTTCTTCTCGTCACCACTCCATTCCTCCTCTGAATCCTCTTCTTCATCCGAGTCTTCGACATCCTCATCGTCAGATGTCGTACTGAGAGAGAACGCATTGCGCGGACGTATACGAGGCGCCTCCGTATCTGACTCGGCATCCGACACTGTAAGTGCCTCTACGCTTGGGGAGGGGTCGCGTGTACGATTGCGACGCAGCCTGAATGGTGACTGGCTGCGTGTACGTCCGCGTGAGCTGTCCTGGGAGTCGCCGTCGCCGGTACCTGAGAACGAGCTGGACCGGAGGCCTGAGCCACTGTCTTTCTCCTTGTCCTTCTTCTCGGAGCGGCCACGCTCATCTCCACTGCGTGTCAGCGAGAGCGAAGAAAGACCACCCATCATCGAGCTGAGTGTCATGCGTGAAAAGGAGCCACTAGGCGTCCGTGACGACGCAATACCCTCGGGGACCGACTTGCCAGTGTCGGATTGCCTTGAGGTGCTACGACTGAGCGCATTCTGTGAATCTTGGTCCTCTTTGGTGAGCGAGCTCTGGTTGATGGAGTTACGCTTGGAGACGGGGGTGGTAGGACGAGAGGGCACCGGCAGGATGGAGACAATGGAAGAGAGCGAGTTAGACCGTTGAAAAGGTAGTGCACTTGAGAGCGTAACTGTCGAGCTAGAAGCAGAAGGAGACGTGCCAAGAGGATACTGGAACGACTGTTCCTGCCCTTCCCTTGGGGTGGGCAGCGTATCGCGTTCACGGGCGGCTGGGCCATACTTGCCCATCCAACTGCGCCTTCGCGGTGTCTCGGACATGATGGAAGAGATGAAAGTTATAGACAGTTGAAGCGCTCACCTCAGCGCCGGTCGCTTCTTCAGACAAAACCTGTGTGCGGGTTTAGTATTGTTTAGGTTGATAGGCGAGACCGGGTGCGGCAGGGTAACGTGGGATGCGGTATAGTCGTTGCCAAGCTTAGTCGGGGTCAATGAAACAAATGAAACGAAGCGTCGCGGGATAATATTCAGGCGCAGGTACGTACATATTCTGCAGCTTCCTGCACATTTCCGCCTTTGCTCTGCATTCGTGAGCGGTGAGAATCCGACCGACCGTAGCCTGGGAGCCCCTTTACCTCTAATGCAAATTTGACTGTCTTTTCTGGTATACCCGGGCCAAGCTCTCGCAGGCGCTGTACTTGCTGAGAGGAGTTCATCGTCGATACTGCACGAGGGATTGGCAAAGGATTGGTAAATGTGCTGTGGTGGGTAGATGATAGGGACGACGTGGCGGGTAAACGGACAGGTGAGCGTCCACCAAGGGCAGTGACCGATGCCAGTGTCCAGGTCCAGATAGTCTGAATCCTCACGACATACTTGTCCGTCTAGATATCCCACTCAGTCTATACTAGCTCACAGGTGCGTAGATATGACCGGCAATAGTGCGGCAACGAGGAGGTGGGTCGGTTCTAACTTCTCTGTGTATTCATTTAACTACTCCGCTGAGCGACCAGTTAAACGCTAATAGCTCGACTTGGTGCCGGAGCACTCCGCATGCCGTCAGAAGTGCCTCAAGAGTTTTAGCGACAAAAGAGCTCGGCACTTCTGTATCACGGGTAGAATCCAGACAACCATGTACGCCGCTAGTACCATGAATTCTGCCTTCGGAGTCCGTGCAAAACCTCACAGGCGTAAGGCTACACCTGCATCGGCATTCAAACTGGGGAATGGTTTGAGAATACTTCGAACTAGAAGACCATGTTGATGTAAGCGCATTGTCAATGACTACCATCCCACCGGCGGCGATATTCTTGCAAGTTCCGATTCATCACAGGCAGGACTGTGCGTCGTCCAACCGCCTTGGTTTGCTCGCCCCTCGCTCTCATCAGGTGTCTAGTCTGGAAAAGTCAGGGTTCTGTTACCACGGATTTAGACACCCGCTCTACTGCAACAAGAAGCCCCACTGGAACCGACACTCTTTGCATAGGGTACGGGTACCAGCGTAGGGTGTTGCCTCCGAAGGGGCTCTCCGGATTTGCCAACACGCTGTTAGTGTGAATCCGACTGTTTCTGGAGCCGTGGCATTGATCTTCCCGGATTTGTTCGAGCTGTTCTCGTCGTTCGAGGCTGATACTGCTCTTCCTCCAACATAATTACCTGTTTTGCATCAACCCGGAAATAATACAGGTGAGTACTGTAGAGGCTCGTGTCTGTAGAGGCTTCTGAGCCATACTATCATGGATAGCGATGGCCACCCTTGTCTCTACCCCCACTAACCAACCTGGAGCCACCAAAACTGGGCCTAGGCCCAGCCCACCAGGAGTGCAAACCAACTGTCCCGTCGATGCTGTTACTTAGAACCTGTAAGGTTCTTTATTGCTGAATTCAGGCTAATGATGTTCAAGCAATTCAGTAAAGCTTTCAAATCCATACATGCCTTGTCGCGTAGCCCATGTCATTCAGGTTGCTTTAACATGTATCATGGCTGCGTTATGACATCGTCGAGTCGGTCCAGCTCGCGGTCGTTCGCGCGTCTGCGCTCCTATCATCAAGGAATCAAACTTAATACGCCTGTTCAATCACAACGTACGCACTGACTCGTAGCAGGCGCGTTCGTATATCATGTTTGGCGTCGATGTGAGGTGCGATAATACACTGCTTTCTCTCTAATGCTCTAGTGCCCTTGATTCTACTCAGATGACCACTTTCGATGATCTACTACTACCAGCCGAGCTCATCTATCACATCCTCGCACACATCTGCTTCAGCTCTGTAAGCTGCATCAACCAGAAGGCATTACGAGCTTGCTGCCTCGTTTTTAAGGGCATGGCTCAGACCATCTCAGTGGTTGCTGTTTCATTCCGTAGCCATGAAGTGTCTGAGGGACAGCAGTTTGGGGACAGGTCGTGCGCTCATTTGCATCGTCAGTGATGGAATCACAACCCCCATTCCGTCTTGTACGCATGCCCGAAATTTGAGCTTTCTATCCGACGACCAGTTTCTTATCTGGTGCACTAGGGCATGTGGACTCCGTAGCTGCTGATTATGCTATCACATTGTCCCGTTCTGTACCGGCTAAGACTCGTTGTTCTTGGCAAGGGCCGTGGTGTGTTTTCTACCTGCACTACCCATGGCAAGACCCAAACAGAAGCTCCCGCGTATACCGGGGACGTAGCCGACGACTGCGCTGCGCTGCAGCACAAATGCAGGCAAAAAGGCATAGCGCTCTGCATGTATGTGGTAGCACGCCTTCAGTGTTATCCAAACGATGTCCATTATGATCAATTGTCCAGGTGCAGTTTCTCTCAGTAAGATTCACTATCGACATGGAGGGCTCGCATTCCTAAGGCGAGAACATAGGCATGCTCGCTCGCTCATAGCATAGCATCCAGTATCCATAACTTACGCCATAGTATACAATCCGCTGCCACATCCTCGGAGGACCTGCCCATTGCATGTGACTTGTGAACATCCGGTACTCCGATGTCGCCAAAGGTTGATCAATGTTACATCGCCTGCCCGGGAGAAAGGATCAGATACCAGGCGTGCATGCACAGCAGCAGACGGACGGCAGGGCAATGCGGGTATATGCAGGACCGATTGCAGGCCTGAGTCCTGCAGGCTTGTGATACAAACAACACATACGCCCTCAAGATGCGACTACCAGACAGGCAGGACAATCAAAATGTCGATGCCCATGCCTCGAGGTCGAATGATGACGTTCGAGCCTGGTCTATCCATGCGTGTTTCTGTAGGAATATGAATAATCATTACGTGCGTGCGGACGGTGAACACCTACCAAGAGCTCCTTAGGTGTCCTTCGCGCGTCGGGTTCCTTCCATAGACAACTATCCACAAAGTCTTCTGCTTCCTTCGGGAAGCGCCCTTCTGGTGCCAGCCGCGGTGCTGGCTCATTGACAATATGTTGAAGCAGCTCCAATATACTCATCGTCATCCCACCACCCTGCAAACTAACACCTTTGCTCTTGCGTTTCTTCTTTTTATCCTTCTCCTGTCGTGTCTTCTTGGGAGGCAGTGGCCTGCTCGGTGAAAGCGTCCCCTCGAAATCCGAGAGATCCGAGTCGTCGGACGACGAGTCCGAGAAAGGGAAGCGGCCCAGCGCGAGCTCGATAAGAGAGATCCCCAGGGACCACACGTCTGACTTGACAGTGTATTGTGCGCCTTGGATTCGTTCAGGCTTCACAAGAGATGTTAGGATGTGGCGGAGCGCGGACGTGGCTGAGGCGTACGCACGCTCATGTATGTAGATGTCCCCACAAACGTATCCGCAATGGAGTTAATGAGCTCGCCCGAAACACCGAAGTCACAGATCTTGATTTGTCCTTTTGAATTAAAGAGGATGTTCGACGGCTTGATATCTGGAGTGGGATAAGGGTTGCACGCGATCAACTACAGGTCTGCACGCACCTCGATGAATGATTCGGTGCACGTCATACAAATATGTAAGACCCTCTAACACAGCCAACGCGACCTTCGCCACCACCTCGATATCAATGGCCCCGATCTTCTTGTATATTCCATCCAAAGATCCTTTATCCATGTACTCCATGCAGATGCAGATGTTGGGATCAGAAATGAACGCCCCGTAGAAAGAGATGATGTAGCTCGAATTGCAGTCGTGCATGATCTGTAACTCCCGCAGAATCTGTTTCCGCACGGACGGTTTCGCGTCAATGAGGACGATCTGGTTGGCGAGATGATGCGTAAACACGGTGCGTGATGGCGCAAGCACAGCGTTCTCACCTTCTTCGCCATGATAGTCCCGGTAGGAACGTGCTCCACCTTCTTCACACTGCCACTGTTGCCCTGCCCGAGTTCTTGCATGTCCCGCAGGTCCTCATTCCTGAGGTCGAACTTCCGTTCCGAGTTCAGGTCGAGGTTGGCGAGCGTAGATGATAGCGTGTTGTGATAATTTGTCCGGTTCTCCGACGCTGTGATCGATCCCGTGGGTGGTGCGGACGACGAACCGTTGACCATTAGCAGGCCATTGTCACTGTCAGCAGGTGTAGCTGGGTTTCCGATCTTAGGTGCCTTCAGTGTCATCGGTGGTGGTCGTTTCTTGCCTCCCGGTGCGGGGGCGGCGCGTAGGGGCGCTGGCTCTGGTTCTGGGGTAGGCGATTTCACGACATCGAGTTGCAGAGCCTTGAAGTTGCGCTTCTTGCGGACAGGTGCTGCTGCAGCAGACATAATGCGTGGTAGAGCGTGAGCAGACTTCGGTCCCCTCTTTCACAGACAAGTTGTGAAAGGGAGAACAGGACGCGTCGCACCACACAGTGGAGAGGGAAGGGGCGAAGACGAAGTACGCGCTTGAGTTCCACTTCTAGCTCGTCCAACATGGAGATGATTGTCTTACGTAACAATCAAGTCTGCCGACCCTTGTTGAAACGGCCGGCGCTAGTGCGCTGTGTCCCCTACTGTATCGGGCGGGTCGGATCTCGGCCACCCTACCTATTCGGCCATCCAGAGCATTGCCCGACGTCCTCCAGGAGTTTCAGCATAAGGCGTGTACCGTTGTGTCCCTTGAGCTTGGACCTGCAGTATATGTCTCGCTGAGAGGCCTAACCCGAGATCCTGGCCGGATACGCTTGCAACCAACTGTCTCACTTCCCATGCGGCATATGATGCTCGTCGTACAGCCCTCTCTTCTTGGCAGAACCTCACACGATCCATTATAATACCGGGCTAGACTCGCAAGCCAGTCGTTGAGGCGCTCACCCCCTTTTCTGGCAGTTCTCGTTTTGGTAAATATTAAACAAGGACTTGTAAGTGGCCTGGCGGCGTTTCGTATGGACGGACCATAACGCGACTGGCCTCCTCAACTTACCAAAGTATAGCCTCCATATATTGCCCGTGCATGAGCATCCTGCCGTAAACAGCCGTCTAGAAGCAATCAGGGCGTCAAGAAAGGTCAAGAAGCGTATCATTCGTGAGAAACGTAGGATGGTGTTGTATGATTGTATCGCTACTGATGTGCAATATACCGTAAAAGTCGTACAAGAGTCATAGGGTTCATTGGGACATAACCAGGTTGAGACACGTCCAGAGGGAAGAAAAGGTGTTGTACTAATAGGTAATAATGATATGTTGAGTGTCGGGAGGTGCGCGAGTGGTATCACAGACTGCGGGGTGGTGGGTGTCTAGGCGATCTGTAGGTTGTATCATGTCACTCGACGTATTTCTCGGTACCGTGTACCCATGTCGCTCGTGGTGTGTATCGCAGTGCCTTATCATTCATGCGCTCCTTGACGGTGATGTGGAGATTCGGATTTGGTGGGAGATGGCGGCCCCTGCCCAGGTGGATGCTGGAAGACTGTCAATATATGTCCAAGATCTTGTGGTAGTAGTCATCACTCACTTCCAAGATGTGTGCCAACAGCCATTGGGCTCCTGCCAGTTATAGCTCATGGGGAGGATCTCGAGTAACCACCATAGTGGCCTCTTCTTGAGCTCATCGTGCATAGGCTGCACCGCGTGCTGCTTGTCCAGCACTGCCGGCCGCTCGAATTGCTCGCATCCACCATCTGAGCTGGAGCTCTTACCCACATTCGACTCGGTACCGTGCCCATTGCTGCTCTCCGCGAACTTGCCAGGCCATCGCTTCTCCCTCAGCGACGGCGTGACGGGGAAGCCGGCACCAGTGAAGAGCGAATCGGGGATATTCGCATCATGCAGAGCGTCCCGATCAAAGACGATACCGCACTGTGAGCGCGCAATCTGCTTGACCATCCAACGAAGCGTGATATCAGCCAGCGAGAGCTTCTCTGTGTTGGGCACAGCACTCCCGCCGACGTCTGAGCCAGTATTCGTGAGTAACATACGCAGAGTAACATATGCGCCTTATTTACCACAGTGGCAGCCAGCAAACCAAACTTCAAGGACGTCCGTGCCCGGCGAAAGCTTCTCTTCCCACCCGACCTCAGCCATGGTAGCCGATGGCAAATTCGCCCACTCGACTCCTCTATCATGGCGCATGGAGGTCTTTTTGCCGAGGCTGTCTCGCATCTTGTGAAACCCAGAAACAAGTTTGCTTGGGCTTTCGGGTGGGAATGCGCTTGTCTTGCCAGGTGTCATCACGTTCTCCTGACGTGCACTCTTGTTCTTGCACTGATCTGATGGACTGAGATGATGGTAGCTATTGGGTCGGAACTTGGCGCGGTGCTGCAACGGCATGCGTCAGAGGTAACATCAGTCTTAAGAAGGCAGAGCGTACCTCATCTAACGCAAGGGCGTGGCGAAATGTCTTGATGGTCGTATTGTTGGCAACGAAGGGCAGCGTCTTGCTGATGAGGCTACCTACACTTGCGACAGTATCCCTGGTGCTTGAATTATTATGCGAGAGGTCATGCCGATGTCAGCATCTCACACTCACCACACTCCAACGAACTCGATCTTGATGGTCCTGCAGAATGTCTTCTTGAAACCCGCGGCAAGGGCGATGCTTTCGGGATCCGTCCGCTTGTACAGCCTATACGCAAACGGAATCTGCTCTGGGTTGTCCTTGGGGAGCAGCCCAATCTACCCGAACTAGTCAACCGATGGTCTACTAGAGAAACGCGTCAAATCCTGACCTTGTGAACCATTCCAGCGAGCGCTCTCGCCGTGAACGCTCCCCGAGAGAAGCCTACAGGGGATTCGATCAATTGCTTGCTAGCAGAACCTCAAATGTGCTCACCAAATAGACAGACCTTATCGCCTGGGCGGTAGTTCTGCATGAGAAAGTGGTACCCGCCCCTGACGTGGGCATCAAGATACCTAATACGTGAGTTGGTGGTGTGAGCTTTGGTTGTGAGGGTCAACTGAATACTGACCATGCGACACCCTGGTCAAGAATCTTCGCTCCCCAAGAGAATAAGGGGGATACCACGCCTGTGTTCAGATACGTCCCGATGCCAGGCTGGCCGTGCTACCGATGACTGGATGCCAATGCATGCTCCACAGGGTACATACCTGGTAATAGCAGAGCTGCTCGTCCTCCTCTTTCTTGAGCAGCGAATACAGCTTGACAACATTCGTGTTCTGGAACGATGTTCAGACCCATGCTCCTCTTCCCATGGTGTACGGAGCCTACCATGCCGTTGTACTGATCGGCGGTTCCATCAAAACACATAATTAGCGTGCGTGGCATGTGGTAATCGTGGTCGTGGTCGTCGCGTAGGAATGAGCTCGCAGTGACCCTGGCAAAGTCGGGCGTCGGTGGGAGAGGGACGGACAACGGGTCACCCATCTTATAGGATCGCAGGAGTGACAGGGCCTGTTCGGCAGCGAGAGTCAACAGGCGTCAAATGATTACAGGGGGACGGTTACGCCTAGTCTACAATAAGGCCGTAACGAGCGGAATGGGCAGTGAAGGGCGTGCGACGCTGGTGGACGCGGTTGCGGCGGTTCAAGTTGGCGGTCAGCGCCGGAAATGTTCCACCTCAACCATCAGCACCTGCCAAATCGAGCATCGCACCGTCACAGGTGGCGGGCCCAAGACTCTTCACCTTCTCCATTCCTCGGCAGCTTAGACTCTCCCAAGTTCTGTGCGGTCAGGATAGTTGTCGCAGGCAACTTCACACGTCGACGTCTGTTGAGATGTTAACTTCAAAATCATGATGCTGATCGCCGCCCGACTGCTATCCTGCGTTTAGTAGCATCATGTTACTGCCTGGCGCATGCACGTGCGCATCCAAAACTCCGAGGGGCCCGGCTTTGTGATGGAGAATAAAACAATCCATACAGGGAAGGATTCTCCAGATATTGAAGCTGCCTTTGGCGGGCCGAGCTTCTAGTGCAGTTAGACTCGGATTCGAATGGAATGCACGTCATCATCTGCACTGATTCTCGGCAGTATTCCTGCACCGCAAGAGTATGCTCTTGCGTGTAGAGACGACAGCCATAATTAGAGGTATGCACATGCACCAGCTGCAGCTCCAGTGCGATAGGCTGATGAAACAATTGCGTCATTCAACACAGTGCACAAGCTCGTTCGGAGGAGCAGGATTGGTACTTTCTCCTCGCCAAGGATGATGGTCGTGTTGACATAAGAATTGAGGGCTCACACTTTCCTGCGCGCCATATTCGCCGCAATTGCAAGGCATAAAGACCAGTTTCCACGGGGTGACCACAATATGAACCTCTAAGAACCTCAAATCCCGACGACCTTGAGCACACATCTTCCGTGCGCTCATACGACTGAGAGGACCTAGAATCCCTCTTGATGGTTAACAAAGAAATACATGGAGACTCCGAACGCATACCATGACATTCTCCACGCCGGCCTCACACCTACCCTCTGATGAGTCTCCGATCGACTGCACATACTGAGCCGCAGTGACAGCGCCGCCATTCCTATCCTACCAGGCTCGAAAACCTAGTCTGACGAGTGCCCATCAAACATGGGGTCTTTCATGAGAGCGATTGCTGCGACGTCGAGGAGTCGTGTAGTTTCCCAAAAGACTAGTACGGACGGACTGCGGCGTGCTGGAGGGGAATCGACCCCGAACCCGCGTAGTACAACTCCGGGCTTGGGGGGAGATGATGAAACGATTCATCAGCTTGACTTTTGTGTTCTACAGTACAAATTCAAGATACACACCTGAAAAAACAAGTTATTTGAAGTATGCGCTATTCACTCTGTTGAGCAGTATGAACCCATGATATCCTATGAGGTGTCGTGGTAGCAGCGACCACGCGAGTTGTGTGGCCGCGATCTCGTGACGCGTTGTTTAAATGAACTTGGCCACAACGCGTCTACCTCGAACAACCGGTACCGCGCTACATTGACCCTGCCTGACAATACTTTTGCTCATACGCTACCGCCGATCCGAGCCCCTATCTTCATCTCGTCACTGCCATGCCATCCGAGCAGTCCGCCACTGTTATCAAGTCCAGCGTACAGCTCTTCCTGGAACTGCAGGCCCAGACTGCCACTGCCTCGGGCTCCCAGCAAGTTGGGCCACAGCTCTCCAATGTCGGTGGCCTTGTCATCGGACATACCGACAAACCTTTCAGCAATATACCGGTCAAACACAGGAGAAAGCTAGTCGCAATGGGCCGTTCAATGGCATCTGAGGTCGCCGCACCTCAGACGTCACTCAGCAAGGCTCCCAGTAGACAAGGCCTGTCTAACAACCAGGACGAACCAACAGTTCGTAACACGGGGGCGGTCCCAGTGCCAGATGACAGCGCCACGACCGCCACGACCGCCACGACGTCGTCAGAGACGCGGCGGAGCGCAAGGCTGCGCGACAGGGCAAAAAGCTTGGCCCCAGATAAGGCCGCGACCAGTCTAACAAATGAGGGTAAGGTGAACGTCCCCCTCTGGGCGAACATCACACTGATACGGTGATGACCAGGTGCAGCCACGGTCGTCCAACAAGGACCAAAAATCGCGAAGGCAGTGACAAAACCGAAAACGGCGAAGCCAAGGCAAGTCTGCCCTTCTGTTTCTCTATGTCAGAAACGCGGCCTTCTGTACGTGTATTTTGAGAGCAAAAAGGGAAGAAAAAGTGGGGCATCAGCGCTTGCTTCCCCTTGTTCTGAGACGTTATCCTTGAGAGGTACTCAAGGCGCCTCCAAATGGCGGAACGAATGCCATTGCCGACTCCTTGTTACGTTGTTCTGACGAGCGACATCCTACAGGAAAAGGTCGCGACCACACAAAGTGTCCGAAAAGGATATGACGAAGAGGGTTATCGATCCAAAGCCGGACGAGAACGAGGGGGCTGAGACTCAACAGAAGAAGTCGCGTGCCACAAAGGTGATCAAAGACGCGAAATCACTCACTACTACTACTGCTGTAGACAATGGACACATCGATGCCCCTCCAATCCGAGAAAGGCGGAGCGGGAAAGAAGTTGCAACTAGCGCGAAGGATTAGGAGGTTGAGTTAGCTTCTCTCTTCAAGGTGGGACACTCGGCAAACGTGCTTACACATACTATCAATGCGTTCGAAGATGTTGTCCGCTTCTCATCGCCCGACGGAGGGGAGATATGCTTTCATGGAGTCAGTCAGATTTGAAGGCCTGCGCATGTACACTCTGTCAGCCCCTGTACTATACGATACTACCACCGGCATTTAACTTGTTTCGCTTCCCTGGTGAGTATATATATCCCTATATCTGACACCGCAGCGACTCCCAGCATCCAGATTTTGATAACTGTCCCACCTTTGCAATCGCATCCATGTCAGTGAAATTTGAAGGCGATTGATTGTGCATTCGTACTTACGTGTGTTGTGAGGTTATCTCTAGAAATGAACCACCAGTAAATTGCCTAAGAGGTGCCTGCTAGATGTGCGCAGCCCACCGGAGCAGAGATACAAACCCATCCAAGGTGGATACAAGGATTATTGGTTCTCAACTAGTACTTAAGCACTGACATGCGAGTCGATATAACGCCAGCGCATCATGATCCATACTTGAAACCCTAACCATACATACCCTGCACTGAGTCTGCTCTTCACAATTCATCAGATAAGATTCACCTCGAAGTCACCGATGTGTAGGGTAGATGGAGGAACACGCTTCCATGACTTCGTTGAACAAACAGCGTTGTAGCCTGAGCCATTGTCCGTGCGTAAACAGCATTAATGAAGCCTGAAGTTGAAGCCTGGTCGCAATGCCGTCACACGCATGCATTCAATGTGTTGCGTTTCATCTGGACAGTATCATATTCCATACATGCCGACTAGTTCTGGGCAGACGCGCTCTTCGACGATTGTGGGGCAGCTCTCTCCCTGATCGCTACGATGGGATCAGTCTCGCCTTCAGGTGTTTCTGCTTACTACTTGGATTCACTTGAGACTCCTAATCGGAGTCACTCTTCTTCCCATTGTGACAGAGGGTCATGCGTGTGTGCATTGCGAGGTGACGCGAGCATGTACAAATGGGGAACGTCTCACACCACCAAAGGTTCAGATTGAGAGAGTGATGTGAATGTGAGGCGTCAACGACGCTTTGCCATCTGCATTGTGAGGTTGTCGATGTACATCTGTAATGTCTCGTTCTCGGAAAGAAGCTTGTCTACGTCTCCCTGAACGTTGCGGACCCTGTCGGATAAAGCTAGGCACGGAGGCATCATGAACAACATTTGGTCCCAGTGACTGTAATGGGGGCGAACCTCGAAGATTCTCCTGGGCTGCTGTAATCTCTCTGTCCGTGCCAATTAGTCCCGCGTTGACGGCAAATTACAACGCTCGGGGCTCACTTAACAAGTCTTTCCTTCCTGATGGCATCCTGGATGATGTCTCCAGTGCTGGAAGGATCTGATGAACCCCATCCTGGGCTGGGTTCATCGTAAGCAGGATATCCAAGGTCCATGAGTGCAACCTCAGTTGCACTGGTCGACGGATGGACTATGCGAGTGACATTGACAGAAAAGGGAAGTCACAGATGATCGCTGTGTGATCTACTTGTCACGGACTCCAAGCCACCGACGCGACTACACGCGTTGCCCAGACGCGTCGCGATCTACCTCAGTTCCCTGTGCTGATCTTCGTTGCATCAGTACTAAGATGGCGAGTCTGGACAAGTTGGCCATCCGGGGCATCCGTTCTTTCGACGACAAGCAGATTTCTGTCATTGAGTTCTTCACCCCTGTTACCGTCATCGTTGGTCACAATGGCAGCGGCAAGACCACCATTATCGAGTGTCTCAAGTACGCAACCACAGGCGACCAGCCGCCTAACACCAAGGGTGGTGCCTTCGTCCACGACCCAAAGATGGCCAATGAGAAGGAGGTCAAGGCGCAGGTCAAGCTCAGGTTCTATGCCGCGAACAAACAGCGTATGCTCGCCGTACGGAGCTTGTCTGTGACCACGAAGAAAACTGGTGCGCTCACCATGAAGACATTGGAAGGAATTTTGGCGGTTGCAGACGAGAAGAACGGAAACGTAAGTTGTCAGCGTGTCCTTGTTCATGTGCTGTTCTCATGCCCTTTGTAGCGGGGTGCCATCTCAACCAAGTGCGCAGAAATGGACGCAGAGATCCCTAGTCTTCTCGGTGTATCCAAAGCAGTTCTTGAGAATGTCATCTTCTGCCACCAAGAGGATTCCTACTGGCCTCTCGCGGAGTCTTCCGTCCTTAAGAAGAAGTTCGACGACATATTCGAGGCGACAAAGTGTGTTTTGAACGCAGCATGCTCGCGCACATGCTCTTATGCCTTCTGATTAGATACACGAAAGCTCTTGATAACATCAAAGCCCTGCGTAAAGATCGCGTTGCGGACCTCAAGGCTGAGAAAGAGCGTCTCGAATCCCTATCCAAAGAGAAAGCACACGCAGACAAGCTCAAGACGCGCATTGGCGACCTTACGAGCACGATCGCAACCAAGCAGATGGAATATGAAGAGCTCAAGCGCCAGCATGACGACCTCGTCATGGCCAACGCGCGCTTCTACGAGTCTGCGACGAAGTTCCGGGAGACGTACATGAAGCTGGACACTCTGAACGACAAGAAGGCGAGGTACGAAGAAGACTTGGCGAGCGCGCGGGAGGATGTGCGCGAGGTGGAGGGTGAGTAGCACTGAGTTCTCTCGCAATCTATTGTGAGCCGCGTTCTGTAGGTACGGAACAAGAACTGTCGGATCGCCTGAAGAACTTTGACGACCATGTTATGAAGCAGAAGCACAAGCAGAGGACAGAAACGGCCAAGATGCAGGATCTGGACGCGGAACTTGCTTCCGTGAGGGAAGATCATGTCAAGCTCGCCGGCCAACAGGGCCAGTTGGTTGCTAAGGAGAAGGTCGGATACCTGTGGGTTTTTCAGTACTAGTCCTGACTTCGAGTAGGCGCAAGGGCAAGCAATCGCCGACCGCGAGGATCTCATACGTGAGATCAGCACGAGACTGCAGATCAAAGGGTACGACCATACCCCCCTGAGCCGACAAGAGGTCCAAGATTTCATCGATAAGCTGCGGGATTTGCGTCGACGGCAGAATCTTGATACAGACAAGCTGCAGGTACGTACTCGTGTGCGTACCTAGTCAACTCGCTATAGCCTTGTTGGCGATGCAGGAGGAGAGCCAGACGCGGAGCGAGGAATACAACGCGAAGTCGAGACACTTGCATGCCGTCGTCGAAGGGCATAAGCAGCAGAAGGCTAGTTTGAGGGAGCGAATCGTAGGTCATGGTCATGTCACCTCGTCTAGGCGTCATTTCAGATTCATCGCTCCAGACGACTACTCAAACTCGGCTCACCGAGGCTGAATCCGAAGTCGACCGAGCTGGTGCGCTAGCCTCGCAGCTCCGCTCCCTACAAACAGACATGGAAGAGAAGGAGCGCAGAATCGATGGCGCCAAGGACGAGATCAAGACAAGCAACTTTGACGGACGGCTAACGGAGATGAACACGAAGAGCAGGACCATGGAGATGCATCGAGATGAGCTTACAACGGAGATCAGAACGTTGAGCCTACAGGCAGACGCGCGGGCGAGGCTAGACTTGAAGAGGACGGAAATGAAGGGAAAGGTGAAGG
The DNA here is from genome assembly GCA_964035675.1 of Fomitopsis pulvina. NCBI lineage: Eukaryota > Fungi > Basidiomycota > Agaricomycetes > Polyporales > Fomitopsidaceae > Fomitopsis > Fomitopsis pulvina. The sequence continues at coordinate 1,871,366 of OZ037960.1, forward strand.
AAGTGGAGAATACGTGAGTCTGGAGGCTGTGATCTTGAGTGGGGTCAATGGGTAAGCTGATCCGTTGGGTGCATCAGGATTCGGGCGTGTGACGCAAGGTTCCGGAAGCTGGTGGACCGGGAAGCACACCCGGACACGATGGAGCGGGACCTAGAGCGACTTGCTCTGTACGTGTCTCAGCCGTGAACCTTATGCCAGCATGCTAACCTAGGCCCTTGCTGTTTCCAGCGAGAAAGAGCGTGAGCACGCGGAACTCGAAACCCAGTCGAACATCGCGAACAAAAACCTGCAGGTTGCCGAGGCTAATCTCTCCAGCTCGAAAGCGCAGTTGAAGGCTAAGCAAGACGAGGTGAAAGGTAAACTCGATACCAAATCACATAGCTGGGACAAGTCATGACTCGCTACCCTGTTAGCCCTGGATAGGAGAATATCAGAAGGATTGAGTTTCCACCTGGATGAGGAGGAGTTCACTTATAAGACAGTTGACGATGGACTCGCGACTTGTGATGAAGAGGTCAAGTTATGCCAAGAGTGGGTCTTATTGCCGTCACCGTCATGGTAGCACTAAAGCATATCTTTAGAGACCTTGGAAAAACAACCGGCACAGACAGGATGTATCAGTCCCTCCTGCATGCCGCTAAAAGCAAGAAGACTTGTCCGCTCTGCACGAGGGCTATGGGCAGCGGAGAGATGGCGGTCTTCGAGAAGACAGTGAGTTACTGCTCCATGGTGGTTCGTTTTGATTCTGAGGGTAGGCTAGGTCCAAGAGCTTATCAAGAAAGCCAACCCGGACTCGATCAAGGAACTGACTGAAGCCCTGGAGACATGGCAAAAGGTTATGAAACGTTTGCAAGAGCTGTCCGCGCTGGATACGACACGGAAACGGCTTAGGGACGACGAGATACCTTCTCTTCAGGCTCATATTCAGAAGCATGAGGAGGCTTATCCAGCTCTCACCATCAAGGCTGAGGAGGTAATTCGTGTTGCGTCTCGTGCGATAGTCCTTTAGTTGACGCATATCCCTGCCCTTATAGGCACAAGACAGGCTCGATAAAGCGTCGAGGGAGCTCAAGGACATCAGTGCTCTGAGACAACAATCTAGTTTAGTGTCGCAGCACCAGAAGGACATCGAGCGCCTGAAGCGTGAAACCTCGACTATCGAGTCTGAGCTCTCAACCACTGGATCCACCAAGACTGCGGATGGACTACAGGCCGAGCTCGATGCTCTGTCCGTCAGCATGTGCGCCTCTCATACTCCATGTCGTGTTTCATGGTGCTGAGTATCGCACAGGCGTACCAACGATCGAGACAAGCAGCACTTGATGACCGAGCGCGAGCGACAGAACAATGGGCTGCGCAACCTTCACTCGGATCTCAGTGCTCTCAAGGTTCATGAAAGTGAGCTGAAGAGCCAGGTGCGCGAGAAGGCAGCGCTTGAGGGCCGAATCAAGGAATTCAAGGCGGACATTGCCAACTTTACTACTCAGCTCAAGGTTTGCTCAAATTTTTGTCCGTGACTTGTAAAAAATGAATAAAAAGTATCACGCAGGAACTCGACGGCAAGATATCCGATGCCCAAGCCCCCATTGAGCAACTTGACAGGGAATATCGGGAAGTGCAGCAAGAGCTCAATGCCAAGATTGCCGAGGCGCAGCGGACCTCGCAGGATGTGAACATGGCTTCCGACAAGCTCGATAACGACAATAAAAACATTGATCGGTACGCCCTCTAGCTTCTCCGCAGAGATCTGTATCCATTATTGCATGAAGGTATGCTAAGGAAAAGTCTGGCCGCCGGCTCAAGGAGTGTAACGAGAAGATTGAACAACTCGAGCAGCAGATCAAGGAGCTAAATGTGGAACTGGAAGAAGTTCGCAACAGCGCTCGCCTGACTGACAAGGAGCTCAGTGAGAGTGTTGCGACCATGGCAAACTTGCGCGAGAACCTCCGGATTCGGCGACTGCGCCAGGACATAGCTGCCACTCAGGCGGAGATTGACTCGATCGACCTGGAGGAGGCCGCCAGGGCCAAACGCATTTTCGAGGAGAAGTACAATGCCGAGAAACTGAAAGAAACACAGCTTCAGAGCAAGGTGCGGAGGCGGGGGACGCTCAACGATAACCTTCTCTAACGGGATTTGAAGCATGCGCACATGGGCGGCGAAATCAGTTCACTACAGGCTCAGTTGGGGACACAGCAGGCAGACATGAAGGACTTCGAGAACATCGCTAAGAAGTATAGGGATCAGCTCATCAAGGTCAAGGTAGGGAGGCCTCAATAACTGATGCAACGTGTTCTCATGGAAGAAAGCAGATGTCCGATATGGCCAACAATGACCTAGAGAAGTATGCCAAAGCCCTTGACAAGTGAGCCACCTGTCGTGACACTGGATACAAACTCTGACGGCGTAGCTAGCGCTATCATGAAGTACCATTCACTGAAGATGGAAGAAGTCAACGATACAATGCGTCACCTATGGAACAAGACGTACCAAGGCACAGGTGCGCTTGAGTTAGTGATTTGTCACCAGCGATAATTCGAGTACGTTGTCTGCGACTAGATATCGACGGTATCAAGATCGGCTCCGACAGCGAAGGCGGCGCCACAAAACGGTCGTACAACTACCGCGTACGTCCAAATTGTCCATGTCTCTACACAACTCGCTTACATTTATAACAGGTCGTCATGACCAAGGATAATGTAGAGATGGACATGAGAGGTCGCTGCTCGGCCGGCCAAAAGATGCTTGCTTCCATCATCATCCGCCTTGCTCTAGCAGACTCCTTCGGGCAGAATTGTGGCATCCTGGCGCTCGACGAGCCAACAAACGCGCTCGATACGGAGAACATTGATGCACTTGCAGCTAGTCTTGTAGAGTACGTCCTTTGTCCCATCGCTCGTTACACCTCTGTTCACACCTCGTTGGCCAGCATTATTAACGAGCGCAAGAGCAACTCAAACTTTCAGCTGATCATTATCACTCACGACGAGAACTTCCTCAGGAAGTTGGGCCAGAGCGATGTAATGGAATATTACTGGTAAGCCTCGAGAACCTCAAGACTGTTTACCAGCTTACCTCTCGCCAGGCGTGTGTCAAGGGACTCAAGACAGAAGTCCGTGATTGAGAGACATAGATTCGGGTAGACCCACGCAGAACAGTCTTACCTCGTTGCTATCGCATTGCTATCCATCTCACGCGCCACATGTTCATATCATCACACTCACTAGCCTGTTATTTGTACCTGATGCGCGGCTGCGAAATCATCCTCCAAGATGATGAATGCGTTACAGGGGTAAGTGACAGTGAACCACTAGGTGATATAGTACGTCCATAAGGGCAGCAACAGCTGCTGCAAAGTCCGAGGAACTACAAATACACATCCGTAACAGAACGGCATGCAGAATATGTTATACCGAGCACACCACCCGGCCTCACCCCTACGGGACCGTTGTTGTACGAGAAAGCCTGGACAGCGCACAAGCTCGACGAGGCTCGGACCCGACAATAAACGCATCTTGCGGCCGGTCGATGATATCGACCCTGGCACCCTCGTTGCGCACGCGCTCTAAGTAGTATGCGTGCAAAGCTTCCAGTCGGGCCTTCTCGCTCAGGTCACTGTCAGTACGTTTGTTGAGCAGATCCAGGTCGAAGGACGGGTACGGCGTGCGCAGTGGCACCGGACGCTGTGCGCGAGGCCGCTGCGGGGACTGGAAGGGTCGATAGGACCACCATGCACGGAGGACGTCCTGCGCAGGAAGTCAGCATGGCAGCACAAAAACGTGGGCACGACCCGCGGCCTACCGGTTGACTGGCGAATATGAGGAAGACTGCCATTCCGACTAGAGAGGATGGGGGCGTGTGGGTCAGCCATGCTGTGTGTACAGCATATGGGAATTGAATTGATGTACCCGAAGCCGTGAACATGTCTGGGAAGGCTGTCCCGGTATCAGCGATAGAACCAAGATTGGCCCTGCGCAGATGAAACTAAGTATCCTCAGGTAGAACGGCGCGCTGAACCAACATACAAGGCGGCAGTGAGTATGCAGAGTGTCAAGAGACCAACGCGGATGCGGAAGCCAATCTGGCCTTTCGCTGCATGCTGACGCGGCGTCCGAGTCTCGTGCTTCTGCAGCTGTTTCAAGGCGAGGTGCGCTGCATACAAAGACAAGGTCATGGTGATGCCGAAGGAAACAAGTCAAGGTGCGTCTCACCAAATAAACCCGTAGCGGCGATGCATACAATCGCAGAGAAGACGGTTCCGACGACTGTGCTACAGTGCAGTACGCATCATGTTATGAGAGTGAAGGCTTTATTCATGAAAGTTCCGCCTACAAGGGCTTAAGATTTACGGAGCAATAGAAAAACCGCCACTCTCGATCTACCCTGTCTGGGTACTGCACTGCTAACTGACAGACAGCTTCCAGTAACATGTGTCAGGGTGAAGGCTCATGCTCACCTTCGCACCTATTGCAGTGAACAGCGCGAGGGCGCAATACGGAGCGGCAAGCAACTACGTGTTTTAGTAAGTAGTCTCGCGTAATCCAACCTGACAGGCCAACTTGCCATGACGTTCGCGAGTCGAGTGATCCGCTTCTCGCGCAATTGCGACCTGCTCGGGGTGCACGACAACCATGTCCGATACACCAGAGCTAACGTGGCAATAGAAGTCCTTGCCATAGCGTCAGCTATGTTGGTATCACAGACGTCGATTGCAGTCGACTTGCATGGGGAATGTGCCGCTGAAGAGGGCAGCTTGTGCGGAGCATAGTCCTTTTGACGGCTCCGGGCCAGTTGCTTGGCTGGTGTACAAACTGCCATGTGTGCAACAGTGAGCCAACGACTCTAGGAGCATACCATTTGTGCCGTGCTTGCTCACAGTAGCGACGAGATGATTCCAGACAGTATCCACGTGCAACATAAGTTGATCACTGTCGAGTGTCTGGTCACTGTACGAGACAAGGCGAAGGTGCCGACCAGGATAGGAAGGAGAACATGGTCAGCGGCAAGCTGGAAGAAAAACCAGGCCGCAAGGTCAGCAGAAGCAGTTCGTCCGAGCTCTTCCTGGGTCGCGCCTATTGCAGGTTCTTACGTCAAATACAACAGACGGTGGCAACCAACAAGGACGCGAACGCACGTCTGGAATTTGTAGTGTAGGCAAGTGTGGGCATTGAGAGGTAGTATCGAAGTCGAGAACGTGAGCGGTAATAGCTCAGAGAAGAGACGGGGCGACTGAAGAGCAAGCCGCTGCAGAGCGTTCGCCGTGCGGCATGTCCGTGGCTACTGCTGCGCGGGTGGAGAATTTTCTGGCAGGGCAGGAGTTGGGACACTACACGAGGATCTAATACAGGTGGCTGAAATCACGAGACGCAAATGCTCTAGTTGAACTTGCCAAGCAGGACATTGGCAACGGCTGGCTGATGAACATGAGGAAGCGTCCACTCACTGAATCACCCATCCAAAAGACTGTGGGCGATTAGAATGCCATGATAACGCACCTCATGCCAAAGAATGTGTCCCCTGCAACGTGGCGAAGGCTGAAGGATGCGGCCAATGCATGCATGAGTTCAAGAGATTGACGGGCGAGAATATGTTTTCGCAGAGTTCTGCGCAAGAAGGCGACATTGCGGCACATGGTCAGTGCTGAACTGTACTGATCGACGGGCTAGGGACACACTGGCGGATGCCTCTCAAGCTTGCGTTCGGCAAACCCTCAGCGTGGATCTGCGAAAGTGAGCCAGCGACTTTCGATGTAAGCGAGATCAAGACAAACCAACCCCCGTACTCTGCGACACTAGGGCTACTTCATGCCCTGTCCATTGCTTGGCTACATGCGAGGAGTGGATGAGACAAACAAGTGCAATATTATATTCGATTGGCTACTTTCGGTCGACCATCTCGTGAGACTTGTGAATTAAATTGACGTGCAAACCGAGCTCGAGGATGTGGTTCTCTCCCGTATCATGCAACAGTAAGGTCTTGGTAGCAGCCCTCCTGGACTGTCTATTCCAGAAAGCCCATGTTCCTGGATGATGTTCGCGATCATTAGGAAATTATAGTGAATGATGACTGGAAGGTTAGGCGAAGAGAGGCGCCTTGGAGGCGCATGGCTGGCGTCATGTGTAACGCTTTCCTATCCTCGCCACCGCTACTCGCTGCGGCGGTGGGGATTGCTCGCAAGTAGAGACTTCACCTGCTGCCGAAAATTGTCTCGTAGCCTGGCGTCCCTGTGCTCGTGGTCACATCGCGAGTTTCACGGAGCGCAACTCTTCTCCGACTCGGGCTGGAGGCATGTACCACTTTCTGGACTTTGCCTCGTCCTTGATGAGACGACTGATTTGGTTCCAGTCTACGACAGTAACGGCCTATCTGATAGAGCCTGGGGGCGCTCCATGCCACTATAAGAAACGACTGCGCATAGACTATCGATAGGAGCGACCACCCCACGTTGGACTATGGCGACCTACTATACACGTCCCCGACACCAAGCCGCTCCCGTCCCTTCGACTGGCGAGTCGCAGCGAACGCAGCACCCCCCTGCACGGACAGATGAGCTTCCCACTCTTGATCTCGACTTCGGCGAGCACTCGATTTACATTTTCCCCAACCCATCCTCTGTACCTCCGAGCCCTGGATCATCCCTCTTCTCCGCTCCATCGGACCTTCCTTCATCTTTCAGTTCCCCGACATCGCGCTCGCGCACACGGACTCACGCTCGAGGGCGACACCCCCATTCCAGCTTGTCAGCGCACACGAGCAGCAGCCGTAGTGGCAGCGCGAATACGAGGGGCCGTTCGTACCTGTGCATCCGCCCACGTCCGCGCCCCGCGACTGCGCCCAGAAGTGACACCGAGTCGGACGTGGACACCGATTCAGATGTCGAAATCGAGCTTTGGGATTGGACGGCCGAGTCTGCACGCTCACCGGCGGATGGTTCGGAGCCGGACTCGTGGGTGCTGGAGGAGGAAGTGCGGCGGGCGAGTCGGTGGGGGCTAGAGCCTGTGGACACGCACGTACGAGGACGCCCATTTCCCCTCGGATCGCCCGCCTCAGCCCAATCCAAGGTCACCCTTGACGATGCCAGACACCGTGTATACCTCGCACCCTTGCGCTCGCGCACGATTTCGCGGACAAGGACCAACTCGGCCAATATGCCCGTGCCCCAACCACGCATACGCATACCTTTCCTGTCCTTCTTCGCTGCCCTCCTATCCCTTGATTTGGACGATCCAGCCTTGCGCTTGCTCACGCAATCTGGCCCTCCCGATGGGCAGTCGATACTCTTCCCGGGACACAGTGCGGACAGTCTCTTCTCCACGTCTGATCATCCTTCCACTACGCATGATCCGGAAAGAACGTCCTCAGGGCGATCTAACTTCTCTCCGGATTTCGCCCCGGCCGAGCATGGTCTGCAGAAGCTGCTCTCCACAGACTCGGCTGGTGCACCCCTGCGTTCACTCCGTGCGGGCTTCGCCATTCCTGTTGAGGTTGAACTCCCAAGTGTGACGGGCCTGGCGGGACTCTGGCGCGCCGTCGGTGAAGTCTACACGAGGAGCGGGCAGGCTTGGAAGGAGGTTTGGGCGAACGCGTAACGTGATATACGGTTTCGTCAATTTGAATTGATGACCTGAGTGTCACTCAACGGCCGCGATACTTCTACTTTATCGATTCCGAGCTCTCAGGGTTTCGTACAGTCGTTGTCTGTCACCATTTACTCAGTTCTCGGAGGAGCCGTCTGTTATTCGAATGTACCCTAGTGTACGCGTGTATCCTGTCAGGCATATTGTTCACATCAGTGTACTAACCAGTCATAGTCGTAGTGCGCTTCAATACACCACTCATGCATACTGCACAAACGAGATCTGTTTGTCCGAGCTCATAAGTCTCTATCATTGCGCCATAGAACGGCACCTGTCCTGGGATGACTTAGTGAATTTGTGAGGTGGATGCTGGTGCCTGGTACAAAGTTGTCAGTGAGGATGACGATCCCTGACTGTGTTCGACCTCTATCCTTCTGACCATGCCTCGCTAGGACTGTTATCAATTGGTCCTAATCGCTATGCTTCGTCGACAATGTCGCGCGATTTGTTACTGCCTCTGGACAATATTCAGCTTGGGAATTGTATGTACTACAAACCAACACATGATAATACAGCGCATTTTTGTCGTCGCCACCACTCAACAATAATAACACAAACCACCTCATCCAACGATCTTGCCATCAACAATCTGTGCGGAATCGAAGATACGCATGGCCTCCTTCGCAGCCTTGATACCACTCGCCATCATGGCACCGAAAGTCGGGCCCATGCGGTTCGAGCCGTCGTGCTCAGAAAGTTCCATGCCTACGTGCAAACGTCAGTCACCAACAACGCGTTTCTGCGCTACCGACATACCGGTCATGACGAGCCCAGGAGCGACCTGGCGCGTGCCGTTGACGATGGCAGGCTCCGCGCGGTTCATGTCCAGACCACGCATGTTGCCGAGCTCCTTCAGCAAGCCCATGCTGACGAGGCGCTTCGCCGAGAACGCGCCCATGGGCCCGTCGTGGCCTGTTGCGGAGATGATGACCGGCGCGGTGATGACGTTCGGGTCCATGCAGCTCTGCGTGTCGTGGTTGAGCGACACGAGCGTCCAGTTGGTGACGACGCCCGACACGCGCTGCTTGCCGGCGTGGTCGGTGCGCACGATGAGGTCCTCCACCGCGGTCGCGTTCATGAGGACGACGTTCGGAAGCGCGAGCACGCGCGAGAGGACGGTCGAGGTGAAGAGCGCAGCGTGCTTGACCACCACAAAGGCGCCTTCGTCCTCGAAAGGGACGCCGATCTCGGAGAGGAAGCGGTCGGCGGGCTTGCGCACGACCTAGGACAGTTGAGTGTCTGGCTTTTTGCGGACCTAACGTGCTATGCTTACCATGGGTGTCATGAGCTGACCACCAAGCCAAGCACCACCGCCTTGGGGTATGTATCAAGCTGTGTGCTCCGTGTGTTATTTAGTGGGTGTGCTTACCAGGAGCAACACCAGCTTCAATGATGGTAATCTTAAGGTCAGGCCTTGACTTGGCCAGGTGGTATGCGCAGGACAGACCCGCACTGCCAGCACCGATGATGACGACGTCCGAAACGGCACGCTCGTACATCTGAGTGAAATACCTGACCAAGACATCTCGGTACACGCGGGCTGAGCCAGTCGTCGGTACACTGACCGTTTAATCATGGCACGGGAGACCTGCGCCTCCTCTACAGGCGCGAAGCGGTAGTTGCCCTCATAGTCCTCCAGCACGTCATACGAGCCGTTGGTGGCGGCACCGTTTGTCTTTGCGGCTACCTTTTGGAAGAAGATCGTCTCGTCGGTGGGCTGAGTAAGAGTAGCAACTGCGGGGGCCATGGTTGCGGATACGGGGCAAAGACAGCCGCCGTAGGGTATGAGCACTTATATCACCCCAGAAAGTTTCCGTCGGAGTGCGAGGCTCCATGGTCTTTGCCTCGCCTATTTCCCATTGCGTACATTGTGACCGCATTCGCAGGATCGGTTTAGTGTCGTGCCGTATCCCGTGCAGCAAATCGAGAACGTGCCACGACATTACTCACGGCTGCCCGGTTCGCGGCCCCGACGGACAATATTGCTCCTCCGTAGGCGGTTGGTCCATCACGCAGATAGTATCAGATAGAGAGCGTATCTGGGCAGTTGGCTGGGAGAAAGAAGCTTGTCGGGTATTCTTGTGCAACCAAGTCTCTCAAGGTGCTCGTCAAAATCAACGCAGGTACCCCATCCTCCCATTGTCAATACAAGCCTCCCTGCCGAGGCTGTCAAACCTGATGCTGGTCTGAGACAACTGATGTAAGTACTTACACCGTGATTGTAGAGGGTCCCCTAGGTCGTGATATCATCATTGCAGCCGAGCCCCCACACCACTAAGAGAAGCGGGGCGAGTTTCAGCCGTGCTGCACCTGGCTGCGAAAGTTCATATCGCTGACACCAATTTACCAACTCCGAGATCCCAGTAATCAGGTGCTGTTTTCGCGCTGTTCCCCCTGCAAATCGAGTCATCGATAGGTTGAACTGCGTACACACCTGTTTCTGGTACGTCGTTATCCGAGGTGGTATGAGCCCCGATTGCGAGTCACATCCAGATGTAGAACGCGAGGGGTTTACATCCTGAAGAGTGTCGTTTCGGTCGTGAGACTCAACGAAGACGCAGCCGATGTGAGCTTGGATCACCTTTAGCTGTACAGACTGCGCGTGAAGTACGTACCTGCACGCTCACCGTTTGTCAGAGTAGAGCGCAGCTCGCCCTTCGTCCACGACAGATCAGCTTTCAAAAAATGGGCGTTGAGTCGCTGGTATCAGAGGCCAGCGTCAACTAATTATCAGACGCGCTCCGACTCGGAGGGGACCGCGTACTCTACGGTCTCTACCTGCGATGTTTCTTCCATTTGACTCGGATCCGAACACAGAAGTGGTAATGCAGTCTGGAGTGTGCGACCAGCCGGAGCGCTGTGAGACGGGCGACTCGACACCTGAGAAACCCTGTGGCGAGTACATAGGGAACGACCCAGCAGGCTTTCATCGATCTCATTTGTTATTGCCCCTCTCTGCTCGCCTCAGTGCACCCTGATTTTGTTAGCGACCACAAAGATGGCGACCGCACAGCAGAACTACACGCTCACCGCCGATCCGCTCTCGTTAGACCGCATTCGCTCCATCCTCAACCGGCTCGAAGACACGATCATCTTCGGCCTCATCGAGCGTGCCCAGTTCGCACATAACATTAAGATCTATCGCCACGGCGAGTTTGAGGAGCTGCAGAGCATCGGGTTCAAGGGCAGCTGGCTGGAGTGGTTCCTGAAGGAAACAGAGTCCTTCCACGGTGCGTGCCAGCCTCCCGGCACACCCACAAATCACACTGACCAGCCACCCAGCCAAGGCACGGCGATACACAAGGTATGCCAGGCATCCGCGAAGCATGCTTGCACGAGCTGTGGCTCAGAATGATTTAGCCCGGATGAGTACCCGTTCACTGATCCCGTCGAGCTCCCCAAGCCCGTCCTGAAGGGCGTCGAGCTCCCCAAGATCCTCTATCCGAACAATGTCAACGCGAACGCCTCCATCCTGAGCTTCTATACGCACTCCATCGTCCCCCGCATCACCGCCGATCTCGGAGCGGGGAAGCCCGCAAGCGGGCCTGCCGGCGACGAGTTCGAGGACGATGGTAACTACGGCAGCGCGGCGGTCCTGGACGTCGAGGTGCTCGGGGCCATCAGCAAGCGCGTGCACTACGGTATGCCCTCTTCGATTACTCGTCCCCTCGACTCGACTCGTATGCCCTACCTATGCTGACGGACACCGCGTCGCAGGCAAATTCGTGTCGGAATCCAAGTTCCGCGCGAACCCCGCGGCCTTCGTCCCGCACATCCTCAACCCGAACCGCGCCGCGCTCGACGCGTTGATTACGAAGCCCGAGGTCGAGCGCAAGCTCCTCCAGCGTCTCCGGAAGAAGGCGGAGGTCTACGCACTCAACTTCTCCCCGGAGGGCGAGCCGAGCGGCGAGGTTGCACGCAAGATCGACGTGGATGCGATCGTCGACCTGTACGAACACCACATTATCCCGTTGACGAAGGAGGTCGAGGTGCGTCGTTCATGTTTCGGCCGGTCCCGCACGTTCTTCATGATGAGTGCCTGTGCAGGTCGACTACCTCCTTGTCAGGCTGGACGGCATGTCGCAGGAAGAGATAGAGGAGTTGGCAACTCGCAAAGGTGTATAGATCTTGTTCCGATCGAATCGACACGTTTGCGTTTTGAATTTTGTGGGGGCGCCGAGGGGCGGCAGGAATAAACTTTTCGTACACAAGGCTGTATAATTTCGGAAACCCGGCATTTTGGGACTACCCTACCGCCTCCTCGGGTTTTTGTTCCTCAGTCGTGTGTCGCTGGCCAAGAGCACCCACCCAACCTCGCATTTGAAAGAAAAACGATATAATCACTGAATAAAATGCCGGTCAAACACTATGATCTAATCTAGGGGAGACACCTGTACCCATATCCTCGCTTCTTCAATGTCTGGCCTTTCTCGTTCAGCTTCCCTTTCCCCAGTTTGCAATGACTGTTTGAGCTCTTCGCTGATTGATGCTTGTCAGGGCTTGAGATGTTTTACTACCAATAACAATGTCGTCGTTGATTGTAGTGCCTCTCTGTGGGAGACGAGTCTGCTCGCAAAGCTTGCAAATGACAGGCCGGTCTGCGCTTGGTATTGCCACCAACGCCACATTGAACGCCGTGCGGAACGTGCAGTCTGACTCGACTCCAACAGCATCCTTGTTCTTCCTAAGTCCGGTCTTACAAGTACCACTGAGGCCACAGAATCCAGATGACAAGAAGGTATGAGAAAATAAGGTGTGGCCAATTTCCAAAGGCCACGAGGACATGGAAGAGACGTGTGCGTTCACGCACTAGTCACCACCACCACCATTAGCTGATGCCAATCTTGGCAGTTGCGTGACGTAGCATCCTTCATCTGGCCCGTAACCAAAACCTTTTCCCCGGACTTTCGCATTTTTTGACATACACCGAAATGGGTTGACTACCCCCTTGCTGCCCGTGTCATTGTGTACGAGATCGAACAATCTGCCGTGGGCTTTGAACCTCACGGGCGACGATCACATTTGATTACCGCAACCCAGGAATAAAAGAGGTAAATGATCGCAACGAGAGACGACTAAGATGAGAGCACGACGGGTATCGCTCGATATGCACAGGGTAGAGTAAAGGCATAATGTTAGGAAGATGGAGCAACCGAGATTTCTGTGGATCATGAGACGACTGCGAGAGACAGAGGTAGGAATAATGTACAAGTCACAGCCCCAGATCTACGCGTGAATGAGCTCAACGGACGGCGGACGGCACAGGACACGGCGCACCTGCAAGCAACTTGCGGGTCTCATTCTCGCCAATATTCGCGGTCGCACGCCTGGCGAGCAGTTTCTCCGTCCTGAATTTCTCATACAGAACCTCCTTCGTGCGTATCTTCAGCATCTGTGCGAAAAAGCGCGTCCAACCGGTGTGAAACATTTGACAGCAGCTGGCGCCGAACGCACCTTCATGTGCGTAGATAGCACCGCGGTCCGCATCGCGGCAAAGTCACAATGCCGGGGATCCAGCACGTCCACCGTGCCCCACCTGAACTTCCTGATGAACACGCCCCTCAAGTCCGCAGGCGGCCCCGTGAGATACGGGAGCTGCTTCGCGGAAGTCGGGGTGGACGGCGTGACAGGCGACGTGCACGCCGACTCGGCGACAGACACATGTCCATCCTCGGAGAGTGCCGCGCCGTCCGTGCGCACCGACTGCTGATCCAGCGGGGCGACGCCGGGCTTGACGGTACGGCGCCGGCGCACGCGCTCGGGGCTGATCAGGGCGAACGGCAGGATGTCGCCCAGGTCGTTCCTCGTCACGACGCTCGCGGAGAAGCGCACGCTGGCGACGCTCTCCGCGTCCGTCATCTCGGGCTCAGCACGTTCCCGCGCTGCGAGCTCGGACAGGCTCATGCGTGAACGCGAGCGCGACCTGTTTCTGCGCAGCTGAGTGCCGTTACGAATGGCGCGCAACTTGATCACCGTGCGGGAGCGTCGCTCGTCTGGTTCCTCCTCAGACTCGGTGGCCTCCTCCGTGTCATTGGAGGACTGAGGCGTCCCGCGAACACTGCCATTGTCATTCCCGTTTGCCTGCTGCTTCGCCGTGACGGGCGCCTCCACGTTTACGGGACCGAAGACGCCAAAATCGAGGCCGGCTTCGTGCAGATCGTGGCGCACTACGCGCTTCATCTCGGCGAGGGTGTCGTCCGTAAGCGAGTCCGCGCGCGCAAGCACGGGAAGCACGTTGGCGCGATTGCTGAGGCGTCGGATCACACGGATGTCAGCGGGCGACATGGTGAGCTCGCCGCTGGCCTCGTCATCCGTGTCGTCGGAGGTCGAGTCTGAGAAGGAGAGCTCAGGGGGGTTTGTCTGCCGAGATATGGTGGTCTCGGAGCGCGACTTTGTCGGAAGCGAGGAGAGTGCACGGCGCAGGGAGGTGGACATGATGGACTTCGGATCGATCATGTAGATGCATCTGTTGTATGGTATGTACAGTGCGACCATGCACGTCGATAAGGCACACTCACAGATGTATGTGCTGGTCTCCTTTACTCTGCCGGATGACCTTTGATTCCTGCAAGATAGCATAAGCATCCACCGAGCGGAGATATTTCAGGCCGCTCAGACGAGTTGGGAAACATCGCAAGCCACTCGGTCGGTAGTTCGCTGTTAGGAATAGCGTGAGGCAGCACGAGCAACACGCACCTCGCCGAGAGTGTCGGAGAACTGGACGTCAAGGTACTTGACCACTGCGGATACCTGGCGTTCGAGCCTGAGCTCGTGGCCCTCCTGGAGGTCGAGGCCGGGAGTGTCGATCACGGAGAGGAGCATGCGATCAAACCGAGACTCGCATATCTCGACACAGGTCGACTGGATTAACTCGGTGCGCTTTGGGCTGCCACGCAGGAAGCTCTCCATGGCAGCCCGCTGCTCGGGCGTCGCGGTTGGCGAGATGTCGGCGGTGTCGAGAAGCAGCCGCAAAAGAGACGTCTTGCCTGTTCCCTGGCTGCCGGCCACCTGCGAGAATGTTCGTGAATATAGTAAGGCTCCCCGCGTCGCGTGCTGCCACGTACCATGATGTTGAACGTCGTCGGTGCGCGCGCCTTGCCGAGGCTGAGTTTGGAGCGCACATGGGTCGACAGCTTGCGAGTCTCGAAGGCGGACGGCGGGGGCGGAGGCGTCGACATATATAGGGAAGAAATGGTCCCGCCTACAGGTTTGCCTGGAGACGACCATGGCACATGGAATGGAATGGGACCCTGCAGCTGAGTGGGAAAAGCAGTCTTGGTCGCACCTTTTGGGGGAGGATGTGCAGCCTCATCGTGCGGCACGGCAGAGATGAGGTGTTCCGGCCACGGTATTCCTTGCGCGGCGAGCTCAGGGAGCGAAGGCGAGTGGCGAACGAACGGTGGACCCGAATGATCGGCCTCGGACTTGCGTGACTTGCGACGGAAGCTGAACATGGCTTCGACAACGTGTAGAGAGCAAGGAGTGTGTGAGACCTGCACGCGCGACGCCCAGCGTAACGATACACACGGATTCGGAGAAGTACAGACAGAGAAAGGCGCTACCCAACTGGTCAGCGGCGCAGGACGAGTTCAGCCACAGACAACTGTGGCAACAAGCGCCCCCCCTTTAACATTGACTGCTGTGCAGACCACATCCCCGTCAACTTTTCAGGAACAACATACAATTCTCATACAATCAGAGCAATACTGTTATACAACAAGACAGATGTATTCGCTCTCGCACAAAATCTCCCGGCGATGAAAAGCGCTAGACTTCAAACCTTATGGCAGTTTTCAAGCTACATGCAGGCTCAGTTCGCTTCCAAGCAGTATATAGTCAGACCGACAGATACATGTAAAGAAAGGCCCCCGAGTCTCTATGCGGCTATCGCATCGACGTACAGGCGCGAAAAGGGGGGCCAGGGGGGTGCTGTTCCAGCCACGGGTCACTGAAATCCACGAACGAAAGTTAGACGACGACTGTCTGTCAGATGTGCGCGCCGCGCCGGGAGGGCGACGATAGATAAACTACTGTACATGTACTCCATGCGACATCGGCCGTCCCAGCGACGGCAGTAAATACCCCAACAAAGCAGGAAAGAAAAAAAAGAAAAAAGAAAGCAATACACGTGCACCCGGGCGAGCGTGCGAGCGTCCTTTACAAGTCTAAGAGATGGGTTCGCGCGGACCGACTAGAACTGGCCGCCCGTGTCAGGCTCGCTCACGGTGCTTGCCCAACCGCGACCGCGACGGCGGCGGCGGGTTCCGCCATCATCCGCATTTTCTTCACGGGCTGTCCGCCGTTCTCTGACGGGCTCGCGTCCACCATGCTGATGGGGCGCGTGGTCCCGTTCGTGGCGCTGAACTGGACAAGCACCGACGGGGACGAGCGCGACGACGTCGAGTTGGACGGGCCCGGCGTAGCAGCCGCAGCCCGACCCCGCGCTCTGCTGGTGCTCGGGTCGTTGACGTAGTTGCACTGCAGCGAACGCCGGGAGCAGCTCCCGCACGCTGGGTGCGCGCCGTCGCACCTCGTCTTGCGGGCTGTGATAACAGAGATCATGTGTCAGTACTCCGTCACGAATTGCATCCGTGCAGAGCCGAACGCGCGACGCACCTCGACAGACGTTGCATGCCACTATCTTCGAACCGTGGTGGCTGGCGCGGGGTTTCCCAGACGCTGCGGAACCAGTGCGTCTCCGCGCTGTCATCTGACTCTCCTCCGACTTCAGCGAGTTCGTGGAAGGCAGATCTTCGAGAGGCAGCCCTTTGGACGCGGAACCCGGAGGGGCCGACAACGTGGCAATCGGTGGAAGCTCCGGGCGAGTCTCCACCAGGTTCACGTTCCGCAAGCTCGCAGTCGCCTGGGCAATCGGTGGCAGCACCGTCGACGTCGCCGACTCGTCGCGCCGCTCGATGGCGCTGCTCAGCGATGGCAGCGTCTCGCCCAGCAGCATGCTCACGTTCGAGTTGCGCCGCGAGTGCGGCTGCGACTGCGAACGCAGTGGCCCAGGGACCTCGGGCGATTGGGAAGCGTTGTCCATTTCCATCGAGTGATCTTCCATGCTCTCGCCCTCGCTTTCACTACCTCCGTATTGTTTCCGGACCTTCCTGCCGCCACGCCCCTTCTGGCTGGCCGTGTAGTCACAGGCGTTGTTCCGCTTGGAGCACTGGCTGCAGGCGGGTCTGCCACCGTCACACTTGAGTTTGCGTGCTGTCGAGCCCTCTGGGCGTCAGCTGGGCGGCAGTACGGGCGGAGGAGAACATACATCGACAGAAGTTGCACGCGACGGTGATCTTCTTCGTGCGTAGCCGTTGCGACCCTGTGTGCGAGAGCATGCATAGTCAGCAAAGCACCCGGACGCATCCCTCCATAGCCGAAAATGGGCTCGCACGACAACGCCAGTCCCACGGAAACGTCGAAAAGGGAGAGATGACTGACTCGAAGAAGTCGCGGTTCCGGGTGAAGGCTCCGAAGGGACGCCTGAGGGGACACGAGGTTGAGGCGAGACAGCAGTCCGCGAAACCGCATCGCTATTCAACGATATCGTAGTCGGACGAACCGCTTGCGGCTGCGTTTTGACCGGCGTGTGAGATGGCGTTGTGTCTATAGCCAGGATGGGACGCGAGCCTTGAGAAAGAGCGGGCAGACGGGGCTGCATGGCGATTGGTGCGTGTGGCGCCCGAGTGGGGATGGCGTGCGGTGGGGCTGGCTGAACTTCCGCTCTGAACTTTTGGAAGAGATATTCTCTTGTGTATTTTTGCAAAGTCTGTCGCCAACACAAGCAACACGCAACTAACCGTCAGTAAACACTCAAGGAAGCATCCCGGCAACGTGAGGCGACTGTACCTGCATGTGGTGGAAAATAGCCCCGCGTAGCTGTACAAAGTCACAGTGCGTTGCGTCCATGACATCGAGGGAACCCCATCTATAGTTCCGGATGAACTTGCCGGGCACAATTTTAGCGAGTGTCTGTTGTTTGTGGTTAGAGAACTGTTGTGAAGGAGTGTACTGCAACGCTAGTTCGTGACGAGACGGAGCCGGTCTGGCAACGCCGTCACTATGCGAATAAATATCCGGCGATATCACTGCGTATGGCAGGCGCAGGTAGGACGAGGAGATGGGGGTCGACGGCGGGGAAGTCGCTCCAGACGAGGCTCCATTCGTATGGCTGGCATACCCGTTCGTGTTCTCAACCTTCGGCGGAATATTTTCCGCAGCGTCGCGGCGAGAGTACTGAGGGTACTGTGGGAACGTGTCCAGGTCGAAAATACCGAAGCCAATGCCGGCCTCTGCGAGGTCACGGCGGACTGCTGTCTTCACTGCGGCGAGACGTTCGTTGGTGAGGACGTCTGCACGCCCGACGACGGGTAAGACGTTGACGCGTGTGGAGAGGCGCCGAATGGTCGCGATGTCGGCGGCAGGGAGAGCGGGCCGACAGAGCAGGGGATTGGTGGTCACCGGGGGCTCGAGGATGACGGGTTCGATCTCGGTGATGCTCGTAGCGCGGCTCCGGGAGACGAGAGGGACGGGAGGTGCCGCTACTGAGGGCGAGACTATGGTGTCGGGATCCAGGAAGTAAATGCAGCTGCACACATGGAGGGGATGCATCAGATAGAATCCTGCCTATTCGGGTGTCTGGCTGGGCACACTCACAGATGTACATGGTGGTCCCCGGTCTGCGCCTTGCGGTCCTGCGATGGGGAAGAGGTTGTATACGCGCTTTCAGAGGTGATTGAGAGAAGCGACTTACGTCGTCAATGCTGTCCGCGAAGCGCGCGTCTACGTGCCTAAGGATGTCGGCCACGGTGCGCTGGGACGCCGCCTCGTCGACAAAGTCGAGGGAGGGCGTGTCGATGAGGGTGAGGGTAAACTGGGTACCGTCCTCGGCGTCGAGGGGTGCCAGGTCAACGTTGACGGAGACGGGGCGGACATGCGAGGTGTGGCCGCTGCACCCCTGTACGAACTTTGCGACGGAGGCGAGCTGGTCGCGGGAGACGGTGGGGGCGAGGGAGCTGGTGTCGAGGAGGAGCCTGAGGAAGGAGGTCTTGCCGGAGCGACGGCCAGCGACCATGAGGGTGTAGCCGGGAAGATCGCTGTCCTGGGTGATGGCGCCGGACGCGGTGGGGGGTCGGGGACCGAGTTGCTCGTCGTTGACGTGCCCGTAGGGGCTGCCGTCTTGGACGAGCTGGTCGGGGCGGGCCCTGAGGTCGACGGCGTCCATGGTGGGGACGTCGAGAGCCGGAGGGAGTAGCGAGGATGTGCGGGGGTGGAATTCCAGATCACGACTCGCCCATCACCGCGCCCGCGCCGAGAGACGCCCGTGGCTCAGGCTCGCGTTCCGGTCAAAGCCAGTCAGCGCTTACATGCCAGGCTCTCCTCCGCCAATCCCGGGTCGGCCATGCTGTTGCCTCTCCGCCTCTTTACGTACGCTCGCCAGGCCGAGGCTCTATCTGTACCATTACTTTTCTACGCTATCCTCTACAACATTAGCCATTATTAACGTGGGATTATCTGGGAATGCGACCGCGATTTAGACCGTAACGGGAGTATAGGGATGTACTGTGCGACCAATACTACGACGGCCACGCCGCCAAAACCATAACTTAGCACGAAATAAACATAAGATACCGGCGGGAACTTCGAAGCACCTGTCCATCTGTCACCAGCGTGCTGGAGCCACACAACGCCCAGGCGACAACACTCATGGGGACGATCCTCGCCCACCAGGCGCCCGCCCCCGGCTGTCTGCGAGCCCGAGTTTCCAGCCACGCTCCCTACCGCTCCGGGGGCGTCGTCCCTTCTTCTTCTTCTTCTTCTTCCTGCCCCTCCTCTGTCCCATGCCCGGCAGACAACGCCTCGAACGCATCGTGCGCAAGGTACTCCGACGCGAGCGAGTCTCCCAGCGTCCCCAGAGAAAAGTGCTCCTCCCCGACGCCTCTCCCGCGATCCGCAGACCCGCTGGGCGGCACCACCGGTTCGCGGCGGAACACCTCGCGGAATCGCATCGGGTGCTCGCCCATCGCAGGATACCCAGCAGGATCGGGTGGACGAAACGTGAACGGCCCACCGAACGGCGCAGGTGGGGCTGCCTGCGCCTCCGCCGCCGCCGCCTGCTTGGCCAGGTTCTTCTTGCCGGGACCACGTCGCTTTGGGCGACCAGGAGGATAATTGCAGGGCAGCCCGCGCTTCTTACAGTTGTCGCAAAGCGGCCTCCCATCGCAGCGCAGCTTCCGCTCTGTGAAGGCGAAAACTCGTGAGATTGGGCGACAACGCAGGTACATTTCGCCCGCTGCTCGTCCACGTGTGTGTGTGACTTACTGCGACAGAAGAAACACGCCTTTTCCGTCTTCTTATCCTGGATACGCTTTCGAGAGGGCCCAGCTGCCTTCGCTGAGTCCGCTCCGGAGACGCCCCGCAAAGTGTCCTCCGTGCGCTTCCGCTTGCGTGTCGTCCGGCGCGAAGGTCCTGGCCTGCGCAAAGCTTCCTTTTCGTCACCCAGCCTGCCCGCGCTGTCCTCGGTGTCTGCATCCTCTCCAGAGTGCGTAGAGTGCGAAGTCAACGACGCCTGATAGCTTCTGGGCTCTGAAAATAATGGCCCAGAATATCTCGAAAAAGGCTCGATGTCTTCGGGAGGATGCGCACTGGGATTAAAGCTGTATGGCGTGCTAACAGGCAGGTGAGCCGCCAAACCCTCCGGATAACGGGGCGCCATCGTCGCCGGATCATATTGCGTCGGTTGTCGGTACGGGAGCGGGAAGGTAGCACGACTACCAGAGGCGTTCGCCGTTCCAGGCGGCGGGGCACGAAAATCTGGCCAACTCTCGAATCCTACACATATTGAACAGCTCAGCAGGGCGCGTTATGCTCTTCAGGTGGGACGTACGGTGCAGCGGCGGTCTGCCCAGCTCTGGAGTAGGGGTGGACAGACGGCGACCGGGACTGATCGAACGTCTACCGCCAGGGCTGCGAAGGCCAGTTGGCGGCGGCCGCCTTTCGAACGCGACTGGCCTGTCTGCGCCGACAGACGAGTCCCGAGAGTACGGATGGGCTTGGGCATAGGACGACGGATACAGACCATGCTCCTCAGACTCGAACAAGCGGCTGGGGACTGGCCTTGAGCCACTCGCTCCAGCAGGTCGGCGAGGGGGAAAAGAACGTCCTCTGCGGGGATCATCCTGGGACGCACCGCCTTCATATTCTAGATGCCGCCGCAGGTAGCCCAGAGTGGGGGACTCGTGGCCGGAGCGAGACTCGCTAGCGCGCCCGCGCCCTGCGTCTTGCGCGCGGTGAGATCCCGCGGATGGGAGGGTGTAAATGGCAGGTCTGGACTGTGGCTGCTGACGAGAAGTCGAGGCGACTGGCTGCTCTTCGGCGAGATTCAGATACCCGCCGTACCCTAGAGGCGGAAAACCTGAGCTGACAGGGGGGAGCTGGGCAGTTTGACTTGGACGAGCGGGAGCGGGTTCGTACGCCTGTGGCATCGGGTAGGAGTATCCATGTCGAGCGGATGAGGAACCTGTCGGCTGGTCAGACCGCCAGGTTGGCCGCAGAACGGGCACCCTGTGAGGCTCCGCAGCCGGCAAGGAAGGATGTTGCGTAAAACCATGCGAACTCGTAGGTGGCTGCAGTCCGAGCCCGACAGGAGACGGACCTCTGGGCAGAATGGACTGCAGAGGAGGCAGCTGCGCCGTCGAGAACCTCTGAGCCCGGGGATCTTCTCGATAAGCCTCATACTCCGCAGGTGCCCTCCTAGGCAGCTCAGCTCTACCATGACCGTCCTCATCGAACGCTGCCGGCGTAAGGCCTCCGACAACGTAGTCTGGGTCAGGAAAGTAGGGAATGGGACGAAACGCACGCGAGTTCTCCTCTGGGGTGCCCCCTGCTTCTCCGCTCGACGAAGCCGCTGGCGGTTCGTCCTGCCCATGCTGCGGCCCGGTGTACAGGAGGGAATGCAAGCTACTCGGCAGGGAGCTCTGTCGTCTTGAATCGCTCCCACCTCGTCGCTCTGGGTGCATGTGTGGCCAGCCTTGGGGCAAGAGTTACCGCAAGGCGTCGCGATGGCAAGGTGTCGCTTTGAGTGGGGGCGAGGACGGGAGCAAGGCCGGAAAACCCATTCGACGGGAGGCGATCGCGGAAGAAAAAGAGGGGAGAAAAACTGCGTCTCCGCAGAGAGGGGCGGATGTGGCCTAGGAGCCCCCGGATATGGGATGAAGGGCGAGTGTGGATCTCTAAGGTTTGTTCCCGCTCGTACAGCAGCCTGCGAGACCCAGTTCAACCATAAAGCACGCCGGGCGGGGGTCCGTCCTGTGCGCGCATTACTGGATCGAGGGGCTACTGGTGAGTGCATCTGCTCAAACGCGCCTGCGCGAAGGGCTCAACGTGACTGCTTAATTGAAATGCAGTTGGGGCCTGCATCTGCACTCTCATTCGCACCCGAGTCTTCCTCTCGCTCAGATTCTTAGCTGCTCTCGCTCTACAACAAAGCTGACGACTCTGACGTGCACACTGAAGAAAAAAAAATCGATTGTTGAATGGGGGCCCATATCGCGGGCAGCGTTCCAATCCGCTGGTTCGGCCGGTCACAGATCACATAATCGAGCCGAAACGCGATCGACTATCTGGCGGTGCAGAACGTCTCCTAAGATTGTCTGCCCGGTTTGTGCAAGCGTGCCCGCCCGCCTGGTAACACCCCCGACGCGTCCGCTCGTTGACCCGCCCACGGTCCGCCCGGATTTGGGGCGTGCGACGACGGGGCGGAGAGCGCGCAAGCCGCGTCGGTGCGATTGCGACCTGGACGGGCGTTCGCCTCGTGCCTCTGGCGGCGTGCGACTTTGGTCTCCAGGAGGCCAGGACGATCAGACGGGGACGTCTAGAAGCAGCCTATTGTAAGTGCAGCGAGCGAGGCCAGTGCACAGAATACAATCTCGAATCTCGATGGTCATCAAATCCAATGCTCCCTGCGATTATCGCGCATTTGTCCTGGAATGGCTTAGATCGTCACAAACACCCACTTCCCTGCTGTCCCCAAGTCTGCTAGCTGGAAATATCTTTTTCTTAGTATACGAATGTGTATTTTAGTTTTTTGTGAGTGGCTCGGGAAGCGTGTCCAACGTTGTGGGATTTAAGTCGTGACTTGGATCGTGACAATGTGACCATGTGGCAGGCGCTTCGTGACGTGTGTCCGTATATCGACCAGCCAAGATCGTCGACCAGAAAGATGCAACACGCGTCCGTCCACATCTCCAAGCGTAGGTGCCTCACAGTCTCTCGACGGAGTTTCTCGTCCTCCAGGGTGCAACGCACCGACGATGTCGTGCTTAACCGCTATAGCCGGACGGTCACCAAACCAAAAACTCAAGGCGCGAGTCAGGCTATGCTCTACGCGACTGACGGGATAAGCAACGACGAGGACTTTGACAAGGCCATGGTTGGCGTTGCCAGCGTCTGGTACGTCCGCATATTTTGAAGAGCCACGTTGCTCCCTCACTCTGTTGTAGGTATGAAGGCAATCCGTGAGTGTCCCGACTGGCTCGTCTGCTTTTAATCACTGCAAGTCGCGCCTAACTGCGACGATTTAGTTGTAATAAGCACCTGTTAGGTCTGGGCCAGCAGGCGAAGAAATCCCTCGTAGATGTTGGGATCATCGGCTACCAGTTTGGTACCGTTGGTGTCAGGTTTGTCACGTAGCCACTCCTACGGCGCATAGCTATACAACGCGTTGTTCTAGCGATGGCATTAGCATGGGCACTCAAGGAATGTCTTACTCGCTCCAGTCGCGAGACCTTATCGCCGACCAGGTCGAGACCGCCGCGGGCGGCCACTGGCTGGACGGCATGGTGGCTATTCCAGGTTGCGATAAAAATCTGCCCGGCGTCCTCATGGCCCGTGCGTCTCGCGAAGATCCTCTCCTGAAATCCCCGACTCAATATTGATTTCGGTTCAGTGGGCAGATTGAACCGACCCGGTATCATGATGTACGGCGGAACCATCCGCGCTGGCTCGTGCGCGGGCGCACCGCAGCTCGACATTGTCTCCGCCTTCCAAGCCTATGGGAAATACCTCCAGGACGGCCGAACGGAAGCAGCTGAGCAGGAGCGGTACCAGACAGTGCGCCATGCCTGTCCCGGCCCAGGTGCATGTGGAGGGGTAAGCCCGGCGCCGCCTCCTGTCCTCTGGTCTGACAGGGGTCCGCTCGCAGATGTACACAGCCAACACCATGGCCAGCGCCGCAGAAGCCTTGGGCATGACCCTGCCCGGATCTTCTTCCTTCCCGGCCGAGTCCCCCGAAAAAATCCAGGAGTGCGTGAGCATCGGCCCTGTCATGCGCAACCTACTGGAGAAGAATATTCTTCCTCGGGATATCATGACTAGGTCTGCCTTCGAAAACGCGATGGTGACGGTCTCCCTGTTTAGGAGGCTGCACGTGCTTACGTCAGATTTAGGTTTTGACGATGATCCTCGGCGGCTCGACCAATGCCGTCTTGCACCTCATCGCCATTGCACACTCAGTCGGCATTGAGCTGACACTGGGAGACTTCCAGAATGTCTCGGACAGGACCTCCTTCATTGCCAACCTGAAGCCGAGCGGGCAGTATGTCATGGAGGATGTCTACAAACTCGGCGGTATCCCGAGTGAGTGCAAGCCGAGCGTGCCTGTTCGTATGTTGGCTGAATCACGCGGCAGAGATCCTGGACTATCTCTTGAGCAAAAACATGATTGACGGGAATAACGTGACTGTGACCGGGCGAACCTTAGGCGAGAACCTGGACAGATGGACGCATGAACATGGCAAGCTCGACTTTTCCGCGCAGCAGGTCATCCGACCGCTTGAGAAGCCAATCAAGGAGACAGGCCACTTACGGTATAGTTTTCGGCCTCCTATTTCAGCGACAGGAACCACTCACTCGTCCTTAGCATCCTACGCGGCAACCTCGCGCCAGGGGGAGCCGTCGCAAAAATCACTGGCAAGGAGGGACTGGGCTTCACGGGCAAGGCGCGCGCATTCGACTCGGAAGACGAATTCGTTCATGCTGTCGAGAGCGGGTCCATCAAGAAGGGAGAGAAGACGGTGGTCGTGCTCAGATATCTCGGGCCGAAGGGTGGACCAGGTCAATCATTCAACTCATCCCAGCCGTTGGTCTGCCTCGCTGATAAGACACCACAGGCATGCCCGAAATGTTGAAGCCAACGAGTCTGATCATGGGCGCTGGTCTCGGCCACGACGTAGCCTGTCTCACTGACGGACGCTTCAGTGGCGGGTGAGTCTGTCGGTGGCCGTGGCGTTGAATTCTTTTCTTGACGGAGGTGGGTCTGTAGATCGCACGGGTTCTGCATCGGTCACGTCGTACCAGAGGCGCAAGTGGGAGGGCCGATTGCACTGGTCCAGGACGGTGACACGATCTCTGTCGACGCGATCAAGAACACCATTGAGCTGCACGTCCCCGACGGGGAACTCGCACGCCGGCGGGCGGCGTGGAAGGCGCCTCCACTCAGGGTATCACAGGGCACGCTGTACAAATACATCAAGACCGTAGAGGACGCGAGCCACGGCTGCATCACTGATGCATGATGGCGCCGGGGCTGTTTGTTGACCAGTGATGTATCGGCGGTGTTCACAGGCGCATCGGGGCACTGTCCTAACTGATATTTTTGCATGCTGCCGACAGAAATAATTATTCAAGATGCAGCCCTTGATAGGGGCATACTAAGTGGATCTCTGGGGGCTTTCCTTGAAGTAGTGTACTCAAGGTGCTTGGAAATTGGATACGATTCGAGCTCCGCACACTTCTCCCAAGCTGGAGCACTAAAATAAGATACTGTTATCCCTACACGGTGAGCAGAGGTATCTTGCCAAATTGCGCTAGTGAATGTATCTGCGAAAGCCTCTTCACTGAATCCTCTTCTCGATTGTTGAGCGTAGGCAATAACAACCATCTGGTTGGAGTCGCCGACCCGCGTTTTCACTTATTCCAGCAGAAACGATTGCAAGGTGCATCTCAAGAGACTCACCGACGTTTTACCGTAGCCCGTGAGCCGATGCTGACCGTATTACCAGTGGGTGTAGTTCCGCGATAAATTTGACATAGAACTTACGACAAAGAAATATTTCTACAGCTTTTTGTGAAACATTGCAACTGCCATGCTACCCTGTTGTGTTCTACGGACCTCCGAACTCCAAAGTGTTGGCTGCTACATATATACGCAGCTGTGCTACAGACGCCATTGGAACGAAAGAAGATGTGAATGCTTGCTCTGCACATTGTGGCATGTTGCAAGTGCGTGCCAAATGTCATGGGCACTATCAGCCGTTCCGCGCAGTCGCCTTTACCTTGCGTTTCTTCTCCGCTTTTGGTATCTTGTGCTTACGCCGCTCTCGCGCCTCCTCCTTCACCGCCTTCTTGCGTTCCTATAGATTGGTGAGTCCCTAGTCCCACCCGGAGCGGAGATTGTGATAGGGCACACCTTCTTGACCTCCTTATCTTCGTGGCGATGTCCGCGAGGCCGCCGCTCTTCGAGCTCGCCCTTCTCGCCGGATCCGCCATCTGACTCGTCATCTCCATCCTCTTCGGATGCCCTTTCGTCGTCCTCGTGCGTGTCCTCTCCGCGGGCCTCGAAACGCACCGCACGCTTCTCCGCACCCACATACCCGGTCGCAGCTACTGGTCCCTCTGTAGGAACCACCAGGCCGATCACGTCCTTGTAGATAAGCCTCTCGCCTTCCCCCCGATTGAGTGCACCAACGTCTCGCTCGGGATCATACACCTCGTTAAGTGTCCGCGGGATGTACGACCGCATGAATACCGCATCCTCCTGTGCCGAGTCGGCCGGTTTGCGTTCGGCACCCTCGCGCGCTCCATCTCCGCGTTCCCCCTCGACTGATGCCTCCTCGGGCTCGTCCATCCATTGACGCAGAATTGCAGCGGCGTCATCACGGCTGTCCTGTGCCACAAGAGACTCCCGGGTAACGAACTCGAAGGCGCGACGCAGTCCGACACAGTGGACGCCACGCTTTGAGAAGAAGTCTTCTACGTTGCGCAGGTCGGAGCGGAGGAAATCGAAGGCGTGTGGGTGATCATGCTCGACGGACTGGGAGACATCAATGATGTAGAGGCGGCCGGGTGGCATTGGTGCGTTCGCCGCATGAGCTGTCTGAGATCCTGCTTCCTGGTCTGCAGCCTGTGAACGCGACTCGGCCGGATTGCTTGCAGCCTTTGGCGCGGACTCGAGTGTTACAGGCGATGACTCCTCGACATGGAAGAGAATATTGTACTCCGACAAATCCGCATGGACTAGTTTGCATTCTAGGAACATCTTGCGAACCATCACCAGGAGTTCCACATACAAGTCAGGGATCGTTGACTCGGGAATTGACGCGTCCTTTAGTCGAGGTGATGCCCTATCGAATATCAAGGCATTGTTGATTGCCCTCTATGCAGCGATCGCATACACATACCATCCATTCTTGTCTCCGATGAAGCTCATGATTAGCACGTTCTCGCGGACCTCGACAGGTTCAGGACAGCGAATGCCGGCACCAACCAAGCGTTTCAAGTTTCGCATCTCCTTCTCCGCCCATACGCGAACCATTTTTCGTGGATTGTGGCGGCTTGTCCAGAGTCAGATGCCATGCATACAGATCGTTCAGTGTGCTATCCGCACCTGTAACCTCGTCTGAAGCGGTATTCGCCTGTAACATACTTGTCGCGATCCTTGAAGATTAGGATTGATGTCTTGTATATCTTCAAGGCGAGATGTTTACTTTCAGGCGTAAGGGCATGATAAACGTTCGCCTACGGCAAAAGATAGGCCGAAAAAGATACATTGAGTGGTGTGTAGGGTGCATGGTCAAGGGAAGACGACATACTTCCTTGCCAGTGCTAACACAACCATTCACCTCATACAGTAGACCTCGGCCGATCATTTTGAACAGAATGATCCTTGTACGCGGATCCAACACCTGCTCGTTCGTCGCGCGGTCGCTCTTGTCTTTCATGTTCGCGGTTGCCGATGGACCCTTCCGGTTCACACCGACGCCCAGGTCATACGGCATGTCAATATCACGGATGCGCGACGAGTATTTCGACAGAGCTTGTAATTGATCTGCTGTCTTGCCTTTGGGGCGGATAGTGTGTGATGGTGCAGTGTCCTTTGTTTGCTTTGGACGATTTACTGCAGGAACAGATGCGACGGCGGTGCGACTGTTCATGGCTGAGGAGACACCTTGCGCCGCACCCGTGCGGACGGCAACATGCTGTCTCACACGGTTATATTGCTTGGTGAAGTCTGGCTCGATGACGGTGAGATCTCTTTCAATCCGATCATACGGCTCGCAAGGCATTACCTCGCTCTGCAATCTCCCAGTCTTCATCTTCGGGTCGGAGGACCTGGAAGGCAGCTTCTTCCATCTCGTCCTCTTCTGCCTCAAATTCGTCTCCACCCTCTTCACTCGACGATGACCATTCCAAAAGTGCGTCTTCATCCCGCTGGGCTTCGTCGATGTAAGCGTGTCGGGAGCGAGGATCCGCACCGGGAGCAGAGGAGTCATCTGGGGCATCGTCAAACTGTCCGTTTGCCGTCTCCTCTGCTGCTTCAAGACTCCCAGAGATCATGGCCCTTTTTTATTTTCTACGCGGAAAAAGTGCGAGATGATATCCGAAAGTCAATCTGCCTGCCACAGATTTATTGGAAGATCTGATGGTGGGAGCCACGTGGCATGAACGACATCAGGTGAAACGACCATTTCCTGTTGATTCAAACTCGTTTGTCTCGTGCAACCTCGCTCTCTCACTCCCACATCTTCTGCGTTCATTGACAACTATTAGTTGGTGGGGCCGAGCATACGCAGATGTCTGTCAGACAAAGAAAAACATTTCATTTTGCGGCAGACGACCAAGAAGGCGACCATGTCATGGACGAGCAAGGTGCGCGGTGCAGATCGTCTTGTTACAATACTTCGCAGGTTATGACATGTTCCTCCCAGAGCAAGAAGAACTCCTAGACAGCTTGAAGAGCCATGGCGACGTTGCCGCGCGCCAGTACATGTTCCTAGGCCAGATCGTGCTTGGACTCTCTGCTCTCCTGTGAGTTGATAGGTTCACCCGTCAGCGCGATCCTGACTTTCCAGTTGCGAGCAGCCATGTCATCTATCTCTTCAAATGGGACAAATCATCACCTCTATATGCCGTCTTGTCCTCTCATCCATCACCCTCAACGATCATCCCCTTGCCTGACCTTTTCGCGGCCCTGAACATAGCGCTACACGCAAACCTGTCCTTGCTCCTGCTCCCACCAGACCACCGCATCCGTCAATCCCTATCTTCTCTCCCACCGCCATTAGAATACTACTCTCTTCCGCTTCCTATCCTGCACCCCCTCGTCGCTGGTTTGACGACCATCGCGCCGGCGCTTTCTCTGCTTCGGCAATGCAGCTGGCCAGATGTGGCTTGGTGGAGTGCAACTGCAGCAATGTCCTGGTTTGTGTACTCCGTCCACAGCTGGGCCGAGCAGACTACCAAGGACATTCGCGGGTTGGAGGATATGCGTTACGACGCACGCAGTGCATGACAATCATGCATACCACTAGGGTTGGTGGGTGTACAAGTCTGGCTGCGATCAACTGGGGGTCCACCAGCCTTCAGTGTCCCAGTACGGGCGCAGATCCTGCAGCCATGGCTTTGTTTTCCGTCCCGATCCGATGTGTCATAAGATTTTTCAAGTGTTACGGCCCTTGATTGTGCGTCCCACATTGTTGTATCGCACAGGTGCAACGGTGCGCACACGACGGAAAACTCACATCGCACGACGCAGCAATGAGTTGTTGGTCCCAGGAGACCTTCATGTATAACCAACCGTGACTGCCCGATGTTCATACAACAGTGGAAAGCGCTAATCCTAGGAAGTCACTATCTGTATGATTATCCACACATATGTTCTGACAAGACAATTGACCATGAAAGAGGATGCATAGATACGTACTTAGATCAGAGCGAGAGCAGATGTGTCCCATTGCACGACACTGTCCACCTACTATCTATAATTGCGGTTGACAGTGAAGCGGCAGCAGACGGGGGCCAAAACAGGAAAGGAGAAGGAGTAATGAGCGACCTGCGCAGAACGTGAGGCATACTATTTACTTGCTCTCCAGGTTCTCCAAAGTGCGCGACGTCCGCGTCATCCGGGCGGACGGGTGGTTTGCGGAGTCGGTAGTTAATACCAAATTCATCGTTGGGGCACACAAGGCGTGCTAAACCTTGACAGCCTTTGGTGTGGCGACAGGCTTTGACTTTGGCTTCGCAGCGGCTACGGCTGCAGCTGCCATCTTCTGGGCACGCAGAAGCGCACTCTTGTTCGTGCGCGGCGTGATGGCGGGTGCCTGTGCGCTACTAGGGCGTGGCTTCGGACGCCCAGTACCGTTCGCATGCTGCTTGTCACCATTGGCAGTAGGAATGGGCTGGCTCGTAACACTCGCAGAGGTAGAAGGCCTCGAAGTCGATCGTTGCGTAGTGGACGTGCCGCTCTTCACGGACGTCGTAGAGGCGATGCGCGATGCCACAGGGCGCGAAGGTGTGGGTTGAATGGACTGTGCAGACGGCGGGCGAGATATAGAGGACCGCGAGGTGCTTGTCCCGTTGAATGACGTGCGGGAGGTCGACCGCGAAGGGCCTTGGTTTGAAGGAGTACGGACTGCATGATTTCACATTTGACTTAGTCATCCAGACACTGCATGTCAGTGACCGCTTACACATAAACGACGTCGGCGGTGCCGTGTCCTTGAGCTGGCGGAGGCTCGCACTCCTATTCGTCCGCGGCATCACACTCGGTGTCTTGGTACTCGCGACGGTAATGGTTTCCCTGCGCTTATGGCCTGGTACACCGTCAAACGTGGCCTTGCCCTCTTCAGGTATCTTTGCGTTGCCATTGACAGGCAACTGTAAAGAAGCCCGTTTATTGTCTTTCTCTGGAGGTGACAGTCCGAGGCGGAGTGCAGCGGCACGCGTCATACGAGGCGCGACTGCAGGAGGCGCAGTACTCGCGACCGTAATAGTCGACGTACGCTTGTGGCCTGGCACGTTCTCAAACGTTTCCGCCAACCGCTCCTTACTGAGAGGCCCGCGCGGACCACCAGTCTTCTCTACCGGAAGGCCAGCACGTAGGGCAGCGGCACGGGACATACGAGGAACAATATTTGGCGCTGCGTGCGTGGCGGGGAGCTTGCGGGCCTTAAACGGCGTCCTGCCATTGTTGGCACTGCCCCCATCGCTCGACGTCTGCTTGCGCAGTGCAGATAGAACAGACGAAGACACAGAGCGAAGGGAGCCGCTGTTGAAGTTGCTACCGACATCGGGCAAGTCGGTTGTCGGGAATGGGGGAGAAGACGCGAAAATGGCCGAGATCTGCATCTCAGCGGTAGGCGAGTCAGGCGACCCCATGACCGCGTTCTGCTGGAGAGAGACTCCGTAGAGGGCCCGTAGTGCGGTCGGGGTATCCTGGCGCGCGACAGTTGGATCCGGGTCGCCCATGAGAGTCGCCCATACCTCAATGGCGCGACGGCGCTCCAGGACGTACACCCATACAGGTCCTCTGGTCAATACGTCAGTCGTGACTAGTGCCACGAGGCCCGCCATGCATGGCCAGCCCAGCGAATATATGAAACTTACTCGACGAAGCACTCATAATCATCTCCGAACAACTCATACATAGTCTCCGGGTCAGTCTCCACGTCGAATTCCATTTGCCGCTCCTTCACGATCTACACGATCGTGATCAGAAGGACTCGAGTAATCGACAATGCACGGTCATGGAATAGCGCGACTAACCTCAAAGCCTGCCTCAGATAATCGGTGTTCGATGTCGAAGCGGTGTGAGAGCGCATGGGGTTTGATGATGGCGACAGTGCGGGTCAGCGCGACATTAGGCGAAGAGACAATAGCTGTCTGCGGAACAGGAGTCGAGGGAGCTTCCAATCCGTACGGTACCTCATCTTGAACATCAACGGCGGGCCCTGCGATGCCTACGTCCTCAGCAGAAAGTTCTTGGTTCGTATGTAGCGAAGGAGAAGCGGTGGGGGTATTCTCCGCGAGCAGCTCGTTCAACGCAGCGTCTGACATCGCGGTAAAGGGATAGAAAAAGAACGGAAGGGGGAGACAAACGAATGAAAGACCTGGCTGAGCAGACAGGAGTTGGGGTAGAACTATTCACAGGGCGCGGAGTTGGCGCGGAGCGAGGTGGGAACCAAGACAACTGACAAGAGCACCTCAGGCGAAATAGATATGGACGACGATTGCAAGAGTACAAGCAGAGAGCCCCTGGCCAACCACGACGAGATGCAAGTTCGGAGACAAGGAGATTAGACGTTGAAAGTTGATGATGGATGCATTCAGCATCGTTCTATCCCACAACAAGCGGACCCATGACACTCGTGTTCAGGCTCAGATTGGGCTCAAGTTTGTGCCGCTTGCCTTTTGGGCGACCAGAACAGTCGGGAAATATAGCCAAGGCATCGCAATATCTAACCTGAAGGTGGAAGGACGAACGGGAACTGACTGGTGAGTTGCCGAAGAGAAGCAACGGTGGGCGCGGTTCGGGGTCCTGACCTCGAGTTGGTGTCATACGTGTATAACGCGCACTGAGTAGTAACGGAGGAGCAGGAGTCCTTTATTATCGTGTAACTGAGTGTTAATGGATACATGCTTGAATACGTGTCAAATAAGTATTAGCAATGGCCACATCCATACTCTATAACGGCAATCGAGCGACAGTTCACGAGCTGCCTGCGCCCGAGCCTCTCGAGTTCCACCATTTCCCGACCTTCTCCTTTGAATACCGCAAACTCTTCATTAAACCCGCGCTGACAACTCCCTTCACCGACTGCACCGTCGACGAGTACCGCACAAGCCTATTAATCTCTAGAGATACAACGCCTCATCATCTATCGCCAAGCCAAATCCCGTAGAAACTCACCTTGATCAATCACCTGCGTGAGCTTCGCGTCACCCGCAAGCCGCGTCCAGTACACAGTCTCATCCGCCTCCTTGGGATGTACACTAGTATAGTGCTCGATGATACCCTTGAGCAGATCTGCTGGTAGCTTCCGTAGGTGTGCAGCTCGTGCGTGCGGACTCGTGTCTTGTTCAATAGTCTCCATGTGGGAAGGCCAGTGCACGCCAGGCAGCGCGACAACCAAACGGTGGTAAAGCTCACGGAACTGCTCACTCTGCCGGCTCACAATATTCTGCACCTTCCCGCGATTCTCGCCCGGAAGGGACATGCGCAGATCCCCCGTGTAGCTAAACCCGGCAATGCGAGCGAAGAGCTCGCGCTGCGTAAACGTCTCTGGCAGTGTAAGCAGTGCCGTGCGCACTGCGGACGTAAGGTTGACCTGCTGTGTAAGCCGCACACGAGCATCATCCTTGATGATCCGAATTGGTTTATGCATGCGTCCAGCAAGGTAGAGCGTGCGCCAGTTCAGAAGATCAGAACAGAGATTGTCAACAGTTGTCACACCATATTTGATCGTCTGGATACAAGTCTCTGAACGCTGTTTAGGTGCCGAAGGTATGACAGGACTTACGACGCCTTGCACGGGCACATGCGTGTTGAACCATACGCCTGGGCTGATATCCTCAACACGCGAGACAAAGCCGGAGCCGAACGCACGCGCATGCAGCGGATAGTGACCAGGGAACTGGCTCATATTGATTGAGTGCCAGTGTGCCGCGTGTGTGACGGCGAACATGAAGTCGAGCATCGGCTTCTCCCCTTCCTTGTATCCATCCTGCTCGAAGACGCCTGAGCCGTACGCAAATGCATACCGAATGGGCGCGTCGAACTGCGCTACGATACTCTCCAGCAAAGCGCGCGTAGAGTCGGCGACGGGGAGGATCTGGTTACGGCCGAAGGTCGGTGGCAAATGTACGAGTGTCGGGTGCCGGAGGGGACGTGTGGGACGAGGCTGCGGATTCAACCTAGTCCTAGATGCAGGCTTCACGGTCGTATGCTTGGCCTGGGATGGAGGCGGGGGAGGCGGGAGCTGAGAATGGCCATGGATTGCAGCAGCGGACTCCGTGGCAAGGGAGCGGGTAAGGACGGTGATGACCCGGTGGGTGCGTGGGGTTGTCGGAAGCATTTCTTTAATAATAAAGGATAAATTGGTCAGAGAGCATGGGATGAGTGTGTCGTACGGAATGAGGTTGACGTTACGGTTAAGGAGAAGGTCGTAGACTCGCAGTCGACGGCCATCCCAGGATGTGGGGCGGTTTCCTCGTGATCATTTAAATACTTAATTCCCCAGTCGAGTCGAACCGGCGATCGCCAGCTCGCATCAATTCAGCGGTGAACAAGTAACAAACATGAACGCTCAGCGTGTCAATCACTTATCCATATTACCCTGGACCAGCACTGCAGAAGATTAGATACTGCACTCAGCTACATACTCAGACCGAGATAGTTCATCCAACTCTACACACGTTATCTCTGTTCCAGTTCTCGATGGCTCCCAACACTGAGAATAGAGCTGATGCTCCCGCTTCGGCCAGACCGAGCGAGTCTTCGCCTGCCTTGAGTATAACCGAGGCTAACAGCGCGCACCCCAGCCTCCCGGACAATACCAGCGTATACTGTATCAGGTGTTTCCGCCTTTACTCCTACATGCACATCGCCGTTTTCGCTCCGTGCCAAAGGCTTCAGCTCTGTTGGTGAATTTCCCAAGCCGCCTAGCGCCCACCCGACCTCCACAACACGTCGAATGCTCCATAGCCATGCGAGCACAAAAACGGGCGTTGAGGCAAGCACGTTCAGGACAGGGTACAGGTCAGGATATCGTGCTGGAGGAGCGAGAAGCATCTCCAAGACGTGGAGAGCAAGACACGCGCTGTGTACAATCTGAAGTCGAAATGGGCCGTGCCTGGATGTTAGGTTGACAATTCGGGACTAAGACCATGCAAATACACTGACCAGCGATAGATATTGAAGAATGGAAGCAGGCCGAGAGCGAATCGGGTTATAGCCCACAAGGTGATTCCACAACATTGTAAGCGCGATGTAAGCTACACCCTGACCGTCACGCTTCAACAAAGGCCACATGCTAAACCAAGAGTCAGGTCAGAGAAGGAAATCCTGCTGCCAATAGATGACGCCAAAAGGATGGGCACACCTGAACATTGCAACATTGCTAGTAAGCATTCCCAGCTCGAACGTCTCCGACGCTTCATTAGACGTCGCACCAGACAGAAGTAGCATGAACGGTAACAGAGGGAGCAGTATCGTCTTCTCGTGCACTTGAAACGAGAATAGAAAGAAAGACATCGAGGAGTTCAACAGCGCATACGGGAGTAGTTGTAGAGTGGATACGGGTTTGAATGCTTCGGCCTTGCCAACGGCCTCTCTAGCAGTTGACTGGGCGCCTTCCGATGCGCCCACACCTTCAGGATGAGGCTGCAAACGTATTTTCCAGCTTCCATAAACAAGCCCTGCAGCACCCGGCAGAAAACCGATGGCAGTCAGGCAAGTCGCCAGTCGCACAAGTACCTGAGAGTTAAAATGCTGGCGCCACTTCACAAGCACGTCACTCGCACACCAGAAGTTGGCGACTTTGTCCTCGAAGAGTCCGCGATTAAACGGGAAGATGCGAGTGATCGGATCAATGACCGCGGACAGAGGGGCGAATGGTGGGAGGAATGGCAGGAATAGAATGACCACGGAAAGTGTGGTGACGAGGGCCAGGCGGAACAGGTGGCGAGGACTGCGTGTAACAGCACGTTATAGTGAGTTAGCATATTGACAATGGAGCGAGTAATGTTGCGTACCCTTGAGTGGGGCCAAGGTATATACACTTCCCGAGGAGGTATGATCCGATCGCTGGAGCATAATAGAGCGCCATCTGCTTGAAGCCGAGGCTAAGAACGAACGCCATTGCTCCTACCAGATCATGGCCCTTGGCAAAACAGACGAGAGCCAGGAGTGTGAGACCTGTAGACTATCAGCATAATTCTTGACTCAACAGAAAATAGGCATACCGAGCATGACAGAATTGTATTGGAAATGTCCAAAGTCAACGATCAGTAGTGCGGGCTGCAGAAGAAGCGTGAGGAGCGCCGCTTCCTACAGAAGAGTGAGTTGTAGATTCAAGACCATACAACTCTTTGCTGACCTGTGTGCGTGCTGACCGATTTGCATGCCATGTTCGGGTGAATAGGAAGAGGGCCGGTAGGTAAATGAGTGTGTCCAGTACTAGGACAGTGGCGCGCATGTAGGTCTTGCTCTCTATGCTCTCTATCCCACGAGAAGAATTGAGGATGAACCAGGAAGGATTAATCCATGACCCGCTGAAATCAAACGAATCAGGCCTACGCTTTCGTCGCGCTTCGACGATGATCCGCACATTACGCCACATACCCACGATACATATGCCGTTAGTGGAGGATAATCTAGGCCCCAGTATTGTAGGTCGTATTTGTACCATTCGCGTGTAGGCAGGTGTATCGTCAGTTCCATCCAGTGTCGTTGCGCCTCATAGTCACCGAACATGGGTGGGATATCCTGTCCTAAGCAGCGACTCAGTGAGCATCCAAGAACTACACAGTCATGACGATGCCTACACTGACTGACCAGAGTAAGAGCCGAGGCCAATCGACCACTTAATCCAGACGGAAACGAGCACTGCACATGGCACAACCCAGCGCTTGAGGCCATGCTTGTGCATCCACCGGACCCACCGCCTGCCCATACCTCTTTCGCGCTCACCATCTGTTGTCCGCCAAGCACGTGGATATGATGTGAGGTGTGGCGAGGCATAGGACGGGTCTTGCTCCTTGATAGAGCTGAAGCCAAGCTGGTGGCTCAGCAGACGACGCGCCAGGACAGGAGAATGTGAGGGCTGTCCATTCAGTGAGAAGGGAGACACGGGGCGCGAAGACGAGGCAGAGAGCGTTGGAGAACCGAGCCAGTGTGGGCTTTCGGACGCCTGAAGTGTGTGATGTTTTTGCGGGACAGGAGAAAGGATGTCGGGTTCTGGCCTAGTATATTGTCCATGTAAGGTTGTCTGCAGAGCGGTAGGCATAAAGGTGCATGCACATACCCAACTTGTGACAGAGGCGTTTTCAGTCGCATTGGCCATGTACGACCTGCATGTGTCGCAGTCGATGAGAAAGAAGTAGTCGTTTTCCGCTGTCTTGGCTGTGGAAAGAAAGGCGAGCCATCGGTAGGGAAGTAGGCGGACGACTCGTCCATGGTTAATGGCGTGACTGGTGAGAGTACGGGGGTAACTAACGGTCCCAGTCAATAGGGACGATCACAGTACGCTTTCAGCTGTCACGCCTGCTATCCCGTCCAGCTGTCCGAGGCTCAAGTTCGGCAAAGACCGGCAACAGTGTTCAGCTTTGATCGTGTGCGCGACATTTATTGCCTTGCTTTCGGCGAGCCTGTCGGCATAGTAAGTCGGAGTTGACATTAATATTGAGCGTGAGCTTCAGCCACCCCGAGCTCCGCCAGATTGAGTGCCGTCGTGGTTCCTGTTGAATAGACCCTATCCTAGGGTTGGTTCATCAGATGTCCCTTGGGTTAGACAGGAACAATGTGCACAATTTTATGACAAATTGCTGACCTCTTGAGTAGCTAATCATAGTGTTCTGACTAACACCTCACTGACCAAGTCCTATTAAATGCACCAGCAGCGGTAATATGTACCATCATCATTGACAGTACCACCTTCATTGTAATAAGGACACAGTCAGGTCATGCAAACATTTAAAAACACTCAGTAAGATATCTCTTCATGTCCTCGATTACTCTATAGTGTTGTGGTGAGTTCTAAGCTGCTGGCAACACTGAGAACCCGCCAAAACACTCTTAGTTTGGTTTTGGACAAGCGAGGACAATCAACCCCTAGGCTAGGGTCTATTCAACAGGAACCGCGGCAGCACTCACTCTGGCCGAGCTTGGGGCGCCTGAAGCCCACGCTCAATACTAATGTCAACTCCGACTTACTATGCCGACAGGCTCGCCAAAAGCAAGGTAATAAATGTCGCGCACACGATCAAAGCTGAACACTGTTGCCGGTCTTTGCCGAACTTGAGCCTCGGACAGCTGGACGGGATAGCAGGCGTGACAGCTGAAAGCGTACTGTGATCGTCCCTAATCACCCATTATTTAACAGGTTGCATTCTAAACGACCAATCGCAAGTGCTTGCTTATGTACGTATTAAAGGCAGCTTACGTCATCAATGCGACACCGCGCCCGAGTGACCCCAAGGCCTGCTCACCTCATGGTTACACTTACACTTCCACTGTTCTTACGTGGTGCGCTTTTCTCTGTCCAGCACGATTCGACATTGTCATGGGCATGATGATTCCTACAAGGGAGAGGGGCACCCCAGCAGACAGAGTGCGCGCACTGATGGTGCAGAAAGAGAACATCGAGGCGGAGCTGGACGCGCAAGTCTCCATCTTGAAGGCGAACTCATCCACCCTCAGCACACCTCTCGTCGACACCGAGGGCTTCCCGCGTGCTGACATTGATGTCTGGGCCGTCAGGCATGCTCGTGTGCGCATCATCGAGCTACGGAACGATCTTGACGCGCTGAGGGACACCATTGCTATGGCCTTACAAGGGGTATTTGACCCAGCGACTTTGGCAAAGACAAGTGCCGGTGTCGTACCATCCAGCTCCGGGCAGATGACACCTTTCGCCAAAGTTAATGGGGTTGCTCCCGGTAGTCCGGCGGCGACGGCGGTATGTGGTGTACTGTTCACCGTCCATCATAACTCTGATCCTGAGAATGAGTGCAGGGCCTCTTGAGGGAAGATC
Organism: Fomitopsis pulvina; assembly: GCA_964035675.1. Lineage (NCBI taxonomy): Eukaryota > Fungi > Basidiomycota > Agaricomycetes > Polyporales > Fomitopsidaceae > Fomitopsis > Fomitopsis pulvina. Next base: position 1,909,809 of record OZ037960.1, read on the forward strand.
TAGTGCTTTCCTTCGGGTCGCTGACAAAAGCTTCCTTTCCCTCGTCATCGTCGCTTCAACCGTTGGCCGAGTTTGTCGCGACCCGAGAGAACGTTGGTTCTGAATAACTGCAGTCTGTTTTGTTCTCCTTGGGCTAACAGATGTACTTAGCGACAGATTGCGGTGAAAGTGTTGCGTGGTTCAGATCAAACCATTGACCTGATCTTCACGCCCAGAAGTGGTTGGGGAGGGCGCGGAATGCTGGGGTCAGTCTTCGTATCATTCGAATGATGCTATGCTAATTCATTCCGTAGGTGCCACATTGTGCCATACACCTCTTCATGACAACAAAACACATTTGTATCGGTTAGGTTTCCCATCCGTTGTATCGATACTGTGGCATATCACGAAAATTGTACTAGTGCTGTGGCCAGTCTCACCACAATGAGACCTCACCTTCCTAAGGTGCGGGTCATCGTTATCAATATTTTTTTTCCAGAATTACTGTCACAAGTATTTCAGACTACTGTGATCTTCAGAGCCTTCTCCCATATTTGTGGCGGTTCGTCGGCTTGCAGGCGAGCTTCTATTGGTAGTTGATAATTGAGAGCACATCTCGAGATGTCGAAGACAGTGAGCTATCTCTACTGAAACAGATGCTATTACTCGAAGTGCCGTCTGCGCCCGCGGTTCCTTGCTGGAGGAGGCATGTATGTATGTTGTGGCTATTTGGTTGTGTTGTATAGTATTCAATGACAGTGGTACATATAATGGTGACAGTCAAAGTATGTATGTGGACAGATGGACATGGTGGGTGTTATATGTACTTAGACAAAATCTGCCTGTCTGATCTCTGACGATGGTCATGGAACCAGCTGAGATGTATTTTGTCTTGTTTCCGAGCTGGCAGCCTTTCAACCACATGCTATTCATCATGCAGATCATTTGCTTGTTGATGGAGTCTGTCAGTATGGAAGGGAGTTGTGTCTGATCAGCCTGTGGATTTGTGAGTGTACATCTCACAAATAGTTGTTGCTACAACACTCGATGTTAGCGCCGGCGACGGGGCACTAATACTCAGCGGAGGGGAGTCTGGAGGCGGTGAGGGAGAGGTCCCGGGCGCCGATCAAGGTATCAGTTCTGATGATGAGGGCTGGGTCCCTGTCGAGTTCTCGCACCGCTGACCTATCGAGCCAAAAGATAGTCAGATTGAGCTTAGGGCTCGACCTAGTCCACTACCGCTTATATACATGCACTGGCCATTCTAGTACTCTACCAGTCAACCTCTGAAGACAAGTAGTAGACGTCCCTAGCCCCAGCTGCAAGTACCACGGAGGCAGCGTACCATTATTGTGCTATCATCTACTGTTCCGGTGTTCTGCAAACCTGGGGGTTCACTACCCTCAGCCTTCAGCGACTGCCGGGCCTCCTCCAAGGTTTGATGTCGGTTCGTGATTGGCCTACCTTCACCGTCGTGTGAAGGGTTCGGCGTATAGTAAGGATAAATAGAAGATGAGAAGAATGGAAGAATGATAAATAAAACGTAGATCAAAGATGAAGAAGAATGGAGAGATGTAAGGTAGAAGTCCATCATTATGCTAAGACGCGATGGTGGGATTCGGGCTAGAAGTAAGGACCCTTGATACGTAAGGAAAATGATGCCCATCCCGTCTCGTCCGAAGTAGAAGAAAGATAATCAAAAGAAGAAGAAGGTGTACTGTAAGTGACAGATCAGGGGTTGTCCCCCAGCTGCTCGCGAATGTCCTTGGGCGGCCGCCTCCATAAGGAGTACATCCGATGACGTAGGCGGACGTCTCGGGTATGACTAAGAAAGAAAAGGAAAAGTGTCAGTGCACTCTGCGCAGTATCGTAACATCGCTAAGTAAAAGTTCTAGATCAACTAGTCTAAGCGTCTTGTAACATTACCCCCCTACTACGATTGAAGTCCACTTCGATTCCTACCATGTTCGTCGGCGAATCTAAGCTTCCGGGTCTTGCATGGGCCACCATTCCTCGCCGACCTGCCCCCAATAGACACCGTCTTCGTCATACTCTCCCTCAACAGCATACTCGTTCAGCTGTTCGTCAGCCGTGATGTAAGTGCCGTCGGAGGAAGGTGACGGGCTGGCCCATACTGCCCGGACAGCGGCGACTCGGCGCAGAGTCCATTCACGCTCCGGGGTGACAGCAGCCCTTAGCAGGTCATCGATCTCGATTTCAGACTGCTCGAGGTCGGTTAGTGAGGGTCTTACGTGGGAGGGTCCGGCGGCGTCGGAGATGTTGAGAGTGAGCCATTCGCCGGTCGCTCGGAGGGCATTCTGTCGTTCAATGGGGTCGTCGGGTATTGGTGAGGGTTCGCGCGTAGCATATGGCAGAGGGTCCTTGGCAGGGTCGTCAATGAGGAGTCTGGGCTGGGCTGGTCCGGTGAGTGGGCGATCCTGCGGTGGGATAGTGGTCGTGCAGCGAAATGGGCGTATATTGAGAGGAGGGGTGGGGGGTCGTCGTGCCACCGCGACCTCATCAGTGATCTCGAGTAGACGTGGCCCCTGGCCGCATGGCACGTAATATCCCTGGGTGCAGTGGGCGTCCATCCAGGCTTTCGCTTCCTGCAGCGTGCGCTTGGTGGTGGTTTCGTGTGGTCCGTGGCCGCGAGCCTGACGGTACTCCTCTTCTCGTATGAAGATGCCGAGGATTCGTCCTTTGGCTACGCACCAATACTTGGGCGTGTTGTCGGAGGTAAACGTGAGGGCCCAGCGTGTGGGCCGGAGGACGGGTGGCGAGAGTTGTTCGCCAATTCTTCTGGCGCAGTCATCGGCTCGGTCGCGCTGGTTCATGAAGACAGGTACCTGCGCGCGGTTGAGGATGCCGGCTTCGTAGAGGGTACGGGTGTCCTGGTGGACAGCGGGTCGAGGCCAGTCGGGGTTAGTGGGACAGTTGAGTGGGGTGTGGCCTGGCTGGCACCGTTTGCAGCTAGGGCAGACGTAGACTTCGCAGTCGACCAGGTCGTGGGTTTCGTTAGGACAGTAATAGCATTTCATATGCGGGAGTATAAATATACTGGATAGACTCCGGGAGTAATGGATCAGCGTGGGGATAGGGTGAGTCGTTTGTTCAAGGGGTAGGGGCTGAATAAACGCGGTGTGTCGGTGTCGTTCCGGTTCGGGGATGTGTGCTTGTGCCCAGTTAAGGACGGGGGTGCGTCCCAGGTCCAAAAGGGCTAGTTCGAGTCGTCGTTCTATCTCCAGTGAATTGTATCGGGCCCCTCGGGCCAGTTCTTCTTCATTTGCGTACGTCGTGTAAAGCTGTCCCATGACCTCCTGCAGGTGCGCAAGGGCATCAGCCGTATGGTAAGCTGCCATTGTCGGGTAGTCCGTCGCTAGATGGTTAACTAGGGAGGCAGGCACTGTGAGGAGCGTACTGAATAGTGCCCAGTCGATCCTGGACTTGGTCCTCATCGTCATCAGGTCCGCATTCGTGCCTAGGTGCACCCTGGCTGTCACGTCGGGGTCGAGGGGCGTGGCGGGCGGTGAACTCCTGAGTGGACGAGGGCCCCGAGGGTGGAGGGCAACTCGGGCTAGGTTTCGATCGGTGTCTGGGTTCATGTTGGAGATAGCCTGAGACAGCCAAGACGGCAACTCAGCTTATATTCTTTTAGGATATCATCTGCAGTGCTGCTGAAATTCGACTCCGGTTCCCATGTTCGTTCCGCTGTGGAGTATCCCTTCCACTGCACAAGGTATCGTCTACCAGTGCGCGTTCCCTTGTGTGCGACGATCACTTCGACTTCATAATTGTCTTCACCTTCGATGTCGTCAGGTGGCAGGTTCGTATATGATGGACCGTGTTCATCAGTTTCAATGTACGGTGACAAGAGGCCTGCGTGGAAAACGGGGTGAATCTTCCAAGAAGATGGGAGAGCGAGGCGGTATGTAAGTTTTCCCATCACTTGGATGATCTTGAAGGGTCCTTCCCGCTTTGGCTTGAACTTCCGTGATTCGTAGGGAAGTCGTAAGTTCCCGCTGTCTAGCCATACCTTCTGGCCCTTCTTGAACGGCGGTGTCCGTTGTTTGATTCTTTGTTCAACTGTCCTTCGTGACAGTTCGAGGGCGGATTCTACTTCTGTTCTGATCTTCTGTAACTCGTGCATTCTTTCTTCGGCTGCCGGGACGTTGGTTCGTTCTGTGATGGTTGGGATCCCTTGTGGTACGAATCCCATCATGACTTGAAATGGGATTTGCTTAGTTGTGGCGTGGAGTCGAGAGTTGTGAGCGAATTGAGCATCAGGGAGGTAATTTGTCCACTCAGCTGCATTGTTGGCGCAGAAGATACGTAAGTACACTTCTAGCTCCTGATTGATGCGCTCCGTCTGTCCATCCGTCTGGGGATGATATGCCGTTGACATAGAAGATTTCACCTTGGTGAGCTTGCACAGTTCTTGGAATACGTGAGAGGCGAACTGCGGGCCTCGGTCTGATATGATTCGTTCGGGTAGTCCAAACCAAAGGTAAACGTTCTGGTGTAAGAGTCTGGCGGTTCCGAGTGCATCAATAGTCTTGACTGTTGGGATAAAAATTACCCCCTTTGTAGAGTCGTGGTCCACAACGACTAATACGGAATCGAAGCCGGCGCTAACCGGCAAGTCAGTGATGAAATCCATTGTCCAGGTGGTGAAGGGCACCGCATGGGAAAGCGGTGGGATCGGCACGAGAGGTACCACTGTTGGGTGCATGTTCGGTTTCATTTGCTGGCAGGCTGCGCAGCCTTTGACGAAACGGACAACGAAGGCAGCCATGCCTGGCCACCAGTAGTCGCGCTGCAGGCTGGCCAACGTCTTCTGTATGCCAGGGTGCCCGGCGGCGGGGGTGTCATGGTGTAGCGTAGTGACTCACCGCCGTAGCAAGGTCGAGGGTGGGACGTAAAGCCGGTCGTGGTACCATACGAGCGCGCCATCGGTGCTCCAGTCAGCGAGGGAGGTGCGCGCTGGTGTTGGGGCGTGTCCAAGAAGGGCTTGAAGCGCTTCGGCGACCATGGGGTCCTTGTCGTGAACTGCCAGAAACTCCGCAAGGAGTTCAGGGTCCATTCGGTTGACGAAAACTGCCTCGGGCAGCATCGTCATGTCGTCGTTATCGGCTTGGCCATCGTCATGATCGGGTTGTCGCGATAGAGTATCGGACTGGACCATCTGGGACCCGGGTTGGTGGAGCAGCTCGTAGTCGAATTCGGATAGGAAGAGCGACCAACGGGCTTGTCTCCGGTTGAGTTTCTGTGCCGTGCGCCAGTATGTCAAGTTTTTGTGGTCAGAGAGGATCGTCACCTTGTGTGGGCTTCCCATCAGGAGGTGCTTCCAAGATTCCAGGGCGCGTACAATGGCGAGCAGTTCTCGGTCGTAGATCTCATAATTGTGTTCTGCCGGGAGAAGGGATTGGGAGAGGTAGCCGCATGGGTGCCAGTCTCCATTTGTGTCCTTTTGCCGGAGTATGGCGCCGGTCACGAACTTGGAAGAGTCTGCCTCTAAGGCAAACGGCTTGGTGACGTCGGGCATGAGTAAGACGGGTGCACTAGTGAACTCAGCTTTCAGGTCGTCAAAGGCTCGTTGTTGCTCATCCTTCCAGTGCCATGCCGTGTTCTTCTTGGTCAAGTCGATGAGCGGTTGTACGCGATCGGAGAAGTGGTGGATAAATTTCCAGTAGAAATTTCCAAAGCCCAAAAAGGCTCGGACTTGTTTTACCATCTTCGGCGTGGGCCAGCTGGCAATTCCGTCGGTCTTGACCGGGTCCATAGCAAGGTGATCGGGGCATATGATCATACCGAGGAACTCTACCTCATCTTGGTTGAAGAAACATTTCTCCGGTTTGAGGTAGAGGTCGTTATCCTTGAGTCGTTGTAGTACGCGCTTGGTTCGTTCTTCGTGCATCTTCTTGTCATTCGAAAATATCAGTATGTCGTCCATATAGATCACTAGCCATCCTTCAGCGAGTAGATCTGCGAAGACCATATTCATCATCCTTTGAAACGTGGATGGTGAATTACATAACCCGAAAAACATCACCGTAGGTTCGTATAGCTTGGGTGGCCCGCCGTCCGTTCCGGGTACAACGAAGGCTGCTTTCCATTCGTCTCCCTGCTTGATTCGTACGTTGTTATATCCTGAGCGAAGATCCATCTTCGTAAAAATCATTGCCCCTTTGAGTTTATCCATGAGGTCGGATATCAGGGGGAGCGGGTATCTGTCCTTGATTGTGTTCTCGTTAAGTGTTCGGTAATCCTGGCAAGGGCATAGCGATCCGTCTTTCTTTCCTACGAAAAAGAAGGGACTCGCCAGTGGTGACTTGGAGGGTCGAATATATCCTTTCGACTCGTTTTCCGATATGAACTTTGAGAGTTCTTCCTTCTGTCTGGGGTTCAGTGGGTACACTTGCGCTTTCATTTCCATGAAGCCCGGTTTCAGGTTGATTTCGTGATCGTAGGAGGTATGCTGGGGAAGTTGTGAGGCCATCTGCTTATCAAATACTGACCGATAGGGAAGGAGGTAGGCGGGGAGCATCTCCTCGATGGTTCGGTTGCGGTTGTCCTTCGCCTGGGCTGCTAATTCAGTGGCCGTGGTGACTCGTCCGAGGAATTCAGTTCTGTAGACATGTTGTCCGGTGTGTGCGAACGCGCCTAGATGCCTCATGTACGTCTGGTGTACCTTCTCCGTGCCATCCCGATAGACAGGTGGTTCTTGTTTCGTCCAGTGTAGAAGAAACTCTGTCTCGGGGTCGTACTGATAGATCACCTCGTCACTTTCCAGTTCCTGTCCGATTTGTTGGAGGACTTCCTCCGGTTCCCTTGGGATGTCGAAAGTGAGTGTTCCCTTCTTCCAGTCGACCATCGGGTTCTCTTTGGTGAGCCAGTCATGGCCTAAGATCATGTCCTGCTTTCTGATGTTGGCGACTAGGGCCCGGAAGGATGTGCTCTTTCCTCCTATTTCGCAGTCCACGTCCATGTAGTGGGTGATCCTTCCAGCTCTGTTTGCTGTATCATCAACGTTGTAAACGGCTATGGGTCGTGATAACTTAGCCGGTATTAGGCGGCTTCTGATGACCGCTTTCGGGTGGATAAAAATTCCTCCCGCCCCACTGTCGAGTAGGGCTCTCATGTCGACGTCTTTTCGCCCGTGTACTCGGATTGGAATGAACAATGATCGTTCCTCGGTTATTCCTACAAGTACACGGCGTAGCGTTACGGAAACGGGTCCTAGTGGCGTCGACTCACTGGACCCATTCAAAAATCCTCATCTGTGGCAAACTCCTCGAAGGCCGCTGCTTTCTCTTCCTTGGTTAATTCGCCGAACGCGGTTCGGACTCTGTCTCTGGCCAAGGCCATGTTGTCAAATGTGGAGCGGACCTTAGTGTAGGCGGGGGTCGCGCTTTTGGCCGTACCATTCCTACTTGTCCCTCCCTGCGTGGTATTCTTCGTCTTCTGGGTGGGGCAGTCTCTGGAGACGTGCCCGTTCTTGTGGCAGTTGAAGCACAGGCCCTTGGCTCTGTGTTCACACTGCTGTTCTTCTGTGAGTCTGTCGACATCCATCGCGTCGTCGTCTCGATGCTGCTGATTCGCTCGCTTCTCGGTTTGGTTCCATATGTTGGATGATCTGAGGCAGATGGCTTTGTTGTACCAGTCGGTGATCGTGACCGGCTGCGGGTCATGGCGTGCGATGTCTCGGTGTAACTCCTTGTTGATGCTGTTCTTGAAAAAGGTGACAAGGACGTCTCGGTGCTCGGGGTCCTTAAGTCCTGCTCGTGCGGTGAGGACTTTGAAGAGTTGCACATGCTTGGAGATTCCTTTGTTCTGTCGCAGTTTCGAGAGTCTATCAATCAAGTTGTTCTTCTGGTTATAAATCGGGAACTGCCCTTCTAAGGCAGTTTTGAAATCTGCCCAGCTTGCGTAAATGCCGGGACCGGCTCCAACCGTTTCGTAATACCACTCCCTCCATGCTCGTCCCGCACCCTTATTCATCAGCGTGATAGCATAAGCAATCTTCTGTTGGTCGGGCGTGTTACTGTTGCCTGTGGCGTGGAAGTAGTTTTGGTAGCAACGTAGGAAGGGGTCGAGATCGATTCCTTCTCCGTCGAAGTCTTCAGGTCGGGGGATGTCGAGCTTCCCTGCATTTCTGGGGATCGTGGTGGTGGTCGCGTTAATCTGTGCGTGCTGCAATGCCGCCGCTACGGCGTCAGCGATCTTCTGGTCTACCTCGGCTCTGGAGTAACTCATAGTCCAGTAGGTTTGATCCGAGGGGTCTTCTTCGGCTATACTCTGGGTTCGTAATACTGGTGTCGGTGCGCTGACCGATGTCGATGGCTCTGTGGTGGTCGTGTTCGACTGACTGCCGGAGATCAGGACACGGGCCTTCTCGTCTGCTAACAGGACACGTCTGGTGTGCTGCTTAGCCTGGTCAAAGTTCTGGGTAGGAAACCACTGCCCTGCTGTTATGCTGGGCCTGATTCGTTCGATGGGAGCGAGGTCATTTCGTCCCGGTTCTGGTGTAAGTGCAAAGACTTCTTGCTGCTGGTCCCATGCGATGATGTAACCTTGGGTGGGCTTTGGAAGGTTATAGTCGGCATAGTTGGGGAGTCGTGTATAAGGCGTGTTTGGAAGATGAGTGCGCCCGGCCGTTGGACAACGGGGGCGATGTGAAGAAAGCTCGATCTTATGCTACAACACTCGATGTTAGCGCCGGCGATGGGGCACTAATACTCAGCGGAGGGGAGTCTGGAGGCAGCGAGGGAGAGGTCCCGGGCGCCGATCAAGGTATCAGTTCTGATGACGAGGGCTGGGTCCCTGTCGAGTTCTCGCACCGCTGACCTATTGAGCCAAAAGATAGTCAGATTGAGCTTAGGGCTCGACCTAGTCCACTACCGCTTATATACATGCACTGGCCATTCTAGTACTCTACCAGTCAACCTCTGAAGACAAGTAGTAGACGTCCCTAGCCCCAGCTGCAAGTACCACGGAGGCAGCGTACCGTTATTGTGCTATCATCTACTGTTCCGGTGTTCTGCAAACCTGGGGGTTCACTACCCTCAGCCTTCAGCGACTGCCGGGCCTCCTCCAAGGTTTGATGTCGGTTCGTGATTGGCCTACCTTCACCGTCGTGTGAAGGGTTCGGCGTATAGTAAGGATAAATAGAAGATGAGAAGAATGGAAGAATGATAAATAAAACGTAGATCAAAGATGAAGAAGAATGGAGAGATGTAAGGTAGAAGTCCATCATTATGCTAAGACGCGATGGTGGGATTCGGGCTAGAAGTAAGGACCCAAAGTAGAAGAAAGATAATCAAAAGAAGAAGAAGGCGTACTGTAAGTGACAGATCAGGGGTTGTCCCCCAGCTGCTCGCGAATGTCCTTGGGCGGCCGCCTCCATAAGGAGTACATCCGATGACGTAGGCGGACGTCTCGGGTATGACTAAGAAAGAAAAGGAAAAGTGTCAGTGCGCTCTGCGCGGTATCGTAACGTCGCTAAGTAAAAGTTCTAGATCAATTAGTCTAAGCGTCTTGTAACAGTTGTGTCATGACCGATATACCTTGACAAAGGTGTAGTGTCCAAAGTGTGCTATCATAGGAGGTGCATGGCATGCATGTTGGAACAGTTGTGTATGAAAATAACAGCTATTGTCTTGTAAGTATAGGCCTTGTATGAGGTTCAGGCTGGGAGACAATACAAATATTGCACAGAGCTCTTTCAATAATGGGGACCAATGTTGAATGAGGAGGACCAGTGGTTCAAAAGACAGCACAACCACTCGAAAATTTGGTGAGATACAATGAAACAAGGTACAGTACACAGCAGAAACTACAGCTGGATTATACAACTTGAAAATTGTGCTGCAAGCAGCACATAGGTGAAGAATATTTAACCACAAAGTTGTATTTCAATGTTGCAATCAGCAGCGACACTACAGAAGACTTTCTCCAGGCGGGATTGGCGGATGGGGTGGGCCAGCAGAGCGAGCATGACACAGAGTGGGTGATGGAGGGGCATTGACACAGGTCCCCGCAGGGTCACTGTGTCTCAATCACACAGCCACCCTGTACACTGCTCATATGCGGCGGTGCAAACAGGCTTGTTGACGTGGCAGAATCAAGTGATGAAGAGTATGAGATTGTCCATCTTCACATAGCGAGATGAACGAAACTGGGCTTCCGTACTATCGTAGTACTGTACCATTTCGACCATAGGTTCAGTGGGTGTGACATGTGACAGTTGAACTAGTAAGCGCCCCAGTTCAGGACCGTCAGTGACGTGAGGGGGTTAGTTCAGTTCGAAGGGCAGCTGCTCCGGGGGGTCTCGGACTGCGATCCCGATGAACCAAGTGACTGAACACATTGAACTGTGAAGCGTTCATCACAATGAACCCAGAAAGGGTTTTGACAGTCGCCGTATGGTGAGCCGAACACTTTCCCACCCACCCATGCCTCATTTGGCTTGTGACAATTTCAGAAACCGCAGTTCAGACCGGGCTGTGACCTGTGACATCTGAACTTAGACCCCCGGTTCAGAGTGGGGTGTGACATGTGACTGGACCGATGGTCGAACAGTAGACGATCGCACACGCGAAAACGAGCGTGACAGAGGTGCACGTGCAACACACCCAAGAAAGTAGTAGCTTCCCACCCCTGGTGCCTGCAGCTCTGATTTCCGTTGTGTACGTAAAGAGCCCTCGACCTCGGCATGTATCACCACCGCAACAACACATGTTGGTGCGGTGGTTGGGCGCGACCACACGGATCCACGGGTACTGTGCCGAGACAAATCACCACATGCCTAGAAGTGGCTCGAATTTGCGCGTTGTTAGCACTTGCTCTGCTGTCACTGGAGTTTGTTTCCTGGTTGCGGATATAATGCAGATTTCGTCATCATCAATGGAGATCATGATGCACAGGAATTCGGTGGGCATGCGTGCGCAGTTGAAGAAATCCTCGCTGAGTCACCCTGTGTGCGACTTTTTGACTGGGGTAGGCGTTTTGAAACAGTTTCGAAATCAGCTCTACCCCCATCATTATTGATCTAGTAACCAGTTCTGACAGTTATCGCACGCAGTACACCCCCTATTATCGCGTTCCGATCTCATGTCTCATGTATATAGAGAACCAGCAATAGTCCATTCGTGCCTACTTTTTGGCATGCGCTCTCTCCTTCCGACGGTGCGCTGATGTCGACCAGCCTTGCCGCGGATGTGATTGTGCAGTCCGCGAATGAAAGGTTCGTGCAGAACTGCTGCGCCGCTGCGGCAATAGGTAAGCAGCACATTAGTTTGTCTGTACTCATGGTTAACTGGTTGATCACCCTAGGCCTGCTTTTGTATGACTGGGTCATCACCCTTGGGCTGGAGATCCAACACGTTTGGAGCTCCACTAAGAAGGGCTATGCCGTTCTTTTCTTCTTGAATCGCCTCAATACGATTGGGTTGTGTGTGGGGATCGTGGTGGCAAACCTGTCATGGCATTCTGAGCAGGTGCGCCATTTACTATTGAATGGCGAGGCTATTGAGGCCAATATAGCCCCCAGAGGTACTGCAACATCGTGCTACGACTATCCCGACAGACGCTCACGACAGCACAGCTGCCTGTCGGCCCTTTGGGTCCTCGCTGCATTTCAGATCACGTCTCTTTTTCTTTGGGCTAGTGCGTACAGCTGGCCTGACATTCAGACGAGTGCTGACACTGCAGCTTGAAGTTGTATCTGCCCTTCGAGTGTATGCGATTAGCAATCGCCACTTAGGCTTTGCCGCCATCACCTTGTTCCTGGGCTTAGTCCCTGTAGGCACGAACTTGGTGAGTCCTGGCGTCCAAGTACGAGCCTTATCAAGGTGGTAATCTCAACCCGAAGTTCAATTACATTCATTCGTCCTACTTCGTCGAGCAAATAGCGACTGTTACTCAATGCGCATACAGTCAGAATTTCTCAACCAACACAACTATGAGGTATCTTGACTTCCTCGCGACGTTGTTCAGCCCTGATTGTGATACTTCTCGTTAATCCAGATGTAGGCTACCGTACGATGATCCGAGGCATTGACGTGTGCTCATAGCCTGGGTCTGACAGTGCTCATCACCACTAGAGTGTGCTCGATTGCGTCGGACGCGATAGTATTAATCACGACATGGGTTCACCTCCACGGAAGCTTAAAAACGTTCGCGCGCACAGGCGTGAAGGTATCTTTGGCCTTGTCTTTGCTCAGAGATGGTTAGTTCCCTCATGACGACTGGGTTCTCCGCTGACTGTCACGCAAATGCTAGGCACGTTGTACTTCCTGTCAGTCAGATCAACATTATGTTGCCTGAGATATTGTTGACAGGTTGGTAGACTGATGCTGCTGCTGAACATCGCACAGATTGTAGTATGTTTGCAAATGGGACAAGTCCGTTTATCTTGGCTGCTGTTCAGGTCTGGCCAGAAGCTTACCAGATGTGATTAGTTATTTAATCCTATACCGGATTTCATTTTCCCGTATGTCGCTGTGATACTCTATCACATCCTCTTACTGAATAGTGGTCCTAGTATCACATCCATCATCATAGCTCGCTTCATTCTGAACCTACGCCGGTTCTCTTTCGCCACTCGTGATCCCCTCCAATCGGAGAGTCGGCCTGCCCAGGACCTGAGCAGTTTGCAGCAGTCAATACCGCGTTCATATCTCTCGAGCATGATCATCCGCTCCGGTTCGCTTCGACCTCCTGCATGTCAAGACTATGTCTTCGAAACACCCACGGAGGATCCTGCAGAAGACGAGTTCGACGACCGATGTTGGGAAGAAGAGGAGAACATAGAGCTCGAGCGAGTACTCTCTACTATGCAAGATGGTGCCAGGTTTGGGATTAGTAGTGCATGCTAGTTGCTCCTCAACTTCATGATCTGACATTCTCCTAAACAAGTACTATTCACGCTTGCCGTGCGTATCGTGTGTGCGCGCACTATATTGAAAAGTTCTATGATACATCCAAGCCGAGATCAAAGACATACCAGAGATAGCTGGGTACTCGCTCAAGCCCACCGTTACAATTTACTGAAGACGATGTCCCTGTCCGCTTCGAGCCGCCCACCATCAGCCTGTCGTGCTCTGCGCACATCTGCCACTGCTTGTGTCAATCTACCCTCTCCCACCCACCTCCTGAAAACCTCTATGTCAGTTTGGCGAGAAACCGCATATGTCGTCCAAGCCCAGACGGAGTGTTCTAACAGGAACACGCCACACGCTATGTGCGAGAACAGCAACAGCGCTGGACGTGGCACAAGGGGAGGAATTGGCCCCTCGTAAGCTGCGATCAAGTCGTCCAGTGCAGCTCGCAAAGCATCAAGCTGCGGGCTCAATGCAATAGCCATCTCGTGGTGCTGCGAGAGGGACGCCATCACATTATTCGCCCACTGTCACACTATCCGTGAGTAACCCCCGACATAGGCTTCAAGAGATATGACAACACACAGCAACGAAGGCGTCCAATGCCGCTGATTTGGAGACGGCCCGGACGATATCCAGGGATAGTACAGTGATAGTTCCCTCCCAGATTTTCTCGACCAAGGCATCCTGAATCATACTGTAGATTGGAAACATTGCGACGTCAATCGAACCGGCATTCAATCTGTTAGAATAACGCACCGCCCGAGCTCGGTCTCCATCATATAGCCGGCCCCTCCGAGTGAGACCATACACTCTTCCATTGCAGTGCACGCCTTCTCTGCCGCAAATGCCTTCACAGCGGGAGTAAGCAGCCGCAGTCTGTTCACCTCGTCTTCGCTGGCCACGCCACATTCGGCCTTGCCCAGCAGGGCGATGGTCCCAAACAGCATATGCACAAGTGCTCGGTATAGGAGAGCTGTTTTCGCGAGCTCTGCGACGTGCAATGGCGTGTCCTTTAGCAGCTGATCTCCCCCTCTGATGGCCCTGACCTCAGAATAGGCAGTCGCAATTGCGATGCAGCGGCGGAGGTTCCCCACAGACGCCGTCGCAGAATGTATACGAGTGATGTTCAGCACTGGCGTGATGAGCTTCACACCTTGTCCAGGGTGTCCCAATAGATACGCCTCCGTCCCTTGCAGCGACAGTTCGGCTGTAGGGACGGCCACTGTACCAAATTTGTTCTTGAGGCGATGGACGAAGATACCGTTAGTAATGGCTGAGGGCCTCGGCACCCCGGGCTTGCGTATCAGCGGCATACGCAGAGGGACCAGGAACAGCGACAACGCGCGCGACCCCTCGGAGACCGGTCCAGTGCGTGCAAGAGCCAGTGCAATGTCGCTGTCAGTTGCACTAGAAAACCATTTGAAGCCATCGAGCGTGTATTTTAATCCGTAACTTGAAGGGGCATCGCTCGCTGCGGCCGCCGTCCTTACCTCCGGTATAGCTGTTGTCTCTGTTCGCGAGATATCCGAGCCTCCCGGTCGCTGACAGGTCAGCAATTACAGGATGTGACTGAGGGACAAGAATCGGTTACAAGACCCACCTCCGTCATCCACTGGCCGGCGGTAAAGGCGGTGTCAGGATCACGGCTGTCAACAACGGTCACTTGAGACCGGCGAGTCATGTCAGAGTCAAGGACTGAAGCGACCTGATAAGGCGAGAATATACATCCTGTTTCAGAGCTGGTGTGCCAAGGAGCTCAATCACTGTCACATCACATCGTGAGTGGCCTAAGCCGAGAACAAATTGGATGATACGCCAGATTACCTCGCGCAGAACCGTCCGTCATACTAAGTGGACAATCAGTCTGTGTGCAAAATGAGAGGTGCGAACAGCAAGAAGGCAAACTGGCACACCGACTGAGAGTCGCCGGTAGCTAACAGTATCTTCGCAAATCCATGGATTCGGCTGTATTCACCATGCTTCCGCTCGTAGAAGATGCCTATGATGCCCTCCTTCTGCCATAAAGCTTTCATGCGGCGCCAGCCTTCCGAAGTCTGCAAGTCATCAATTCGCCGACCCCAGTTATCGTACTGGACGAGCCGTGGCGCTTCAGTCAGTTTGTTGACCGCGCGCATAGCTGTAGGACATCCTGGTGACTCGGCATCAGGCGGCAGCAATACGATGTGTACGCACTGGTGGCTACTTCATGACCGAAGCGATCCAGGTCCGCTCCAATGTCATCGAGGACGTTCGGTGGAAGCAATCGTTCTAATAGACCCGGGAGAGTAGGGTCGGTGCGAAACGGGTGACCTTCGCTGTATGGAGTCTGCGAGAAGGCATGGTCAACCATCCAATGCATTGGATAGACAAGGGGCCGCTTGCGGGCTGGAATCCTTGTTCAACGCGCATTGCACGAAAGTTGTCGAACGGCTGGAGTTGGCTAATCTGAGCTGCCTCTCAGCTGCCGCATCGGTCGGTCATTGAGTGAAAGCAGCACCTTATCACGAACATTCAACGATGGCCACTGTGTACTGGCCTTCCTAGAACTCGACACTCGTCTCTGCGAGCTCCGAGTCGCTGGATTCAAGTATACATCTGCGACTTCAGATCTACCAGAGCGAGCGCCAGCTGGCGGCTTTTCGCGCTCATGTGATGTTTAACGTTTCATAACCAGCAACGGCCGGGGTGAGGGTCAGACTCGTGATATCACTCGACCTGGTGCGGCGCGAACTGTGGGGTTGACCCGTGTGCTCCCTGCAAGTGAGTGCTTGAGTGGCCGCCAGTGAATAATACCACTCTACCCGAGTACTAGATTAGTCTTGCCACTGTCGAATCCCACGGCGTGAAGATTGGCACCAGTTCCCCCTGTAGTATACTACTGTACTGTATACGTGGTTGCTAGTCAGTTGTGTACAGAGAACCTCACTCGGTGGCAACTGTCAGACCGTCTTCACGCACGCCTAATAGTATACTACTGAGTAGCGCGTTGGTGGCGCGCGGGACCCCAAACCCAAACGCGTAACTTGAGACGGTGAATATACCTCCATATATACACAACAAATGGTCTGCATCGTGTCCTGCACGACTCGAATAGTATGCGTACTCTATTTCTAGTGCCCGATCAGCTGTACATTGCTACAGGAGTCTGCAAGATAAGGATAGGTGGTCTTCACCACGATTATTTTTGAGGAGATGAAGGCGAGAAAAGCGTAAACCCTGCGCAGCAGCAACCACACAACGGCTTACGAGTCCCATATAGCACCAAAAGCCGGGATGCCACGACTCATCATCCCGTACACGACCTTCTCCGTCAGGGGCTGGTTGGAGATGATGACGACCGCCTCGGCGTTGAACGAACGAACGATCCGGTATGTGAGTTTGATCAAGTCTGGCCTGCCATGTTCGCGAGTGTCTGCGATCCCCATGTCAGCGCATGCACAGCATGATCACAGCCCGACACCCACCGTATATGACCGAGCCGGGGGCAGCCTCGAGCAACGAGTCAACGAGCTTCTCGCCGAACGTCTTCCGCACAGCGGGCGCCGTCCAGAGGAGCTGGATCTCGGTCCTCTTCGCAAACACTACGGGTGCGATCGGACCGATCCCGCTGCCCGTCGCAACCATCACCACACGCCGGAAGAGCGGCGTGACGCGCACGACGCCGTAGCAGGGGATGCCGCGCACCCAGATCCTGTCCGGCGGGTTGCCGATCTGCTGCTTCGTCCAGTCGCCGGCGCGGGAGACAACGGCCGAGTAGCCCTTCTTACCCGGCTCGGCGATGGTGGCGAACGAGTGCCACTCGAGGAGCGGGCTGAGCGACATGCGTGTGAAGTGTCCCGGCTGTGTGTTCACTGCGCAGACTGACGTGAGCGACGGGCGACGGGGAGCGGACGTGTGTCACGAACCATAGTCGAAGTAAAGCCGCACACAGTGATCTGAGAGGACTTCCGTCCGGACTGGTACCTTACGCAAGCGCGCCCATGGCAGAATGATGGAGATCGACATGACCAAGACGAGCCAGAAAGGCGGCGATTGTACTACAGCGTGGCCGAGCGTTTCATTTGGACTCTTGTAATCGTTCACGAGTAGCACTACCTGGACAAGTCGTCAGCTTCCATATTTCGGTGGAGGGAAGTCATGACGGACCTGGGCCCATACCAGGGCTACCGCGGTCCAGCCGGCGAAACGATGAATTATCTCGAATGCATCGTGGTGGTTGACGCGGAATTTGGGGTAGGCGAATATCACCATCGCCAGGAGCAGTACTAGGATGACATAGGACACAGTGAGGGTGGCCACGCTAGTCTGGTTCGCGGTAATAATGAATAATCGCTATGAGGAATACGGTGTAGTGCTACAGCACCTTCTCATGTTTGATCACTTCGCGAGTGCCTTGCCCGACGAAGAGGATAAGCCAGATAGTACCGCTGACGCCGGTGCCTGAGTGGACTGTGGGTGACAGTTAACAGCAGCTTCATGTGTAAGATATTGAAAATCCTTACTGCCGCCGATGGAGTACACTCTAGCCAAGACCCGTCGAATCCACAGCGGCCATCTGTAAATGTCGTGTCAGGCAGAGTTCGAGGAAAGCGTACAGCGACCTACGTGTTCGGAGGCAGGCAAGCTACAGTGAAGAATGCATTGATCACATAATCCTGCCGCATGAGGATCGCAGTGAACAGGTTCCCGACGACGACCCTTCCAAGTTGCTCTGCATTCGCGCCCTTGACGGCATACCAGATGAACACGCCCATGTTCACGCAGAAGACGATACCGAATAACCGGCGGTACAGCGTCATCAGCTGGAAGCGGATGTTACGCAGATAGTGACTTTGTGTCTTCTCGGGAAGCTGCTCGTTCTCGAAACCCTCCCACACGTCTCCCTTCTCCGAGGAAGAGATATCGCTCTGCGAAGTCGAGGCGGAAGACATCTTCACGACGGCCTGCGACAGGTCGATCATCTTGGTCTCTGGCTGATGAGCAGACTCTGGAACGGCCACAAGCGGTTCCTTGCGCTCCTCACAGACGGGCAAGTCTGCAGCGTTCATTGTAGAAGCGGGGAGCGGAAATGAAAGGCGGGAATGGAAATGAAAGGTGGGGAGAGAAGGCTGCTGATCGAGGGATCGATGGAGCCTCCACAGCTTGCACGCTCTGTATTATATCGCCCCGTGCCCCAACTAGGCAGATTTGCCTCGAAAGCACACTTTGACATGAGCGGTGATTCTAGCCCACAAGTTGACATACCGGTGGCTCCGTCCTGCAAGCGAAGCTCGCCACGACCCGGAGCCGGCCATGTCAAACTGTTCACAGGCTCACCCGACCAGCGCCGTGAGAGGAGGACATGCGAACATTTGAAGAGGGTGCGGCTTCGCATTCGGAATTTGATGGGGCTGGGGGCGCTTGAAGGGGCGCCACGGTCGTGGCGTGCAGCGTACGGACATGCTGTCGGAAGCATGAAAAGCGCGCCAGAGCATCATGTAACACATACATCAGGGAGTCAGCGAGAAGGACGGGTGTTTGGCGTGTTCGTAGTATACACTCACTCGGAGGTGCTTGACCTGGCGCGGACGGTCGCCCAGACATCTACTGCGCCTTGCGCAGGCAGACATCGGCTACAATGCCATATAGCGATCTGCATTGCCTTCCCGTGAAAGAAAGGCGAAACAGCACTTCAGCGCACACACCAGGCGCATGTCATTACCCCCGCTCAAACGCCACCCATGCTCCTTGCGGCGCTTCCCCAGAAGACACCCACGGTCTTAAGCAACGTGACGGCAGTCGGGGCTTCGAGGCGCGAATTGGAAATGCATGAAGATCTCAGTGGCGGGAGTCGAAGTGTGCAGGGCTGTCACTGTTGGGTATCTATGTGCACTCAGCACTGCCAGTCTCCATTTCTGTGAGACAGTGTCATTCAGCTGTGTAGCTGTAGGCGCAGAGAGCAGCGTCTGTGTCGCTTTGGGTTTGGGATGGCCTGTAATTAGGAACCCGAGATATTGTCGAAAACATAACTGGGAGCGGGCGCAGAGCGACTCGGACAGGGCCCGAGCAACGGATCAACTTGCCAGTTTCCGCGTGTGGATTCTTGGAGACCGGTTTGAAATCTGCTGGGCCCAACATGCACTGTGACTGTGACAGGGATCATGACGAGGAGAAGAAAGTGAGCACGAGACACACGTCAACACGCTGTCCACAGCCGCTACGCCTCAGGAACACCAGTGTGTAAGATCCGGATCTGGGATCGGGTTCAATCAGCGGATGTGTTACCATAACGAGTCGGGCGTTTCCGTCGCTGTGAACAACTCTAGCTCGACAACAGGGTGGCAGCGACGTTGATAAACGTTTGTGCAGCCGAAGAATATAGGATCTGTCTGGGACCACTCGTGTTGTCAGGGATAGAGACAGTTGAATGCCCTGGTGCCCACATTTCGGAGCTGGCCTTTCCCGCGCCATAGTCTGCTTGAATTGCTACCAATTTAAACACCTTACGGCGTGTAGTATGTACCTGTCAAGTTATCTAAACATAATATATTGTCTCGTGATGACACCAGTGACTCCCGAACAATTTCCTGTTTCTGCCACTCAAGGAAGCAAGGAAGAGTAGCAGCATTTTTGTCCTCAAATTACTCAGAATTAGACATCTCCCACGTGATCGTGTCAGCACAGTCGGAACTCGAGTGACACGCTCGGCCAAGGTCGCCACAGTCTGCCATGGCCGCCTGTCTTCGGTTCACCCGGCGAGTCCGTTTCTCCCAATCTACCTGCACGCTCTGCCCGACCTGACTCTCCCCGCAGGTCTGGAAGTCCTTCGTCGAGAACAAAGGTACGCGTGCCCCCGTCTCGGCCGCCAGCGCGCTCACCGCCTTTGCTCTCCGTTCCGATTCCGCGGCGACGGCGGACAGGCCACGATCAACAGTGTTTTCCGAACGTACGTTCACGGTTCACGTCCGCTTACCGCGTCTGACGCGCCCGTCGCCTAACGTCTCCCTGCACAGCTGAAGATACTCGATGCGAAGCCCGGATCCCTCCAGGCGTCGCTCAAGATTGAACCTTACAACCGTACGTCAGACGGACACGCCGCCCATCCTCATCTCAGCTAATGCACTTGACATCCCGCCGCAGTGAACAGGGTCGGGGTGGGGCCACTGTCCATCTAGTCTCCGCGCACAGCTCACAGCAGATACCAGACCGTCCACGGCGGCCTTATCATGTCACTCACTGACACCATGGGCTCGCTCGCCGTCGCCACTAAAGGCCAATTCCTCACCGGTGTCTCTGTCGACATCGGCACTTCCTTTGTCAAGCCGGCTGGCCGGGTGGGTGACGAGATGAGGATCAGTGCTGTCGTGGCAGGCATAGGTCCGTCGCCGCTCGCACAGCTGAGCCGCGCCCGCGCGCTGGTTCGAGGCGGCCCCGGCATCTGACACGCTGCTCATGCCGCATCTAGGGAAATCACTTGCGTACACCCGTGTCGAGTTCTTCAATTCCGCCGGTCAGCTGGCGGCGTATGGCCGTGAGTACCCGACCCGGTCATCATACCGTGAAATCAAGCCTGAGCTGCGTCCGCAGACCATACTAAATACGTCGGCAAGTCCGTAGGGCACCAGGTGCGCAGGCTCCGACCGGTCTCGTTCTGATGCTCAGTTGTTGGCTGAGCGCGACATGCGTTGACAGAACGACGTCAAGTTCTCCCAGGATGGTGAGACCGTTATGGAAGGCAAGGACGTCGATTTAGATTGAAGTGAACGGACATGCATGGGAGGTACATGAAGAGGGCATCTGTCTCGATATACTCTAGACTTCCCAGAATAAACCCTCACAGTGCTGACAACAGTGCACCGAGCACAAGAATGCGCCCATTCACGTCTTGCCTAAAAAGAAGCATGCGAGCGCTCCAATGCACGCTTCTCCGGTACCGCGAAGCAAGTACTTATGTGCCCCGAGCCAAGGAGACGGGTCGCGTGGAGTGGAGGTAAAGGGCGACAGTAGCGCAGACGTGGAACCTCCCCAGGGCTGTCATTCTGGGGCAACGCGGTGCCGAAACCTTCCCTTAGAAGCTAGGGATGGTATATCTGTGCCAGTCTGCCCAGTGACAATCACGAGACCTTAATAGCCTCCAGGCTCCGGTGTATTTGCAGGTGTTCGAGATGATCCACTAATCCCTAGCTATTTTGGCACAATGGGGACGCCGGGAATTAAGTTAAGCGGGACAATCCAACGGGCGACAGAAATGATCAGCGGCGGAAAGACGGGAGACTGCATGAAGCCGAGAGCTTATCGAATACAACACTATAGCAAAACACACCCATCGACAATGCAAATTCAGACATCTCCCATCACCCGTTTCCTGTGCGCAACATCAGCTATGTGTTGTGGAAGATGAAGGGGCGATGCTCACAAGGCGAGGGGCGCGTCGCTCAGGAACGTCGGGCCGCCGACCATTTCGCGCGTCCACACGTCCCTCACGAACCACCCGAGGTGGCCCACCGCACAGCCCATCAAGTCCCCTGCGGCTGCGCGCCACGTGCCGTTGAGCATCCACGCAAGAGCGACGAGCGCGAGCGGGAGATAAGGCGCGGTGATGGTGATCAGGCCGAATAATGATATCGGCGTGGACGGGTGCCGGCGCGACCATAGATATATGGGCACGAAGGCGAGCGGGGAGGAGAGGAAGGGCAGGTTCACGAGCGGCGACATAGCCTGGGCCGGAGTGAGAAGACAAGAGGGGCACAACGTGAGTGGAGAGGACGTACGAGGAGCATGACCCCAGATAGTAGCAACAGCCAGAAGTAGTCTGCTTTGCGGTTCGCGAAGGACGACTCCTCCAGCATACGGCTGTACCTCATGCTACACGGTAAAGGACGGCGTCATGAGTGTCGAGGCCGCGTAAGAGACACCGATATACTTACAAGAAGAACATGTGGAACACGAAGTCAAGCGAGATTGGGCCGAAGTACCAGAAGGTGGTCAGTACCCGCCATGGCTAGTGCGACACGCCATCAGCGTCCCCCACGCACGCAGCGTCGTGCTCGATACGCACCTGCGCGTTCGTGAAAGTGGCCTTATAGCTGAAGTATAGCTGCAGCGGCGTGATCACCTGGCATTGCTGCACGCACCGCCTTCATTCAGCCACCGAGAGAACCACACTCGATGCGCAACGCACTTACGACAGCAAAGCTTGTGAGCACCGCCAGAGCTAGCCATGTCCGCGTTACGGGAGGAATCTGAATCAACCAAGCCTCGATTCCGACGGGCATTTTGAAGAGTCTGTGAGAGAGGTTGACTGGTCACTGAACACTTTAGGCGGAGTACGTTGGGCGCTACCTGGTGTTGTGAGCTCATAAGTAACGTGGCTTCGTCACGCGACGTGGCTGAATCTCTTATACACAGCCCATTGATTCTTGAAACTGGGCCTGACAGTAACTTCCATCTGTTCTGGCACACAGCTTGAACACGCAGCAGATTGATCAAGAATATCATGGGAAAGAATACACAAGGATGCGGATGATTCTGGTTTGGGGATCACGATTTGTAGGTTCGCTTCACATCAGCCTCAACCTCAGGCTAACTCACAGACATACAGCAATCAGTATGTAATGCTAGTACAGTGACAGGGTGACCTCTACACTCAAAAGACTTGACTGGTGTACTTTCTACCCGCGTCGCAAATGCGCTCAAGAGACAGACGCGCCTTCCGGGATTTGGCTATCGGGAGTAAGAGCTGCCCGACTCCAATTGCGAGCATGCCGGAAGTCGACCGAGGACCCTTGTCGACGGAGTCTCTCTAGGCCCTTTGGTTGCGGCAGACTCGCCATCCGTTTATTCTCTTCGGCATCCTCCTCAATCTTGTGAATATCCGACAACGTCTTGTGCGCAACAGTGACAAACAGGACCAGTGCCGACAAGCCAGTACAGATCATCTGCGGGAAGAACCCAATGCTGTCTGAACACTGTTCAGTCCGGCGACCAAATCTGCGTGTTGGCTTTCCTTACCCAGCAGAACACCTGTATTGTAGTATCAGTACCGCAGCGCCGACTGCTACACATCCCACCTACCATCTAGGCCCGGAGCATCCGGCATAGCATCCCTCAGCTTTGGTATAGCTAACAGGACGACAAGTATGAACGCCATGTATTGCTGTGTCCGGTCGCCGTTCCTTGACATCCACGCCAGCACCACGATGAGCATCGTCGCGTGCGCAAGCATCCAGCTCACACAAAAGAGCAGCATCGCAAACAGCCTCGCTTCGTGTGGTCTTCGGATGTTGAGAGTGATGTCAACGCTGGGGCCGGTCACGCCGTTGGAGGTGTTCATGTAGCTGTCGACCGCCGTGGGCGTGATGGCGAAACTTGAGGTGAGCTTCAGGGTTGTCATCGCGCTGATAGGCATCGGGTTCTTGGCACTGTCCGTGAGGCGCAGTGTACTGGTGAGAAAGTATGTATCGAAGGGATAAAGGCGTGCTTGATGGACGTCGAGGACGTGGTCACTGTCGAACTGACATAGGTTCTGTATGCTGCGGGAGAGCGCGCTTGTCAGGACGACCCTCATGGAGAATAGCGCGTGATTACCCTGACCTTATTCGTTGTCCAGTTTTATTTGCCGTTGCGAACTGTGTTGGATCGTACGTCGCACCGGCATCCTCCGCGCTACCGGTATGCATTATATTAACCTCGACCCACAATCTGCACAACAGCTGACCTGTCCACATATACATTGAGCGCCATCCCGGGCAGACCACAGGAGTTACTTCCATGGGTTCCCTCCGAACCAGGGAGCACGAAGGCAGGCCCACAGCCGATGAGAGTCCAGCGGATGGTCAGGGCGGGCTCGTCGACGTCAACATCGACGTTGTCTCCGATGAGCACTATCTGCGACAGATCGTTTGTGACGAAACATGCACCCCTGTGATCAAACGACGTACCCCCGGATTGTTAGCAGCTACGTTATCCAGTAAATCCTTGAACGGTGGCTCGTCTTCCTCCGTCCCGATGAAGGCGCAGGTGAGGGAAAAGATGAAAAAGAGGGAAAATACAATGACCATCCCCACAATGAAGCGAGTACCGAGCGGGAGGATCCCCGCTCGAGTACGCATTGCTGTGCTTTTCGTTTTCTGTGGTTGTCTGGGCTTTGTGCCGCCCGAGTTGGCATGGTGGGTGCAGTTCGATGCATTGGACGATGCCCGGATCAGACCGGTGGTTGAAAGGAAGGAATGACGAGTGGACATCGTAGGACGACGGGGAAGGGATAAACAAAAGAACGACGACGATGGAGTGTCCTCCGAGGAAGCTGAAGGGGTGGCCTACTAGTTGCCCCCATGTCAAAATCGAGAATGTATATGTATGAGGCGAAGGGAGGCTGTACCTCCGCTTACGCGCGAAGTAGTTCGACGAAGGCTCAGAAGCAACTCCTTCCAAGTCGGCTCACGGCATGCCTCTGAAGGGAAGGCCAACAAATCCGGAAGTGTAGAAGCACCGTATATCAAATACACAGGTATGCACGACACGTTCTCGATCTCATAAGGGTCCTAGGTGGAACCAGAGTCGTATGTGTCATTTTCAGCGGCTCTGCAATCGCCGCGGGGTGATGTATGTCGAACAATTACGAAGACCCTGAAGAATGCAGACTGTAGGTTTGTTGTCTCGATAAAATGAAACCCCCGGAGATCGATGCACGCGGCGTTTCTCAGAGCTTTGTCAGAACATCACATACATGCAACCACACGAAGCGGCCACAGGCCTTGCTTTTGACCAGCGCAGGTCCATTGTCACTTGCTTACATGCGAGTTGCCTGAAGCGAGGAGACACTGCTGAGCGGCATTTGCAACCGTCCTAGGATTCAAGATCGACAGGGCTACCGCCTTAAGTCCGCGATGGCGCCTAGAGAAGCACGACGACCCGCACAGAATTGACGCGCTAAGTACTCGTGAGGTCAGCGGCGTACAACTTTCTGAACTTGGCTTCTACCCACCACACTCTACTCCGCGAGCATCCCTTGTAAGACGCGCACTTCTTCGAGGGGGCCGCCTTCGTCTCCTTCCGGACCGTATTTCAACAGGATGCCTACCGCTATATTAATATAGGCAATCGCCGTTCTTTCCAAGTCAGCCGTGTCGTCCAGTCCCGGTGTGTGTGTGACCACCGCGTTCCAAGCCGTCTTTGCCAGTTCCAGCGCATGCATGCCTAGTGTGTGGTGATTGAAGTGAGGACGTGGAAGGCAGTCGAGAGTGGCCCCGACGTACCGATCTGTGGGTAATTCAACGGGTAGACGAGGATGTAGAGCGCCAGTAGGGTCGCACCGGCTCGCAGTGCCTCGGAGTAGGGCCCCTGATGCGATGTCCGACTGAAGATCTCCGACAACTGGGGCAAGTAGGACTCGTGAAGGACCGAAGCCAACTCAGTTGGCATCCTCTCCAAGAGATCCGATCCATCTAGCGGGTAAGATACACCATCTGCGTCGCCGAATACGTATTCCCGAAGTTTCCGCTCGAGGTCTTCGAGTTCCTGGGATCCTCGGTGCGGGGGAGATGTAGGGTGTACAGTGACCATGACGCGGCAGAGGGGACAAGTACACACGAAACCGTAGTTTAAACGGAGAGCTTCTCGGCGCGTTTTTACGGGAAGAGCAGGGTCCAGATATGGAATGGTGATCTGAGACGGTCTTTCACGATTGATCTAGGGATATTGATGTGACCCTTACCTCCTCACCTTCTACGACGTCCCGCAGTGCCACAACCTCCATCCGAACATGTTCCGATGGGGTAATGATAAACTTGGTGGCAGAGTTAGGTGCGCAAGAATGATTGAATAATCGGCTGGCAAGAGGAAATATGCCGTGCGCATACGAGTTGAGATGAGAATGCAGAACGAAGTTGTTGTTGCCAAAGCGCTGGTAGAGCTCTGAAGCTAAGTGGTCACGTTCCGTAGCATCGGGCTCTCGCTGTCCAGAGCATACAGGAGGAGTGGGGGTGCCGGAAAAGGCGGGACCTTTCATGAGATCCATAAAGACAGCAATTGGGCCTTCTTCAGTGAGCGGAATGTGATAGCGGCCATCTAGAGACACCTCCACCAACAGATGTGACAGAAGCACAGCGTCTACCTGATCATGACTAGATAAAGCTTGGTATGCTGCTGATGCAACATATCGAGGAAAATGCTTGCAAATCCGCTTGTGATGAGCCGACCACTGTCTAGACTGACCTGAACATAGTGTTTCCCGAGTCAGTGGACAAGAAAATTTTCATAAACAACCACTGACAAACTGCACCACAATACCAATACGATGCACAGCCGGTGCACTTGCGCAAGCGAGCAGCCTCTGAGCCTGATCTATGGCAGTTGTCGCAGCGACGCCCCTTCTCGCTCGACGACAGCGCAGTCGACAGCGCAGGCACAGCAAGTAAAACAGTGCCGGCGGTCGCTGGGCGGGACGCGACAGCTTTGTTTCGGGCTTGTGGATGCTCCTTAATTCTGATCCCAGAATCGTTTATGTCAAGAACCATAGAGCCGATACTGTGCAGAGTAATAGGCCGCCGTCAAATACGAGAAATTGATGGCGGAAGCGATAGTGTTGTATTTTGGATAATGAGGTATGTGGCCGGCGGAATGGACCTTACAATAGCTCACATTCGGCCACCGGGTGAGAGGGAGCTGTGCGAGAAAGCTTAGAATAGGAGTGTCACAGTCAGAGTCGAGGACAAAGGTGATCGAGATCATACATATCCATCTGTCTCTGTCTGACTCCATATGGTGCTGTACAGATATCGATCCGGCACTCTCCGTGTCGCGGTGCGGGCATAATGGAGATCCTAAAGACAAGGCTAGGTACGAGACAAATCAAGACAATGCTAATTGCCCTTGTGGTAACAACATATAAAATGGCTAGGTTTGATTTCGAGTTTGGTACGGCAGGTTCGCCCTCTCACTTCTCATTTCTAGCTTCATGCTCGTTGTCGTCCCTTTCACGACTCTGTTCAGTCTCTGAATCACTCGATTGCACATACCCTACGAACAATCTCACGATCCCTGAGCTGAAGATGCATCTTGCTTCCCTCTTTCTCATCTTCCAAGGCCTGGCTGCCCAGTGCCGTTGTTGTTGTTGG